>CM059279.1:18632169-18639669 GCA_030347295.1 Setipinna tenuifilis
GGAAATTGTCAACAGCTGCTCTCGTGAGCGGAGGGCGCAAGTTCCTCTTCCTCTCACGGGGGCTGCCGGCACATGGAAGCCGTCATGACAGACATGCGAGTGGACGGACGTACGCAGCGAATGGGTGGGCAGGCAGGCAGGCGGACGGACTGTTTAGCCACCTCAGCCCTGTCTGCGTTGTCTTTCTCTGTCTCCCTCCCTCTCTCGGCCTTTCTCACTCTTTCTCTCTCTCTCTGCATGCCTCGCCTCTTTCTCATTCTCTCTCTCATTCTCTCTCTCTCTTTCTGTCTTTCTGTCTCATGCATTCATGATTTAATTGACCCATTTCAGTGGTGCCGCAGGAGGGATGACTCGGTGGGGTCATGGAGTGCGTCTGGGGGCGGGCAGTCGGCCCCGTCAGAGCGAGCGAGGGAGCCGTCAGACGCCCCACTGTCTGTTGCCGCTGCCACTGCTGCTGCTGCTGCTGCTGCTGCTGCTACTGCGGAGAGTCATCACCTGCGGCGCCATGCTCCACCACACACCACACTGAGCATGTGCGAGTGACCGTGGTGGGTGGATGGGGGGTGGGGGGGAATGGTGGAGGGGTTAGGGGGTGGGGGGGGGGCTGCTGCGGAGACTACTGAGTCACACACGTGAGTGTGCCTGTGCGGGCAAAGACTGCACAATGACATGTTTTACATAGGTCAGATTTTTGTGCTTTATTTTATTCTGACTTTACCGTCTGTGCCTTTATTATTATTACTTTTTTATTTATTACTTTTATTATTCACTCTTTGTATAATATAATATACAGATTTGTGAACAAACATTCATAAAAGACATAAAATCTTGATATATGGTCTGTGCATTTTTGTCCAAAAAATATACTCTTCTATTGAATATAGACTCATACACCGGATACGTACATATACTGTGTAGTGACATAGTGACTGTCTTCTGTGCACAGAAAAGTACATGGCATTGAGGCAGCGCTCTTAGATCTTTACACAAAAGCCTTTACTAATCCCAACCTGAGATGAACTCACTCAAGATCAATTCCTTTTTCTTTAAGTCAACAGGAGAACCATACTATCCCTATGCAGAAGTACATATGTCTGTTGTGCCCCTACTCTGTGTCCTCTTACACCTCTGTAGCTTATGTCCTCCTTTTTTGTAAGTCGCTTTGGATAAAAGCATCTGCCAAATGCAATGTAATGTACTATCTAGCCCTTTATGTCACATTCAAAGATGCCCCTCTGTGTTAATAGGATTATATCTCATATGACATCAATGAGCTGAAAATCCAGTGTTTGGATTCAGGTGTCTCTGGTAATCTTAAATATAAGGATTAAAAAAGCCTGATTTACATGGAAAAAAAGTGATTATGACACAAAGGATCTGTTAGTGTTCATCAAAACACATACCAAACTTTGTGGAAACAAACAATAAATTCAAGCAAGAATTAATGAAATCTGTGCAGCTGAAAATGGTTTGGTCGCTGTCTTGATAATTAATCACAGCATTAGTTTTTGCGAGTGGGGCGTCCATCCGTGGTTGGACAGACCCGCAGCTGTTTTCTTGTCTGTAATTTTTTTTTTTCCATAACTGTCCTGCCACCCAGGGCGTGCGGGGTCCCCACGTGGGAGTGTTTGGCTGACCTCTGACCCCTGCGGCTCACTGTGGGGAGGAATGTGCTAATGCAGCACAGCTTTGGCTTAGCCCCTGTGGCTCCCAGCACGATCTCTGCCTAGGCCTGGGCCTCTGCTCTGTACCTCGGCACTCTGCACTGCACCGTGACGCTCTACTCATCCCAGGGGACCAACGCTGACCATCTATGCCACATCCAGCACACGCTGGACTGACTGTGGACCACAAAGCCACAGTAAGAGACAGAACATGGCCTAGCATATAGCATAAGTTAGCATTAGCATAACAGAACATAAGATTGCATAGCATAACATAATATAGCACAGTATGGTGTAGCATAGCTTAGCTTGTAAATCAAATGCATTCTATTGAAAACTGTCCTCTGAGGTAGATAAACTCAATTTCTGAAATTTAAGAGGTGGATAAACTCTGTGTACTTGCTTTTAGCCTATACTACAACCCCCATCAGAACATAACACAGTGTGGTGTAGCACAGGCTATCATATTTTAAATCAAGAGTGATGACATGTTGCATCGTGTGGCAAACTCTTATGCCACACAGCATGGTGAGGGAAGGCCACATATTTACATAGTACTTCAACAGTTAACAGAGTCAAGGTTTTTTCTTTAGTGCCCATGCCATGGGTTAGACTGAAACCCTGCAATCAGGGTTTCTGCTTTACACAGCCAAAGACAGTGGCATATGAGAAAATACCCGATTGCATTACACATAACACATGGGCTCTAATCTTTAACAGACACTGATGCTAACATTAGGCAATGGAGGAGGAGATGCGTGCATTCTTAAGTACACAACACATGGAAACTAATATTCAAGAGAACTGTGTACACAGTGCACAGCTGTGCTTTAAAGAGTAGGCTAAATCACAACATAGGCACATTTCAAAATATGACATCAAAAAAATGGTCCAACTAAGAAGTCACTCTTCGAATAACTAAAGTAGCTGTAATAAATAGGCAAGTTTATAATAGAACTTTTTAAAACATTCAATGGCAACATGTTTCAGCCTATGCACAGACCTTCATCAGGGCAAGGATAACAGGCAGTGTCATCAGCAGGCTGCACCAAATCACAGCAACGTAGACAGATATGCTCCAGTTTAATTATATGGGGTAAATACAACCTTATGTGACAGAGTGTGCAGTTTATATGCAGTTTATAACATAATCCAGGCTCAAAAACGTTAACAGTGGAAAACATCAGTGACACAAGAGGTTGAGTAGTTTACAAGTGGTTCAGAAGTTCTCAGAGTGGTGACATGTTGCAAAGTGTAGCAAACTGTTACGCCACACAGGATGACTGCGGAAGGCCACAGATTAGAGTAGTACTTAAACAATGAACAGTCAAGACTATTTCTAAACCGCCCATGCCATTGGTTAGATAGAGATCAGGATTTCTGGGTTTCTGCATTACACAGGCAAGCACAAATACAAGCACATGGGAATCTACACAAGTGCATTACACATAACACATGACTGTAATGTTTAACAGACACACATGCTAACATTAGGCAGTGAAGGAGAGGATGTGTATATTATGAAATACATTACACCATGCAATCATACATTACGTTCTACAGAGCACGCATAGAAACATGGTCCGACAGTCACAATAAGGAACTCACCTGGAACACAAACCTAAAGCATACACCTGTTCCCTACCTTCAAGTGATGTCTGATCTTCTGAGCTCTCAAAAACATGTCTGTTAGGTGCAGTGCACATGGAGATAAAGACCTTTGGCTGCCGATTGGTGGTGTTGTCAGTGTCCATGATTAACCACTAATTGGACTGTCAATAAGTGTTGTGGACGCTTTTCTTTGGACTCAAGAAACCAGGTGGGTGTAGAACCATCGCTGGGTTTCTCTGTTACAGCAAAGGATGCCATAGCCTGAGAACCCAGACAAAGTGTGGCTTATGATGCCAGCAGGTGTCTTCAAAGCACTGAGCCCTGGGGCCAGGCTGTACTTGTACGACAGACATGCCCCTTGGCTGGCAGCGCCCTCGGGGAAAGTCACTGTGGATGTGGGATTCTCTGGAGCAGATTCACACCCCCACTGCAATGCTAATGTGGCTGCAGCTCCCTCCAGCGAGTCATAAGCAGCAGCAGCCTGATCTCTGGGGTCCGTTGAGGCATTGGCCCAGGCAACCCGCTCTGTCCTAAGCAGGTTGGGCTCAGTGGAGATGGCACTGAGTTACTCAGATTGTAACCCCGGTGTTGCATTTTCCTTCATGCTGCTCTTGGAACGGAGGGATGAAGCAAAGTCTAAGTCTAGCTGGGTTCTTGGAATGCTGCCTGGTGACTGTTGCTCTTTCCACAGCAGCCAAATGATCACTACCTCAGTGCAGAGCTTCAGGTGCTCTTCCTCCATACCTCCAGGGGGAGCTGGTCCCACTTTTAAAATCAGTGTGGCATTTAGCTGAGTCATGGTTGTTTTTTTAGAGCTCATGCCATTGTTTAGACAGAAGGGAATTTTCTCTGAGGTCTATGACAGTACCAATGGTAATGATGTTTTTCTGCTTACTGTATGTCTTCCGCTGTTGATGTGTCCTTGTTTATTACATCACCCCCTACACTGTAAAAAGTCTTTGACAAGTCTTTGAACTTGATGTTGAACCAAAGAATGGGCACCCTAAAAACATGCATCAGCGCATATTACACCATGTAATTGCAGCACAATAAAGTCAGAAAAAGAGAGCAAAGCAGGAAATAGAAAAGGAGCACAGCAGTAAACAGCACAGTGGCAGGGGCCCATGTGACATGTGCCTTGGGAATGAGCTCCTGTGGGACCCCCACATAAAAGAGGTTATTTTGCCTGAGCAGTCCAAGTATGCAGGACAAACAGAACAAAGCGTCGCTCTTTTAAATTGTCTTCTGTCATTGTTACATCATGTCATAAAAGCTTGCTGTTGCACCATGTGTACCTTGTGGCGCAAGTTCAGCTTTACACTCTAGTGTCGTCAGGTTCAACATGAATAAACACACTGCCCATTACACATTACATTATATTACATGTCACTTCGCTGACATTCTTATCCTGAACATCTCACAGCAAATTAGGCACAATGGCATTCACCCTGGAGCCATATGGGGTTAAATGCCTTCATGAAGGGCACCATGGCTGTGGATGAGGGTGCAGGTCAGGAGAGCACTGGAAATTCACTCTTCTCACCCACAGTTTTTCAGTTGGCATAGGAATCAGACCTGTGACTCTAATCCCAAGACTAACTCCCTAACCATAAGGTCTAAACAGCAGTGCCTGTGGCAGTGTGTGGCTCTGGTCACAGTGTCCTGTAGGAGTCGTCAGGCGTGTGATTAAAAAGCCCCACGCATCCATCCCTTACCCAGTGCACCACACACACACACATACACACGGCAGAGGAGGCTTCTCTCCCTGGGCCTCTACTTAACAGCGTGGCAGGGCTGAGCTGGAGCGTGGACAGGATGCCAAACTGAGTGGCAGGACGATGCACACAGTGCAGTCCTCAGTCCTGCACAATCACGCAATCACAGCACGGGGGCTCAGCAGAAGTACTGCTTTATGCAGGAGCACAACGGGGCACTGCGCAAGGCCACTTTTAGCACAGCACAGCCGGGTCCAGCTTTGTGGTTGAACAAGGAATAGCATGTGGTAGAAGACATTACATTAAAGTTGACCACAACGTGGCATGGGAGAGGGAAGCACAGAAAAGATTACCAGAACACAGAAAATGTGCAATGTGCAACCATGTTACATTATGGTACACTAATTGATATAGCATATACCTTAGACAGTGGAAACAGCATTTTAATCCCCGATTATGTTGGACCACATTGGATTAGCCATCCAAGCTAAAGTGTGTCGAAACACATTATCATTTATGCATTTAGGCTTAGAAAAACAGATTTATGGTGAACCCCCTATATTTTCACTGGTACTGAGGGTACAATAAGAGTTCATATGTTAAGACAGTAAAGAAGCCATTAAATAGGAAATCATTAAAACATTTAAGTAATAGAAATATGAAATTGAAATAAGGGCTGCGTCGTGCAGCAAATCAAATGTGTACTTAACAAATGTTTAATTAGTGCAGCAAATAAAGATTGCATGAATAGTCCCATTTAAGACCCACCATATGTCTAAACAGTAGTGATGTCTGTAGTCTGTCAGAGCATAGTGGAGTGTTTGACAATGCAGCACTGTTCCGCAAGACAGATATGCGAGTGTCAGAGAGGAACTGCACTCTGTGGGTATACTGTAGGTAGGTGGGTGTTGGCATGGCACACACACACACATATGGGAGGTGATAGAGTCGGTGCATATACTCAGCATATGGTAAACATTAGTCTCTAGGCGATACAATGTGGGTGTTTTTCAGCTTTAACTGTTTTTTTTTTATTTCCACTAGTGTTAGATACAGGTGGCAGCCATGAAGCCACACATCCCCACACACTCTAGTCTCACTTCGTCTTCATTTGGAAGAAGATCCTCTTCCGTGGAGTTAGCGTGTGCTTTGCCTGAGACGCACAAGAAGGTTAAAACTCACTCCACGGGACTGTCTGATCCCACAGACATCCCAGAATATCCCGGTCAGCTGGTCTCCCAGGGTGATGGAGCTTATAGAATTGCCAGGCCCACGTGAGTCCACGAAGGTGGCTGCGTCAGCAAGGGCCATGTGTCTGAGTGAGATTGTGTGTTTCTGTGTGTGTGTGTGTGTGTGTGTGTGTGTGTGTGTGTGTGTGTGTGTGTGTGTGTGTCTGCGTCAGTGAGTGAGTGCGTGTGTGTGGTGCACCGGTGTCAGAGCGTGTGTGAGCGCCTGCCCTTTGTACTGCCTGCTATGTGAGTCGGTATGTAGCTAAAGGTCGAGAGAAAGCACATGGGGCTCGGGAAAGGGAGAACTCCATGCACCCGTAGCCATGGCAGCCAGAGACCAACAAAGCCACACTTTTCCAACCTACTGTCAAGGAGTTGTGTACTAAAGAGCAAAGAGCCAGAGCACCTTAACTTACTAAAACTTTAAACTTGTTACTGTACATACAACATATCAAGTTTCTATTTTTAATAGAACATGCTGGTGCTATGTGTGAAGATGTTTTTTTTCTTAGTCTGAGTACATAAAAAAATTACCACATTAATCAATTGTATGTTAATTAAAACAACACGTCAGTCAGTTAGTATTTGTGGTTAGCGGAGTCACGGGTTTAGGAGAACAATGAGAACCTCTCTCTCAACCCTCTTACTCTGCACACCTCACCAGGCAGGCAGGCAGGCAGGCAGGCAGACAGTGGGATCACAGCGCACTGTGCTGGAATGACTCTAGAACATTCCCACGGACGCCCCACGGGCAGAGCTGGTAGGACGGCTCCCAGTTGGTGAGGTGAGCTTACAGGCCCGGACAGATCCTGGATCCTGCAGCTGGTGAGGTTGACGCCCAGCCCAGCCCAGCCCAGCCCAACCCAGCCCAGTCCAGCCCAGCCCAGCCCTGCCCCACCCCACCCGTCCCTAGCCACCTCCTGCTGGAATTCACAGGTACTACACTAGGATTTACTGTATGTACTACTCACAGACATTCAACCACTTACACTACATCTCACTTGTTCACTCACACATAAATACAAGGTTACACACATACTCACAGACACACACACACACACTGACAAAGGCACTCATACAACTGTCTAACTGTCTAATATAAACATAACAAAATTTGTGAGCTAAGCATTGTTACATATCAAATTTCGCCTGTTGCACTTGCCTGAAATGACGGTCACGGTATGTCATCAGAACTTACCAACCACCAAAATAAAATCCACCAGGAAGAATAAAAACAATCGTTGGTGTCCCGTTGTTTTTGTTTTTTTGTGACCCCTTTTC
>CM059279.1:18647169-18707169 GCA_030347295.1 Setipinna tenuifilis
GGCGGTAATCCGTGTCTGTCTTTTTACAGGGCGAACCATAGCACAGCGCTTGTGGGCTGTTTCAAAGGTTCCAGCTCTGCGGGATGTTTGTGTGCGCGCCGCGCCGAGGCACGCCACTCAGCTGGCAGCCAGATGTGTTAGGCAAGCGCAGGGGTCAGCGAGTGCGTTTCCTCAGCCTCTCCGCTTGTAATCCCAGGCACATAACTGAGGACCACCGTGTCTGGCAGCGCTCAGGGCTTAAAAAGCAAAGGGGAGCTCTCACTTTTTTTGCTCTCTCTCTTTCTCTGTTTTTGTCATCTCTCCTTGCCTTCTCCTCTCTCTCTTTTTTTTGCCTCTCACTTTTTGTCTCTCTGTTTTGGTATCTCTCTTGCTCTGTTGTTATTGCTCTTCCTCATTGTCTGTTTTTCTCTCTCTCTCTCTACTCTCTGTCAATCTATCTTGCTCTCTTTCTGTGCATGTGTGTGTTTCTTTCTCTGGGACCCCACCCACCTTCTCTCTCTTTCTATCTCTTTCTCTCTCTCTCTCTCTCTCTCTTTCTCTCTGGTATGTGGAGCATGTCCTGGCCCAGGTGTGTTGATGGAGGAGCTGGGAGGGTTCTGGCAGGTTCCAGCCTTCTCTGGCGGTTGGCGGTAATCGGGCAGAAGTGCTGAGGAGAGGCCTTCTGTGGATGAATAGTCCAGAGGAGAGGAGGGCCCACTGAGCCCTAATCCTATTATCCTTGTCCCTCTTAATCCCACAGGAGCATCTCGAGTTTACTACTGGCCCTCTCTCTCACACACTTCACCAACACCAGCCGAGCACACACAGCCAGCCTGACAGCACTCGCACACAGAGGAACACACACAGCTTTTTCACAGGAGAACCGTTAAGGCTCTCTCACAGGAGAACACACACAGGAGAACACACTCACAGACATCTGTCGCAGAGGGGAACACACACACATCACACATACTCACACCAACAGAACTGCTCTTCGATCCAGAAATACAGTTTTTTCTACCTTCACAGTTGGACAGATTTATACATTTTCAAAGTATCATATCAAGAGACACAGAGACACATTCAACGACAGTCTCAAACATTCAAACACACATAAGGCTAAGAACACTTACACTTACCTGTGTGCTCAGGTACTTGTACATACACATACTCACTCTAATACACATACATACACACACACATAAGTTGCACCTTACATTTGTACTGCAGTATTTACAGAGCCAGACGAGATGGATGACACCATGTGTCTTGGAATAGAGGGGGTCAAAAAGACCATCGTGTACGGCGGGACAGGAGACATTCCCAAATTCATGACTGGCTCTAAGGTAAGAACCTGGAACACCTCCACTGCTCAATAATCACAAGGATTTCATTGTTCAAAATATAGTTAGTTTCATACAGAAAGCTGGTTTTACCCTTAAATTAAACAATCAGCTTTAACCATCAGCCATAAAATAACACAATACTGCAGGCTTGGGACATTCAGGGTGTGTTTAGATAATGGCCCCAACTGTGTGTTGGGTGCTATTTAAAATGCTAACGTACAACTGGCTAAATCATATTAGCGTTACTGAATCAGAGGTTTCTATTCCCAGAGGGGGACTAAAAGACCCTATTTGACCGAATAACACACCCCATTCATTGCAACCAGGGAGCAATGGACACCACATAACTGCTGTACTACGAATCATACATGCCACAGTCTTGGTAGTAGTGTTCTAACAACACGTCCATGATTATAGATAAATGACTCAGGCTCCTCGACCATGATAAGATCTTAGGAGGGCTACTCTAATCTATTGAGTATTCAGCATAATGCACAATGAATGGGAAGTTCAGTGTCTTGTACTTTTATCCAATGTTCAGCAGTCAAGTGATGCAGTCATTTACAGCACAGACATCCTGCTGTTGTCTGGTGGTAAACAGCAGAGCTTACTGAGAAAAATAAGAAGTGAGAATAGAGAGGTTCCTTATTCTGTGAAAATGTAGAGTAGAGATGTACCTTATTCTGTTGAAATGTTGAGTTTTAAGTGTTTTTCAGAGCAGTTGTTGTTAACTACCTTGGAAGTAAATGTTATAACATTGCATGTTCCTGCATTGTGATTTCTGTCATGAAACACACACACACACACACACACACACACATGCACACTACACGCAGGTGACATTCCACTTTCGCACCATGCTGTGCGACGATGACCGTACGGTGATCGATGACAGCAAGAGGGTGGGCATGCCGATGGAGATCGTGATCGGGAACATGTTCAAGCTGGAGGTCTGGGAGACGCTGCTCGCTTCCATGAGGACCGGGGAGGTGGCCGAGTTCTGGTGTGACGTCACGGTGAGTACAGTGAGGTCACTGTCGCAGAAGTGGACTGCCCATTGTCGGTGGCCACCGTCAACCCGAACCCTAACCCTAACCCTAATCCTAACACGCACACCCCTCCCCCAAACACACGCAAACACACACATCCCTATATCTTTACTTGTCCACCCTCATGGCATAGATTTCAAAAGCATTTAGAATCAACTGCACCCATGACATGATGAGGAGGGAGGTACATGATAAAGGCCTGCACCCATTCTCTGCCCCTCCCCCCATACCGCCCCAAAAAAGATCTGTATAAAATCAAAGTGGATTAGAGTGCATCACAGTAAGAACTTTCCTCATTTCTCAAAAATGTGTTCAGCTGTAACAGTATTCAAAGGATAGAAACTGTCAAAGTGCTCTGAAAAGATAGAGACATTTAAACACGACATAAAACCTGACATTGTATACAATTTAGCAGATGCTTTTATTCAGAATGACCTTGAAGTGTGAAACAACCCAGCTAGCTGCAGTCCTGCAGGAGATGTAAGATCTAACAGCTAAGCTCTTAAAATAATGCAAGTGCAAGAGGAACATGTGGTGAGGTGCACAGCAGGCGCAGGTTAGGATATGTGAGTGTTAGAGTTATGAAGAGGAGGCTTTCTCAAATAAAATGGATGCATTTGGCAGCTGTTTTCTACATTGAGAAACCACATCATTTAAAATGTAAAGGCAAATTATTTATGAGGGAACATCAAGGAACAAGTGAGAGTAAAAGTGGCTGTGGTACGTACAATAATTGTTTTGCGACTGTAGATCTTCGTACAATTTGTACTCAGTTATTTGTAGGAGTCATTCTTCATTGTGGGTAGAACACTACTTTGTTCTATTGTAAGCTTTATGGCCCTGTGTCCTAATGCCTGTTTACTGTGATGGACATATGGTCCACTCCGATTGTAATCTGCTTGAGGCCAACTTTTCTTAATCTTTCCAGCCCCAACACAGAGTCACTGCAGCTAGTCCACTATCATAACAGTGTCATAATTGGAGGTAGCATAATGTATACCTAATATATTGACAAGCAGTTATATATGCCTAATCCATGTTGACTAGTAGTTATTTATGCCTAATCCATTGACTAAAATTATTTATACCTGATCGAGCCATTAGGTAAATTGTTTATGCTATCTTTTGTTATTTCTGTTTATTTATTCAAGTGATTCGATATAAGTATGATCAACTAATAGTTTCTTTTCTAATCTTTTTTATTAAATGATGAAGACTACTTTTACTTTTTGACATTTCAGTGTGAGATGAATATCTTCTTTATAACTTACACTGCTCTGACTATTACTGTTATTTGTTGACATTGTTCTGATTCCTTTTCTGCGTGATTGATTGGGCAAGAGATAAGCTCTCAGCTCTCAGAGCCCCTGTTGAAGTGTTAGCATAAGATAAGTATCTTCACCTACCCGTTTTAGCACACTGGCCTCTACCCCATCCTGGCCAAGAGCCTGCGGCGCATCGCTGAGGGGAAGGACCCTGTGGACTGGCACATCCACACGTGCGGCATGGCCAACATGTTTGCCTACCACACGCTGGGCTACGACGACCTGGATGAGCTGCAGAAGGAGCCAAAGCCACTTTACTTTGTGCTGGAGCTGCTAAAGGTAGTAGGCCATGCATGCACGCGCAGACACACAGACACAGATACAGACAGATATACACACAGGTATCTTGACCAACGAAAAACACAATGCAACCTAAAGGTGATTAGGGACTTCGGGTGTAAAGTCAAAATCCACCAAAAATATAACACACACACACACACACAAACACACATACAATATGCACTAACACAATATTCACAGACATATGTACACAAAGGCCTAATGACATGATAGAAGGAGTCCTGCAAGCTTCTGTTGAGCTAAATAGTTTAGGTCTAAGGTGCCATGCCTGAGCATTCACCAGAACAGAGGTGCAACATAGGCCCAACACATACAGGCCACACAGCAAAGCTCTGTCCCTTTTCTCAACTATCCACTGCAGAGGCTTTATTGTGGCTTTATGGGCTGTTATAAGTCGCTAAGGAAGAAAGGAACCCAGCATAGAAAGAAGCAGAAGTGAGCATAGATATAGGTATTCTATAACTATGGAAGTGAGCTTCTGTAACAGGAAGTGGGCTCTCTGTCTAGCACGACATAAATTATGACAACACCTCACAAAATGGCCACTAGGATGTGCAATAGTACCATGTACTGGGATCAAAGGGATGAAAGGATATTTGCCGTAGTCATTTGGTGCTTACATGTGTCTTGGTGTTTGCATTTCTAACTCACTCACTCTGTGTGTGTGTGTGTGTGTGTGTGTGTGTGTGTCTGTGTGTGTTTGTGTGCTCGCATGCACATGTGTGTGAATGGGTGTGTGTGTGTGTGTGTGTGTGTATGTTTGTCTGTGCGCTTGCATGCACACATGTGTGAATGTGTGTGTGTGTGTGTGTGTGTGTGTGTGTGTGTGTGTGTGTGTAGGTGACACAGCCGAGCGAGTATAACCGAGAGACATGGGCCATGAGCGATGAGGAGAGAGTGAGGGCGGTGCCTCTGCTGCATGGCCAGGGCAACAAGTTCTACAAGCAGGGCCGCTACGACGAGGCCAGCAACAAGTACAAGGAGGCCATCGTCTGTCTCAAAAATGTACAAACAAAGGTACAATGAAAAGCATCCTCACATACTACACAAAGTAACCCTAAAAAAATAAATAAATGTAATGTAAGGTCATTAATGTTACAGTGATTTCTGAAAACATGTCCACATTTTTTATCCACATATGACCTTCATCGGGGTTAAAACACTCAATAATTAAGCACAAAAGTCAAGAAGAAGACAAGTAGATACAGTACCTTGAACTATTTTGAGGTCTCTCCTCATCAAAATGTCTGAACAAAGATATAATCTCAGAAGCTTAACTGTTCATTCTTCATTAACTAAACGAAGTGTGTATCCTTACCCAGGAGAAGGCATGGGAAGCCCAGTGGCTAAAGCTGGAGAAGATGGCTAACACGCTGACGCTAAACTACTGTCAGTGTTTACTCCGCCAAGAGGAATACTATGAGGTCATCGAGCACACCAGTGACATCATCAACCAGCACCCAGGTATGCCTATGCTATTATAAGCATTACCCTATATTGTCAGGCTAAATTGTTATTTAATTCTGTGTGTGTGTGTATAGTGGGGTGGGTGGGTCAGATAGTCCAAAATGAGGTCATTTCAGAGTCCAGGTCCAGAGAGTATAGATCTGCCCCAGATGTCAATGTGAACCACCTTGATTCATAAATTTCACGGTGAGGTCAAAACAGAGCTGGCACAAAGTCAGCTCATCAGGATTCCTGGATGCAGTGCATGAATATCGTACACACTTGGCAGAATCCTTGCTTTGGGAGTGTATTTCTGAAGGATTGCTGGCACCTGTACTGTACTGAATAAACACTCAACAATATTTCAAAAGTGTTTAATTATTAGCATCAAAGGTGTTCCCAAAGGGGTTTCCACATTCAAATTCCCAATGATGTTAAAACATACAGTAGCTGCAGTAGTTTGAAAACAAATTATAATGGTCAGGCAATGTTTCTGTTTTTTTATCATTGAAAGGGTATTTAGAGGAGGATAACAAAGTCATCTTCTAATTACTGTGAGCTTTTGTAGCTGACGTAGCAGATTGGTGTACCCTCAACCGCCACTGTGTGTCCTCCACAGGCATCATGAAGGCCTACTACCTGCGTGCCAAAGCCCACATGGAGGTGTGGAACGAGGCAGAGGCCCGGGAGGACTTCAAGCGGGTCCTGGACCTGGAGCCGGGCATGAAGAAGATGGTGAAGAAGGACCTGGGGGTGCTGAACATGAGGATGGAGGAGAAGAACGAGGAGGATCGCAAGACGTACAAGGGCATGTTCGACAGCCAAGCCCGTCCTCAGGAAGAGGAGCAGGCTCCACAGGAGAAGAAAGCTGAAGAAACCTCCAGCACACAGCACACAGAGACGGGGGCACTTGAGTCAGTGACGGAGGAATATGAAGGGGACAACACGCATGCCGGGCAAGGCACTTTTCAGATGTGTGATGGGGGAGACACACAGTGAGATTTTTCGTGGTGTGTGCTGAATGTATTGGGGTTTGACTTGGAACACTGGATGTTGCATGTTCTGCAAGAATACATTGTAAATACTGACACATAGCTTGAACCTTAGAGAATATATAGATAAAACAAAGTCTGGGTAGCGTAAAGGTCTGGTTAAAGTTTAGCAGTGTTTTTGATATGATATAGTGAGGAAAATTAACTAACAGATTTGTGATGAGGGAGACAGAGATTGAGATTTTATAGTGGTGTGTACTGAATGTACTGGCATCTGACATGAGGCACTGGTTGTTCTGCATTTTAAATTATTGAATGATTTGTAAATACACTAAAAGATGGCTTCAATCTTACAGAATATATAGATAAGACTAAATCTGGGTAGCGTTAAGTTGTAATTCATATGATTTGGTGCGCGTTGTGAGGAAAATGGACTAGAAAGTAATACTATGCGAGAAGTAGAGCACGGATAAATGGTTATGCACTTCGGAATATGAATGATGAAAAGTGAAAAGATCTTTGACAACTTCCACACTTCATTACTGGACAAGAGCAGACTAAACCATGAACTTCAGCATTTACCATCATTCATGGTTTATAACTACCAAAGTCCACAATCTATCTTAAATAATACATTATTTTATGATAGCAAATGGAAGCTTACATAATTATTAGCACATGGGCAAATGGAGATTGTGAATGCTTATGACAGTTTCTCACAGTCATATTAGCTAGACGTCCAACCAGTTCCAATAACAGATCTATCTTATTTTAAGAAGTAATATAATTATAAGAAATGTTGCTTTGCTTTGAAAGTGACTGAAATAAACACAAATTTGTGTAATTTCTCATTTATTTTTTTATGAATAGCTATTGCTGATAGCAGATGATCAAATTTATTATATGTTGTATTTTGACCACATAAACTTTACTTTAAAGTCATTACCAAATAAAGATGGTAGCTTTGGTTGTGAGCAGCCTGTACAACATATGTTTGACAGAATCATCATTTTTGTTTTATTCTGGCTATTTTAACACCAGAAGATAATAATACTTTTTTTTTAATGCTTTAGAGCATGTTTCCTACTGTCCTTCCGAAGCTTGCCAAAATGGCATTGTTTTTGTTTATATCTGCACCAGCAACAGTACCTATCGCAGGAGTAGGCCACATCACTACCTTGACACAGGGAGGAGGCTGTATCGTGACTCTGTCTGTGGCATAAATTTGACTTCCCAAAAGTGGGTCTTTAGTTATTCTTGGATGGGGCTGCCGATGGGCATTTTTATGGAGGGCTGCATCCTGGACTTCTGGGGGTTCTTCTCCTCATTTCTGGATCCGAGGACAGACACGGTGGACATTTATAAAAATCCAACATATATCTGACAGGTGAGGAAAGTAAGACAGGGGACAAAAAATGCAGCACTGTAGCACAGTAAGGAAAGATACTTGACAGTCTTTGCAAACTGACTGGAATATTTAAACACCCTGGTTACATGCCCTTTGAGCCAACAAGCATGATATTTGAGTAACCTTTTTTTCAATAGGAACAGTTAACAAGAGAGAATCAATAAGGTAAATACAGCTGCATCAGGCTTGGGTTAAGCAGGCCTGCATGTGTCACAGTGCAGTGCAATTATACATGCTCAGATATGAAGCACCTAGATAGTTTGATGGTCTATACTGACATGTTTATACCAACTAAAAGAATGCCACACCACATCATCATTATTAGACAAAGTGTTATTATTTAAAAAAACAAACCATACCTAACAAGAGCCATGTCCTTGTATTAAAGAACAACTTGTGAAAGGCTCCATCCAAGCCTTTGTGCCTAAAAATGAATATTTATGGATATTTCTAACTGTACCTTTTGTCCCTAGCTTCCATTTAAGCTCACTTTTTATTACATCCCTTTTTTGTGAAGGTCAAAATTGGCAACGCTTCTTGTAAAGGAGAGAGCACAGGACTACAAAACTTAAAAGTACCTCTGTGTGTGTGTGGTGTGTGTGTGTGTGTGTGTGTGTGTGTGTGTGTGTGTGTGTGTGTGTGTGTGTGTGTGTGTGTGTGTTATTATATGGGAGCACAGGATGACTCATACCTAAGCGCTCTGAAAACAGCTGACTGCACTGCAAGCAAGGCCGTAAGAAGGGCCAGAGAGCGGGTCGATGTCATTACATCATATGGAGCTTACTTTCATCCTGAGGGAATCCCGCACATTGTAACGCTGATTGCGAGACTCTACACGCAGTGCTGACAGAGGGCAATAAAGTCAAATGAGTGAAGCTGCTTTTATATCAAAAGTATTTTAAACATCCACAATGATCACTGTTTTTTCTATCACTTTGGCGTTAAGTCCAATAAAGAAGAGAGAAGGGGAAAGCCAAAGGCAATGCCTGTCCAATACACTCTATATCGACACAACAATGGGAAACACTGGCTACACATCATATGACTTTTACAAAAAAGCACCTAAGCATATTGTCAGGTATATGCGTCCTTACTTCAGGAGCCCGAAATTTGGCGAGCCATGCATCTCACTGTTGGACCATTTTGTTTAATTGCACTACCCTACTGCCACGTATAAATGATGGCCACACTTTATTCCTAACTGTGCCTGTAGCGTCGCTCGAAGAGAATCTCATCACGACCGAACCGCGACAAAATATGTGACAGGAGAAACCTCCCTGATAAAATTTCTCGTAATTCTATACGGTATTGCAGCAGCCCCCCGGGGGAGCATGGAGCAATGATAGCGCAGCAGCGAGAATCCGCCCCGCTGCCCATTCCTGGCGCTCCTCCACCACAGCGGTGCTGATGCTGAGGGTGCTGCTCTGCTACAAGTTCAGCCAGTCACTCTTGTTGCTGCAGCGTGGAGAGATCAAACCCTATACGGCGCGGTACCTCTGCGGGAACACATAGCGCGCCCTTTGTTTGTACACAAGACTGCACACAAAGTGACTTTGATAATAGAGTTCTTTTTTATGTTTACAGGTTAAACAAGATCACGTCGTTTTTTCTTACAAGAATGCGGCAGGTAGAGAGCGCGCGGCAAGAGGCTTTTGAGTGATTTGTTCCCGTGTGGAGTTTTTTTTGTCGTTGTGGATTGATAAGGCGCGTGCACGTTCACGGGGAGATGGTTTTCTGATGACTGTGGATTGAATGGAGCTGCGGAATTGAAGTAAATTCATTACAGTTGTGCCAAGAGGAGAGATGCCCATATATTCTAAAGGGAAAACAATACAGGAGTTTCGTTTTTTCTAACTGCTGAAGGGCAATTTCTAGTTCGACTAATTGTACCGAATTGACAGTATATCAATCTTGTTATCCAATTACGATCATTTTAAATGATGACCATTATTTTTAATCCAACTATGGGAGTTTAGCGTCACTCTCAATATCGATCACTGAAGAAATTAACGCTAAAACCGGGAGTTTTTTTTTCATACATCTGTTGGTGTGTGCTTGAAGAATGGCGATTAACACAGATCCCGAGTTTGAGAAATCCACCCTGGGAGAGAATGCCGCCGCGCAGCCACCCGAGTCCCAGGAGACAGAGAAACTTCTCAGCGCCACCACCACCGAGCCCGGGGGCAATGGGATGAAGATGTCCAGCTCCTTCACCGTAAATATGGGCAGCGACAAAGCCTTGGATGCTGACCAAAACGGCCACAGTGTACCACTGAGGTCTGGTTCTGCTGGGCACCTAGGGGGTGCTCCGTTGTCCCCGTCCCGAGTCAGCTTAAGTCGCACTTCCTCCACTGGCAATGCCGCGCAAGAGCAGCAAAAGCCCAAAGACTATCTGATTTTGGTTATTTTCTCCTGCTTTTGCCCCGTCTGGCCTGTCAGCATCGTTGCACTGGTATATTCAATTATGGTAAGTACCCCACACGTCTAGGGGGAAAGTTCCTTCGTGTCACTCACCATCATGTCTTTAGATACATTATTTATCATACTTATCATATCCTTAGCTATAGCAAATGACTGGTTTGATGTAGCACGGTTAACTGAATAAACATGGTAAAAACACAACATACACCAATGTTCCATAGGGGACTGTAGGTTCCAAATGTTCTTTAAAAACTGCGTGTGCAACATTTGTGCAGGTGTGTGTTTCTATCTAAATCCAAGTATAAGGATACGTTGCTACATATGAGAAGTTATTTATACAAGCAGGTGTACCCATTCATACTTTTGGTAAACGAAACAGGCGCATCTGTCCAAGTACCGAACAGCCACAGACACAGGTGAGCTCCTGTCACTTGTAACTGACAACAGAATGACCAACACAAAGGAGGCAGGATCAAAGGGTAAAGGTGGAGTATCAAGGGTTAAAGATATTCAAAAAAGGAATTATAAACCTAATTAGTTAAGTGGATTTCCATTGCCAAATTAATAGCCTACGTCTTTACCAAGAAATTGACATTTACAAATCCAAATTTAGTCCAGAGTCTAAAGGAAATGTCTAAATGTTATATTTGAATAACACTAAAATAAAATAGCCTACGCAGTTATGATATGTGATATTTTAGAACAATTCAGGAAATACATTCTTGAATTAAAATAATCATAACGGTCTGGATCGCATCCATACGTGTAATATCTTTAAATACATTTAAATTGACCTAAACAGTGACGTTGGCGTTTACTTAATGGCACTTACAATGTGGTGTAAGTGTGACTATTTGCTCAATGCCTCCGTTTCGCGTGCAGGGCGTGGCGCCATTCACTAGTTCTGTCTTATTGGTTTGTGTACATCCAGTCAGTGGCGAATGGGCCATATTGGACGGCGAAATTGATGTGAATGCAAAATCCTGCCCTAAAACGGAATACTGCGTGAGTCATCTTTTTCCAAGGCAATGTTAAGTCCGACAGATTGATGATAAAACGCCCATGGTGTGCCAGGGCTACCCCACTGAAAGGGGCGCTTGCTGCCCAATGAATACTGCAGCGATCAGGAGCTGCTCATTAAAAAAAACACTATAGTTCACTATAGGAAATAAACTACATAATACCACATATTTACTTTGCTAAATACTATAGTTAGAATACTACTGGATTACTACAGGATATAGAGTTTCTTAAAGCCTACTACGGCAGTATTACCATAGTAAACTTTAGTTGTAATACTACATGATTATTATACTGTTTATAAACTACAGTACATTTACTGTAATATACTATGGTATGCTACAATGATTACACTTTAATGCATATTGTAGTTTTAACTGAATCATTGTACTTTACCCAGTGGATATTGTAAATTGTATCACTTTTTGTATCACCTTTATCACTTTTAACCGTAATGCGATAATTTACTACACAAAACGACATGCCTACAACCACTGCTAAAATACAAAAAATAAGAACAAAAGATCAAAGCTGTTTCAAAAGTTACTTATTTATTGCTGATGGAGTTTGGCAGCATTGTTACGCTTTTGCCAGATGAATGCTTTTATGTTGGTGTCTGTGATGTGAGGGAACTTTAACATTGGAGCATCTGTGAGCACACACACGAATACACGAATACACACACACACACACACACACACACACACACACACACACACACACACACACAAAGATAACAATGTGAGGATCAATTTAAAATATGTAAAATGAGAAATCAGAAGTTAAAATTCAATTTTCTAAATCTGCTTTTTGTTTGCAAAATATAAAAAAATGAGAAAAGTGTATTTTGCATGGTCTGACATGAAGGACAACTAGGCGTAGTGGTTTAAAACTTTCATTATCATACATCTCAGATTGGTCCTTAAATAGATAGTTGATTTTTATGGATTGTGTTTAAGGGGGGGTAAAGAGGCGGCCCTAGGGTGTGTAGCTATAATACCTTCTTGTTATTTAAAGGAGTCCTGTTCAGCCTGGCCAGGTTTTTTTTTCACGTTGCTCAATGACTGGCCAGTCACTAAATGGCTGCTGTCCATATATTTCCTTGTCTAGATCCCAAGCCCTTTTGGAACGATGTAAACAGATCACATTTGCACAAATTTAATGTAAAGAGATCACATTTGCACAAATTTATTCTAACCCACATTACTATTATAATAAACACACACACATGCACACACACACGTGCACATGCACACACACACACACACACACACACACACACACACACACACACACAACCACACTACTATATACTATAGTACACTACAAGGTAACTATAAATACCTTCTAGTATTTACTATAGTAAATACCACTCTAAATTATAGTATACCACAGTAAACAATAGTGATATATAGTACACTATAGTAAATACTGAAGTAATCTATTGCTTTTTTTTTGCCCTGGGTGTTCTGTCAACTTTTGCGTGAGAGATGTCAATGTTGTACATGGTCGTGTGAGCTTGTAGGTTTGTGTTTCTTGTAAGCTCTCAGCCTTTTTTTCTCAAAGTATGTGTGTGTGTGTGCTGTCATCCAAATGCTCGTTTTAAGGGCATAGAGGGCATATAGTGGATCCACTGAATCCCAGAAGCTAGGTTAAGCTAGCAGTCAATGGAGCATGACCCAGTGTGCAATATGGCCGACCTAGAGTACAGCCCCAGTACGTGCATCAGCAATTACTTTAGACTCCATGGGGAGTTATTAGGTGACATTCACACACAAGTAAATAATCTGAGAAAAAAAAGCAAAATTAACATAGAATTTGTCATGTAGCCAAGAAAACAGACATCCACCTCACAGCTTGAGATAAGCCTACATCAGTAGTTTACTTTACATTTTCCATGAAGGTCAGTTACTAAAGGGTGGAAAGCTACTTTCCTAATCATGTTAAAGGCTGAAACGTGTCTCTTAGAGGTTAATTCCAGAACATATGGACCAAACGTCTAAATGAGATGAGAAATTAATAGTTAAGGATCCACAATGTTTTCATCTTTCAAAAATATATACTGGAAGGTCTTAATTCTGACCTGCTTATCAGAGTATTCTGCCTTTATGCCAACTCTGAGTATACTATAATTAGTGGTGCTTTGGACGGATGGATGAAATCCAACACTCTTTATAATGACCTTGTAAATGAGCTCGCTTTAAAGTGGAAGCTTCCAGAAATGGCTAAACAGGAATTGATGGAGGATGCAATCGCCTCCGCTTCACAATAGCGCTGCTTCAAGGTAGCAAATTCACTCCATAACTCACACGTTCACTGTTCACTGTGCTCAGCAAAGATACAATAGGGATAGGAACCTTTTCACTAGTGACAATGAGGCAGGCAAACACTGTATTAATTTGTGCCTCTCATCAGTCTGAATGTGTTTACACTTCCTCTTCCCTCCTCTGTATTGGTGAAACCCTCGAAGATGGGGGTGGAGAAACAGGGATGGGGAAATAGATAGGAAAAGACAAAGGGAAATACAGTGGACAGATGGAAAAGAAAGAAGAGAGAAACAGAGAGGGTGGGAAAGAGAGAAAGAGGGGGAAGTAGAGAAGGAACAGAGAAAAGAAAAAGAAAGAAAACAAGAGAGAGAGAGAGAGAAATAGAGAAATAGAGAGGGAACAGAGAAAAGAGACATAAAAGACATAGAGAGAGGGACCAAGAAAGAGAGAGAGAGCGAGACAGAGAGAGAGACAGAGACAGAGAGAGGGGGAGAGACAGAGAGAGGGGGAGAGAGAGGAGAAATAAGAGCTGGCATCTAACTCAATACAAGGTGAGAGAAGTCAATTAGCCGCTTCTGCAGAGGGCAAGTTGCAGGAGTTGGCCCCGACATCTCCCAGATAAACAGTCTCCCTCACGTCCCCTGGAGCCGCTGAAGGATCTGACAGAAAACTTCCTCGTTATCCCACCACACAGACAGCCAGGCAGGCACAGCCACAGTTCAGCATCCATACGGCAGACAGATGGGTGAAACCGGCTCTTCCATGGCCGTACCAGAATGAATTTTAGTAAGAAAACTGGCTTTAAGGAAGGAAGGGAAATACTTTAACGAGTTACAGCTCCCAGGTGCAGAGGCATGAGTCAATTATGGGGATTGGAGGGAGGGAGAGAGGAACGGATGGATGGAGGGAGGGAGAGAGGAAGGGATGGAGGGAGGGAGCTGGAGGCTTTTATTGCACTGACCCGGCTCTCTGGGCAGTGGGAGGCAGGATGCAGGAAACATGTGAGTCTGCTGCTGCTGCTGCTGCTGCTGCTGTTACAGCTCCTACTTGTGCATGCTCGGCAGATTTACATGTGAAATATGGGCCAGTGTGTGGTAGTTTAAGTGTGTGTGTATGTGTGTGTCTGCATGAGTCTGTGTGTGTGTGTGTGTGTGTGTGTGTGTGTGTGTGTGTGTGTGCGCGTGCGTGCACACTCTGGCTGCAGTGCTGGCAATGCTACAGGCGTAGGTGTGTGTGCGATCATCATGTTTCTGTCAGTGTGTGCACAGAGCACGCTGTAGGCTCAGGTGTGTTAAAGGTGTAGTGTAGTGTAGTTAGGCAGGTGTAAATCATTTGGAAAACATGACTTACATGGTTCTCAGGAAGACTAACTAAGGAGTGGGAGGATTCAAGAGGGACTCAGACCTCTTTCTCGACTGGACGTTAAAATCCAGCCTTGATCAAATAAGTGAAAAAATTTAAAAGAGAGATCCAGTCCAAAGAGCAAGAAAGGGCACAAAAAGTCAGCTTCATCTCATGATCGGATATCTAAACCCAGAGGTGGCCGGGGACAAGGTATTTCTGGCCCAGTCAGTTACCTAATTTAAGAATTCCCTTCATATTAATGTCTCTGTTGGGCAGGGGGTTTACATGGACAAGACTCACAGTGTGCTAAATTATTTTCAAAATATCCACTTTGTGGTCCTGCCAATTTTGATTAGTTACTTAAAATTATAGTTTCTTTCAATGTAATTTATTATATGCCCAGGTCAATATCTGGGACATTAAAATTTACAATGAAATACCTTTGACAGATAATTGGCTGACAATACCAAAATGATTTGTTTGACTTGCTTAGGTGATGAAACAGATGAAAGGAAGGTTTCTTAGAAATATACAAGTACCAGAGCTTGGAACTCTGCTGGGATCCTCACACAGAAACTTGTTTGTGTACCTACTGGACAGACAAACATCACTGTACATACTACAGTCAGTCTGGTTCCATTTGCTGAGTGTGTTGTTGATGCGTATATGCTGCATAGTATGGAAAGGCTCATGTTTCCCACCACTGTGCAGTTCACGCACAAACAACTGAGCCCACACCAACCCCTGCTCACCCCACCCCCCTTCCACCTCACGGGTCTCGGGCACGGCTGATTGGCTGTGGGGGGTGAGGCAACCAGGAGATGGATTCTGTGTGGCTTTGCGTTTAGCAGGTTTACCGCCTGCTTTTTACAGTCACCCTAACAGGCACTAAACCCTCCAACCACCAACCACCACCCCTCATCACATTGCTACCCCCCCCAACCATCCCCATCCTGCAGACCCCCCACCCCCCAACCCCCCCATCCCCTGTGCCTTTCCCCTCTGCCGCTGGCTGGCTATGCTGGGCTGCTCTCTGTATTATTAATGGCTAAGGCTTGTGAGAGAGCACTTAGGACTCTCTTTTTTCCCTTTCCCTCCATCTCTCCCTCTTTCTTTCTCTCTCCCTCTCCACATCTCTTTTTCTCTTTCTCCTCTCTCTCTTTTTCTCCCACTGCCTTTGTTTGCAGAAGGAGGCTCTGTGTGGTGGACTTATGGGAGTGGTGCTTGTGGTTGCAGCGGTTTGGTATGGCGATAGAGGCTTGCCTATAGGATTTTCAGGAACGTGTATTGGTTATTGATGGGAAGCAGTTGTATGGCTAGTAGGAAAATGAGGAGGAGGAGGAGGAGGAGGAGGAGGAGGAGGAGGAGGAGGAGGACGAGGGGGAGTGAATGGGTGGAGGGCAGTGGGTGCTGGGTAGTCTCAGATTCATAAGGAGAATTCCGGCTTCCCCGCCTTCCTGGCAAATCAATATGTCCATTTGTCATGACCAGGCCCACCCCCCCCCCCCACCCCCCACCCCCTACTCCTCCACCCCCACCACCCTCCCTCTCTTTCCACCAGCCAGTCATCCACTCCGTCCTGGAAAATCCACTCTGAGACCGAGGCGCGACTCGCCTCTCCCACGGCAGCTCTCGTTCCCATTACTCTCTGAGTGACATTAAAGCCAAATGAAACCCTTTTGAAAAGGACACGGCTCCCGCCTGAAGCGTTTGAGGGGGTTTTAAATGATAGCCATTCAGCTCCTCTAAAACATTTCTGGTGCAACCATGAATGATGGCCAGCCACACTGTGCCACTTCTGGGGCTACGGCACAGCACATAGAGTGACCCAGACAGACAGACAGACAGACAGGAAAGAAAAGTTACAGGAAGGGAGTGTTTATTAGTGCAGCACAGGCAAGATGGCTCTTTCACCGGGCACTTGTTTTTTAAGGGGGGGGGGGGGGGGGGGGGGGGGGGGGGTATGGGGGGGCGGTAGGGGGGGATGCCATTGATTGGAGGCGCTGATGCGGCTTTTCGCTGTGATTGGACTTTGGGATCAATAGGGCTTTGCTGCCCTGGCCACATATTATACCTCTGCTAAGATATCAGGGCCAGTCTGCAGTATTGGAACTCAGGTTGGGATGGGGGACACACTGAAATGTGTGTGTGTGTGTGTGTATGTATATGTGTGTGTGTGTGTGTATGTGTATGTGTGGGGAAGGGGTGCTCATTTTTTGATGAAACTATGTAAAGCAACTCTCTCTCTATCTGCCCACAGAGCAGGGCACCGTGCCTGTGGGCCAACTTTGGCCCGGTGTCAGAGAGATGGGTGTGTGTGTGTGTGTGAGTTGAGGGGTGGGGTGGGGTGGGGTGTGAGTTGGGCGTTGGGGGGCGGTGGTGTGCACTGACAGAGGGGGAGGGTAGTCTGTGGTCCCTGCCTGCCTGCCTGCGACAGCAGCTCCAAGCAGTGGAGGGAGCTTAGTTGTGTAAGTCTCAGCATCCTCCTCGAGACACTGTGGAGACAGGAAAGTCCACAGGGAAGGGGGAGTGGGGGGAGGGAGTAGAGGAGTGAAATAAAGAGACAAGGAGAGAGAGAAGGTTAAGAGAGACAGAGAGAGAGAGAGAGAAAGAGAGAGAGAGAGGAGTGAAATAAAGAGATAGAGGGAGAGAGAGAGAGAGAGAGAAAAGAGGGGGCAGTGGGCTTCTCATTCTTCCAGGCTACAACGCCGACAGCTGTAATCCTACCCTTCATTGTAAATCTCCCTGCCCTTAGCAAACACGGCTCAAAGCCGCGAGCGCCGATCGGCCATTACCATAAAAATTCATATGAGTTAACACAAAGGAAACTGGCGGGGTATGGTTTCATAAAAGGCTTAGCCTGAATGGTGCAGTGATGTCATTGAAAACTAGTACGTGCATGTTACTTCAGGAGAGGAAGGCTGCTTCTCTTATTGTTGTGTTATACATTAGTGGCAGGCTTACTGGCACCTGATTGCTTTGAGCGGAGTTCTTGCCAGTGAAGTTTAACGTAAAACAAAAACTATAAGCACAGATAAACTGGGAGTTTAAGTGCAAATTAGGCACAATTTAGACACACAACTTTAGAGAGCAATCCAGGAGAACTGCTCTGTGCAATACAATTTGTATAAGACTTCTTTTTTTTATGGCAGGACGATAAAACTCCATCTGCAAAGATATTGTTTGAGGGGGATTTGAAGATTTTAAGGGTACACTTTAAAGGCGCTGATATAATTCTGCCTGTCCCAGGTATGGCACGGCTATCTTATTCTTCCAGCCATCCCAATTCTCCACCATCTCCTGGTGAATTACACCCCTGGCGCAGGCTGAATTTCAATGAGTATCGCTCTCGCAGTAAATTTCACTCCACCTGCAAATATAAATTTGCTCTCCGACTTTCTCTCACCCACTCCAGAGCAGAGCACAAGAACACCACACCTATACTGCTGTCTCCCTCCCAACAAAAACACTTGCATAGAGTACACATACACATTAGTAGGAGCAGGATTGAAAATGCATTTATGTATGTATGTATGTATTTATTTATTTTTTATGTATCATATTTATCCAACTGTTTATGTATTTCGCCTGAGTGTTAGTATAGGATATAGGATAGTGGGGTCACTATGGCTTCAGTCCCCATTCCTCCTCTTCATCGCCAGTATTGGGGCTCTTACTCTAAAATATCATATGTGGAATAAAGATAATACATAAAATATATAGAGTAAAAAATATACTAGTGGAACTTTGATATACTGATTAAGCGAAGAACCAGTGGTGCCACGATCATGTAAAAATAGACATTTGGCAATGAGAGGTTTAATGTTTGCCACTGCATCTACTGTGGAATTACAATATGATGATACAACAAGGAAATGACAGTACCATGATGATGATGATGTGGGGGAAAAAAACATTTGGGGATGCTAAGGGCTTTAACATTTGCAACTGCATCTACAGGAAGTGTGTGCGTGTGTGTGTGTGTGGTGTTGTCCTGTAGGATACGTTATTCGGTATTGATTGCTCTAATGCAGTGTGCTGGTTGGGAAGCTCCCCCTGGGTGCAGTGAGGGTTAATGGGAAGATGTGGCGAAGGGCCGCCGGTAATGAGAGCACAATGCCATCAGTCAGGGCTCTCTTGTCGCTGCAGGCAATCCAACAAAACACACACACACACACACACACACACACACACACACACACACACACACGCTCTCTCTCTCTCTCTCTCTCTCTCTCTCACACACACACACACACACACACACACACACACACACACCTCTGACCTCTGGAGTCAGAAAGGAGAAGCACCCTCCAAGCCCTTGTCTGGAGGGATGGAAATCGTTAGCACTTTATTTGGGATAGTCCCTCCACACAGACTTTATAGATGGCTTGTTGGAATTTAGTTTTAGTTTTAATTCTGTTCAGTGTTTACTGATAATTACTTAAAATAAACCCAACCCCTAAACCTTAAAAAGACAGAGGTTCAACAGATGGTTTACTAATGGTCTCTGTAGATAGTCTACGGAACCAGCTATAGGACTATTCAAATAAATTGTGATCTCAAAGTCTTTACCATACAAGTCCTGGCATAGTCCCTTTACTTTATGTATTTAATATTGTATTTAGCCAAGCTTTCTCCATTTACGTTTGTCGATTTGTTTATTTGTCTATGTTGTTTATTTTTCTATGGCTTTTTTTTGGCACAGAATCTGGCATAGGGCATTCCTGTCTGTCCGTGGCGAGGTATAGCATAGCATCCAGTCCAAAATAGTTGAGGCTCCATCTGTTTCACTATCTGGCTGTTTGTCCTGCCAAGAATTTTTTCGAATTTAATTTGTATGGCTAACAACCCCTGACTTAACAAGCCATAAGCAACAGCAATTGGACACACTTTTCTGTCTTATCTTGTTAAGACATTTCCTCATAGAAACTACAGCAGTATTTACATTTTGGCTTTAAGTAAGGTTTCTGTTGTGACACTTATATAGCAAACGTTTTTTATTTTTTGGAAAGAAATACAGTACTGTTTCCTTTTTCTTTGTCAGAAAGACTGTGTGCCACAGATTGCTGCCTAAGTAGCTCCTTTCCTTTCCAAACTTATTTGCTGATAGCTTTATAAAACTGTTTATTTTTGCAACACAAAAGTCAAGAAAAAGTTTGCCAGTCTGGTGGTTAGTTAGTTGCTCTTACCTCACTTGAGGCGGGTCAGGCAGTGGATGGCTTATCATGTGATAGCTAATGGCAGCTCATTCATATTTGAAGAGGATGCACTCAGTGTGGTGGGTTTCACAGTGGTCTCATGCCATGTTCTGCCTCTCGTGTGTGTGTGTGTGTGTGTGTGTGTGTGTGTGTGTGTGTGTGTGCGCGTCTCCAGTCCAGAAACAGTCTGCAGCAGGGCGATGTTGATGGCGCGCGGAGACTGGGGCGTCTGGCTCGCCTCCTGAGCGTGGTCTCCATCATCCTGGGCCTGCTGATCATCATCGTCTACACAGTAATAGCAGGTACGTCTGCAACTCACTCACTACACAGTAATAGCAGGTAGGTCTGCAACTCACTCACTACACAGTAATAGCAGGTAGGTCTGCAACTCACTCACTACACAGTAATAGCAGGTAGGTCTGCAACTCAGTCAGTACACAGTAATATCAGATATATATGTAACTTAGTCACTACATGGTGATAGCAGGTAAGTATGTGACTTAGTCACTATACAGTATTACACTTTATCCACAGCAACTTACAAAAGGAGGACATAATACGCTAAAAGAGGTGTAGAGGAACACGGAGTAAACAGACTACACACATACACACAAGAAAATACATGCGTCTTAAGTAAGTTTCCCAGAGCAGAGACACTTCATACACACACACTCCCTACACAAACAGCCTCATAGAAGCCTGAGGCACCTGGGTAAGGAGTTAGTTAGTAGAGATTAGTTTTGTTAGGAAGGGAAGCAGTCTCAGTAATAGCAGCTATGTATGTGACTTAGTCACTATACAGTAATATCAGGTACTTATGTGGCTTATTTTTTATTATTAGCATTATTAGTATAGTTAGATTTTTTTATTCATAAATAAATACACCTTAAAGTTAATGTATGTGTGGTGATGTGTGATGTGAAGTTTAGAAGCTAAAGCAGAAGGATCTGCTTTTTGACTTATTTCATTTATTTTTTCTTGCAGTGACCAAGGACACATAAAGACATGAAGCACCATGTTCAAGATGAGATGAAGACTCATCAACAGCAGCAAAAAATTAAAAAGTAGAAAAAATGCCACGTATCATTAGAAAATAACTCCTCCTCATACACAGACAAATAGGGGGAAAGAGAAAAAAGAACAAAAAAAATGAAATGCAAACACAGGACTGTGTTACGAGTAAATTCATAGATGCAAGTAATGCATGCTTTAGGGTTACAATATGCTTGACGAAAAAAGAAAATACAACCTGATATACTGTCCAATGTGTCAAAAAGTAATTAGTGGTCATAAATTACATCCAGGAAAGCCGCCCACAAATGTGTGGATTTGAGAAAAGGACAACAGGGATAAACAAGAGCTGAAGGATGTTCAGCTGTGGAGGGACGAAGCACTGGACTGGACAACATCCAATGGACTCTGCATTCTAGTCAATAGTCCCAGCTGACTGAAATATATGAATATATTTGCAACATACATATTATATATATAAAAATATATATTGATGTACATTTTTTAAGAGATTTGTATGCAGTGGTAGTTCTGGCTCCTGGCATCTATCTGCCTTGGAGACAGACACTGCTGGTTGCCTTGCTGCTAGGATTCGCATATGAATTCAATTGGCAAAATGGATGGATGGGGGGGAAGGGAAACATGAAGATGGGGTGTGGTTTTTATTTTATCTAATTATTTTGTAGCATTTGATGAAAGCAAGACCACATGCATGCCTCTCTCTCTCTCTCTCTGTCTGTCAAGCATAGGAAACCAAAAGATTTTCGTACTCTAAGAGAAAAGGACTTGGAGGAGACGGAGACTATTATTGTTTCTTTTTTCGTTTTCTGTGGCCATGGGAGAGGGTGTGGCCCACTGTGGCATCGCTGGTGGTGGATGTAAATATGTGTGAGATCAGTGCTAACTCACGTGTCCTCTCCCCCATTTCGTCTTTGCCTTGCCGTGCGAGGGGCTCGACCATATCGATAGCGCATGCCGAGCCTGTATGAGCCTGATTCACCCCGGATTGCCCCTCTGCATGGGTGCAAGCCAGGGGGCATGACCCCCCTCCGACCATCCCAAAACCCCTTTGAACTGTCCTCGTCCTGAAACCCAGCCCCCCCCCCCCCCCTTCCCCCTTCCACCCATCCCTGCCTCTACTCCTGCCCCCACCTGACCTGGTAAACCCACCTCTGATATGTGTAATAACTGTCCCTTGATGCAGTGTCCACGCACTATATTGTAACTCACTGCAGAATGCCCACTACCCACACCAAGGCCTTGCCTATTCTCAACCTGTATTTGTACAATATATACACATATATTTATGTATCCACATTTATGTATTCACACAATATATAGGCATGCTTTGAGCAAACAGTACACCATCACTCATCACAAAAACAAATCTCCCCATTTAAAGTGGGTCTTGTAGTACATGCAGGGTTGGGAATTAATGTGACTGGGGATGCTACATGGTCATAACAGCACTGTAGTGAGTAATACCAATCTGTTGCATCGTTTCCAGAAAAGCCCATCTGGTTTCTGTGAATTCATGCACTAGGAAATCAGTGCAGCAAATTAAATGAAAAGTGAGATATTGTTCCACTGAAACGAGTGAGGTGATGTCTTATCTAGATAGCCTATTGAACATCATGAACAATAAATGTTCAGTAATGGCTTGGATGTGAAAAAAATACACGAGCCAGACACACCCTTGATCAAGGACAGTGGCTGCTCAACTGCAGGCACTGCGAAGCTACTTGGAAGTATTTCAACTGGAGAAATATTTCCTGTGCTTTATGTCTTTACGGTCTTATCTGCTGCAGAGTCATGAACCCCCCCCATTAACAAATTCTGTGGACACACAAAAAAACCTGTCTAACTTCGGTGTACTGCTCAAATGCGTTCTTCACCCCGAGAACAAATAACAAAGCACTTGATACATGTTGAATATCCCAGACCTTCATATGTCACTGAGAAAGGTAGCTAAAACTCATGCCTCAACTCCTTTGGTCCAAAAAAACCTCCCACACTATTTATTTATTTCTCAATTGACCTATCCGTGAGAACCTGAGGACATTTTTAATATTTGGTTTTCCCAGAACCAGACATGATGGATAAGTGCACTGTGTTTCTTTCAGTCTTTGTTATTCTTGCCTGAAGACTGGATTCAGGATCTGTAGTTGTGCTGAAGAAGGGAAACCTAAAAAATGAAATAAAAATTAACAGGTTGTCAAAGTCAGAGTTGATTTTTGTAGGTGAGGGCCAAGACCGAACAAGTAAATGTCTACTATGTCCAAATCCAGGGCTATGTTTCCACTGAAGAGAATGATTTTTGCATACTGCCTTGTACATTGCACATCTCGGAGACTGTTTTTGCCAATTCATAGTCATTCACTAATACCTTGAATGAAATGCATACAAGTGCGTGCTGTTCAGTGTATGTAAAAGTGACTTTCTATCCATGTATCTTTTTAGCAGTTTAGTTCTCTTTTGGATATGTATGTTTTTCAGACCTTTATTGTGTACCTTTTGCATGTATGGAATAAACTTTAACATGCATGGTCCATGGGGAGTCTTACTTAATTACAGTGTTACTTACTATGCTATATCATACTATATCAAACTATCCTTATAGCTTGTTAACATTAAGCTGACATTGTTTTTAAAAATGAAAAAAATATTTTAAGTTTTTTTTCTACAATTAGTCCTCTGCTCACAGAGGAGGTTCATGGGGAGTCTTACTTATTTCCAGCGTTACGTACTATGCTATTTCATACTATATCAAACTATCCTTATAGCTTTTCCACATTAAGCTCACATTTTTAAAATATTTTAAGTTTTTTTCTACAATTAGTACTCTCCTCTTGACAGCCACAACAAAACTGGATTGCCTAAAGGTAAAGCATGCTGGTGAGGCTTTGAGACTAAGGTCCTCTAAAGGTTCATAGTGATCTGTGAGTGTAACCCTGTTTGGTGGAAGTCTGCTGTACAGTAAATGCTTTGGACAGCGATGTACCTACAGTACAAACGAAGCTTCTGCATGACAGTGCATCGTACAGTAACTGGGTTTTGCTGGCAGCGCTTCCCAAAATTCATCCCACTCAAACAAGAACAAGAAGAGAACGTTCCCCCTCCCACTCTCTTAGAAACACACTTACATAGACACCCGCCTCCATTTTTAATGGTCCTGACTGTAGCAGCTCTGAATAATGCATGACTTAGCAAATGGCACAAGATCTACTGCCTGCTTGGGCACTTTTGTCCACAACGGTTTTGTGATTCCTCAGAATTGCCTTACACCATTTGTTTGAACTCTCTCTCTCTCATAAACACATAGGAATATGTGGTCTTACAAACCCAGACTGTATTATTGGTTGATTTTTTTTATTAATAATAATCATATATAGTAGCATCACAATAAAAATGGTAGTGAATTACATTTTACATTTTGCAGAAGCCTAAACAGCATACAGCCAGAATCTCATTCCAACTCATTTCACCTGATGTCGTCTTATTCCAACTCGCTTGTTTATGTAAGAAAGATGAGCATTTCATGGTAAGGATACCCACCCCATTCAATAACCATAAGTACTGTCAATCCAGCGTAAACACAACTAAAAAATAAAAAAAACAAAAACAAAAAAAGTGTTAAAATCAACAATCGAACCATGAAATTAGATTGTCATCAACTCTCATCGCACATGTTTAGAAGGGGTTGGTTTGGCTAATTAGTCCTAATTAAGTCTTGATGTCCTGTGTTGGCTGGACAGTGTGCTTCGTCACTGGAGGGGTGGTCAACAGCCAGTCACGCTCCGCACACGTTTGTGCTCTCCCAGAGGTCACAGTGAATTATACTCACAGTACACAGCTTTTCCCCATTACGCTCCAGTAAGCAGCGGATTGGACAAAGTTGTCCTTAAATATTCACCAGCTCAGGAGTGCCAGGCAAGCAGGGTTAGGAAACTGCACTGAAGGTTGCCAATGTAGCTGCTGCTGCCACACACACACACACACACACAAGCTGATTTCTGCAAGAATGCTAACAAACAATAAACGGTCTGTTGGGCAAGGGCCACCCAAACACTGGCTGCTCTTTGAAAAAAGGTCCTTCACAAGCAAAAAAGCACAATCCATTTGCTAAAGCGATGCATTTCCATCCGTTGTAACCATCTTGCCATTGGTTACAAATTTGTTGCCCCAATTCATTTCCTTTTCACCGCACTCCTGGATTGCTTACTCACAGCAAATATTTGATGGGACATAAAAGAAAGAAAAAACAACAACAAACATGGCATTTAGTTCAGCCAGAGTTACGGTGTCGGTGCGGTCAGTCTTGTCTGGTTGGTAAATGCTACAGGTGTGCGATGGGATATTGTGTAGACAGGAGAGGGGGAGAGCGGCGTGCTGACGGGAGGAGACCGACGGAGCAAGGAGAGGCTCCTGTGGAGCCCCGAGCACTGGCCTCACCCCCTGCAGGCTGCAGTGCCATCAGCTTCTCTTCCTCCCTTCTATACTCATCTCGCTCTCTCTCTCTTCCTCCCTGCCTTGTTGATTTTATCTCTCTCTCCTTCCTTCCTTTATCTTTTCCCCCTCTCTCCTTGCCTCATTTTCTTTCTCCCTACCTCTCCCTTCTTCACTCCATCTCTCCATCCCACCCTCTCTTCCTCTGTGGACCTCTGTCACACCCATCAGTTCTATTACCAGACAGAAAACTGCCATTAGGATCATTGTGCTATAATGGGGGCCAGCAGATAGTTAATGAAGCCACTGTCCAAAGCTGGATATCACAATTTTTTTAGAAATTGTAAAAGCATTCACCTATTGACATCCCTATTCACTTTTACAGGGACCTGGTTACCTTAAAAAAAAAATCACAAGCATGACCATGGGAAGAACATCTGAGCAAAAGTTGCTGTTAACAGAAAAAAAAGTGTTAAAACAATAAAAACTTTATATCATCCATACAAATGAATTCCAACTGGTAATAGTTTGATCTGCACTGCCTATGTACTGCATAACTGCACTAACCACCTAGCTGAGTTGAAACAAGAGCTGTGAACATATAATTATGTCTATGTACATTATTTACATTCTCTAGACTTTCATACGCTGAAGACTATGCCTGAGATCACATGGAGATTTTGGACACACATATTGGGAGGATGAAGCTTAATTCTAAAACTTACTTCAATCAGAACTGTGAGCACCAACTGAAATAGACATCTCACTGTAAAACCGTAAACTGAGGAAGAGCCGTCCTCATAGAAAGGATATCTAAAGAATGTGTTTGCCATCAGATGAATCTGTGGGTCCAGAAGGATGCATTTTCACAAGCAGAGAGCAGTGAGATCCTTCACAATTGCTTAGAGAATACTGAGAGCCCCTTAGATGGGGCAGGACCATAGTGTGACGGAGCCATCAGAAATAGATGGCACCAACAACCCCCTATGAGTTTATCCTGCTGTGTCAGCAAAGAAGAACTGTCTGATGTGGAGGAGGCCTCGTTTGTCAGAAGCCCAGAAACAAAGGAAATGGGACAGAGTAGAAGATTAGGCGGAACCAAAAGGCAGTGTGTATCAGGCGACAAGCAGCCAACAGTGCCATCTAGACTTCCACTGCTACTGGGATTTTGTGACAAGCCTCACTGTACATGCGCCTCCCACCCTCCCGCCTACCTACCTCCTTCTCCCTCCCCATACCCTTCCTTCCCCCCGACATCATTTCAGTCAAACTGCATTTTCATCAAAGAGGAAACGCTGGCCTGCTTCCTCGATCACGCTCCAGTTCCTCAAGATGTCTTCTGTGGCTGCCCAGGAATCGGCCAGAGAGGAGCGTACGATAGGAGAGGTAAACCCTCAGTCACTCAGGTTAGGATTGGCCGTTAACACGCTGCTCAACACTCCTTTGAGGGAGTCTTGTTTCCCTGCTAAGCTCTAGAGCTTTACCACTCAACAGCACTGTATCGGATCAGACCGGCAATGCGTTCACTATAGTCATGGCAGCCAGATGACACTAGCGTCGCCTTACTTCTGTACATCTGAGGGAGACCTCTGTCTGCATGCCTAGAGCCTTAGCCTCAACACTGGTGATGTATTCGCTGTGGTCAGGTCAACCAGAGGAGAACATATTTACGTAGGCTTCTTTCTATCATTTGGATTCATGTAAGGGTTTCAAAAGGGTTGGATGAAAGCTTTTTGTTTGAAAGTTTCTTGAGTGCCTTCTTTCACACGTTTTTGTACATTTATATGAATAATTTATTAATTAACAGGATACATAACATGATGAACATCCTCCTTCACTATACGGACCATCACACTAAAATTTGCTTTGCCTGAAAGGAAAGAAAGTTAAATCGAATATCATCACAGATGGCACACATTTTTATGTTGCCTTTTCTTTCAGAGCAAGCACTGTTACATGTTCCTCTCTTAAAAACATAAGAAATCAAAATCAACATAACAAAACAAAAAAATCAGGTTAGTTACATTAGTTATTTGGTCTCTGTTCCCTTCTCCTCTCTCCCTACAGCGGAGCTGTTTTTGCGGGGGAGAGCGTAACCCCAAAAAATGCTGCCGGACTGCACCAAACTACCACCCCATTCCCTCTGATAAATACAAACAAGAAAGTCTATGCCGGCCACAATCAATAGTATTATCTGATTAGGCCAAGTGGGCGTTTGCTTATAGCAGCCTCCGGGGTCCTTCTTTCACCAAGTCCGGCCTTCCAGGTTCCATCACAACTTCGCAGTATGTCGGAGGGGGGTGTAAAAAGAAAAGCGATTGGTCAGCTCCTGTGTCCATCAGTGAAATGCGTAGAGCAGCAGGAGAATGGTGCAAATGCCGATGACGCCGCCCAGAATTAACGAGTCCCGCCTCTTCCTCAGGTTGATTCGCTGGATGAGACTATTAATGGCAGGAAAGCGATCTGGAAGAGATATGGTTAAGGAAGAGAAGGAGCCCCTCCACTGATGATCATAATCCAGCCTGTGTTGCTCTCACATATTGAGGCTGTTTCATACTGCCTCTATTGTATGTGCGAAATAGCTGCATTACCTGTTGATATATCTGCTCATATCAATGCCCATGTTACCTTGCCAGCCTAGCGCCACCATAGTACCTCTGCCCAATACTGTATTTCACTACAGGTTAGTTCAGTCTACAAAGGCTCTGGCTTACCCCCCAAACAATTCCATTGTTTTCCAATTAGAAAGCAGTGATATTGAACTTAAGCGTTAATTGTGAGTATTTATGCCACATTGAACTATATGCTGCATGCAATAGGTCTGGGAAGATTCTCATTTTTCCAGATCATCGTAGTCAAAGGAGCTAAGCTTAGCCCGCAATAGTTACAACTTTACAGAAAGTACCTGCTCATCAGAAGGTAAAACATATGCTGATGGAGCGTATCCAGACTCTTTACATAATGTGAAAGATGCTGTTCCACCCGGCTACATGTTGGCAGATCAGAGCATTAGTGGTGTGTGTGTATGAGACATCTCCCAGCTGAGGCTACAGGCACACTGCAGCCACATATCATCTGCACTTTCGGCAAGGAGCCCATTTTCCGCGCATGAGCTAAGCGCTAAATGGCAGGGTCAACGTTAAAAAAAGATATAGGGCTGCTGGTACTGACACTTTAATACCACTGTAAAATTGACGCTGGTCGAATGTGAACGACCACACGCAATGAAGCCGCACCAGTTAGTCACATGACGTACCCATCTCTCGCACAGGCAATGCAGGCAGTGCGCCACAGGCCCTGTGTCCTGTTCTTATATACAGTCTATGGTCCTATCACAGTAGGGGAAAGGGGTGCTATAGTCTCTTATCTAGCTGGCACACAGGCAGGCATTACACCAGGAGTTTTACGTTTTAAATTCAGAAATTCAGGGAAGTCATTCAGTTAACCTGCCACCACAACTTGTCAACTTGTTTTCTTCTTCAACAAAGATAAGAGAAAGTAAGAGAAAGAGACAGAGAGAGGGGACAGGGAGAAAGAGAGAGATGATGACAGAGAGAGAAAGGGATAATGAGGGAGAGGAATGATGAGGGAGATGATGAAAGAGATGATGAGGGAGAGGGGGGGGGGGAGAGAAAGAGAGAGAGAGAAAATATCAGTGCTCAGGCAAAATGGAGGACAGCTGGAATGGGGAATGAGATGTACTGCTTTTTATACTGTTTACAAAGGCTAACCAATACCAATTTAACATAAGTTCTAAAAGTTCAGAAATGTATCCCATACAAATTCTATTTTTCACAAAAGGTTTCTCCAAGTTTGCCTTTTAAAAATGAAAAGACAAGTATCTCAATCAAAACGGGAACAACAACAAAAGACAACAACAATCTAAAAACCGATAATGCGCTCTTTCAACACATATAATCTGGAAATACATCACAATATAAAACGGCAAGGGAAAAACTTGAATTTTACAGCTTAAATATTGGCAAAGGGCACGGAGCCCACTGGAGAGGTCTCAAGATGCTTCTGTTGGCAGGGGCCCCTAACTACCCCAATAAAACAGCTCAAATAACAGCTGTGCAGAAAATGGAGATTTCCATTAGTGACAAATAGCACTGTGACAGATATGCAAGCCTGGGCGGCTTAGTCACACACTTATACACACACATACACACAATAATACACACACCAACACACACACACACACACACACACACACACACACACACACACACACACACACACACACACACACACACACACTAATACACACACACACACACACTAATACACACACACACACAAGCAGTCACATACACATACACACACACAGTCACACACACACTGAGGGAAAAGGATACTGGCCAAAGTGTTGACCCTGCTCTGTATGGACTTCAACATGCCCCGCTGTGAGGTCATGTTCTCCTTAGTTGCCATGGCAATGCTGGGGAGAAAGTGAAGAAAATGGGCACAACAACAGAACAGGTTTAAGGACCAGGGGGAACTTTGTTTATCACACACATGCAGCATTACTGCAGTTTTCCAAGAAACAGTACAAATGAAAAAAAAAAAAAAAAATGGTGTTTGTGTGTGCACGTGTTTGGTAGGTTTGGTGATGGACATAACTGTGGAGTTGACTTTGAACACACACATCAAACTTAGAGTAGCATCAAAGCTTAAACTAAAAAAAAAAAAAACAGGAGATGTGAGCATAAAGTAGAACAACTCAGTGAGTAAGAAAGCCTCAGGATAAATTAGTCTCCACCGCAGATCAGCACCCTAGGACATTCACGGGCAGAAGATGGGAAAAGAGATTAGCCATGCATTTCCATTAAAGTGAGAGCACCAATGTGCCTCCCTTGAGACTAGATGAGGACAGCTGAGGCGATTTGAGAGATACTTCAGTATTTATTCGCCATGTCGAACAACTTCAAGATTTCTCATGGCTTAGGGAGCCCATTGACTGACTGACTGACGGAGGGAGGCAGGACAACTCAAGTGAGCAGGCAGGAGAAGCCAAGCCTGCCCTTCTTAGGGGGGCCCTTGAGCTGACTCTGGGTTTTCTTGTTGCTGGGCTGGAAAGGGGATTAAATTGCTCAGTGACACCGTAGATCACTCGAGCCCTTCGGCTCAGCAGCTTTGGGGAGGTGTAACGTATAGCCTGGCACTGCGAAGACTGCCAAGCCAGAGAGCCAGCCAGAGAGCCAGCGATCTAACCAGCCAGCCAGCCAGTCTGCCTGCCTTATTCCCCATCCTCCCAGAGGTGCCAGAGGCTGCACCCCGGTGCCGCTGCCAAAGCCCCACTCAAATCGCATCCTCGGATCAGTCCAACCCTGAAAGTGGTGTGGACGGAGCCGTTTGCTCTCTGCGAGGACAATAACCAACCAGCTTTGGAAACCTGTTTGGCTGCTTTATGTACAATAGCAAAACGGCCCCGTGCACTGGCTACACACTGGTCTGCCAATAACGATTATAATGAGGAAGGCAAACGAGGAGGGTGGTCCATGGTGTGGTGTGGTGTGTGGTGAGGCATAGCGTGACTGCTGCTTCACTGCATGTTATGGAAGCCAACAAAGAGTCAGTGGCAAACAACAAGACAATGATGAGATCAGAAGAGTGTTTGAGAGGAGAGGAGGCAGGTAGACAAACAAGTCTCTGTGTGTGTGTGTGTGTGTGTGTAAGAGAGAGGAGAGTTTGTGTGTATGTGAAAGTGTGTATGTGTGTGTATGTGTGTGTGTGTGTGTGTGAGAAAGATAGAGTGTGTGTTTGTGGCGGCCCACACAAGGCCCTGGGAGGACAGGGGAGGGGCTCTGGGGACTCGGCCCAGAGGTGTCTCCAGTCATAAACAAGCCAACCTCTGGCCCGGGTGGAATTTCATGGCAAGCCCCTTCAGACTGCAGGGCCATACATCATATGCATGAGTGGCTGTGTGTGTGTGTGTGTGTGTGCTAGTATGTTTGTGTAAGTGTGTATGTTAGTGTGTATATGTGTGTGCATGTCTGTGTCTGAGCATGACTGCATAGCAAAGAGGGTGTGTTGCTACAGTACATGTGAGTGTATTACAGAGTGCATATCAGAGTCCATAGGGAAGTATACTGAAGTAAGTGTGTATTTATATACATTTCTAGATGAATATGTGTGTGTGTAGATATGTTTAGATTAGTATGTGAGGATACTGGGGATACTAGAGAGAGACAAAGAGAGACAGACAGACAGACAGACAGACAGAGAGAGAGGATTAAAGAAAGAAAGAGCGAGCGAGAGAGAGAGAGAGAGAGAGAGAGAGAGAGAAAGAGACTGTTGTTTGTATGTCTAAAGGTGTGTGTGAAAACAAGTGAGAATATGTTGTGTACTGCTTTCCTGCACTCTCCTTAAAGTCCACATGAAACCAAAGTATGTAGTACACACAATCTGTTAATACAGAAAACATGTGGTCATGCTATTCAATACTGACCATCAAAACAGAAAATCTGACTGGCAGAAGAGCTTGGCTGGGGCACAGCATAGCACAGTCACACTAAGCCTTTTGGCATCTTTGTTCAAAATAGAAACAAAATCATCAGGGCAGTTCATTAAGTTGCTCCATGGCATCTGAAATTACAAAAACTGAGGCAACAGAGTAAACAGACCCTCTGGCAGACTCCCCAGAGTAGCGTGTGTTGATGACAGTTTTAAGGTGTCTCGCTGCGTTGCCCCTGTCCTACCCAGTGGAGAGGCAGAGAGAACCTGTGATGATGTGGGCTGTCTGCTTCTCAGCCATTTAATGCTTCACTGGAGATGGAGGAGGATGAAGAGCCATAGAGGAGGAGGGGGGGGTTGGAGAAAGGGAAGGAGGAAGAGGAGGAAGAGGCGGTAGAGAAGGGCAGGTTAGGTGGAGAGAGAGGAGAGGGTAAGGTGTAGGAAGAAGGAGAGTAGGAGGAGGAAAAGGTGGAAGAAGAGGAGGATGAAAAGGAGGAGAGGAGGAGAGCAGGTGGAGGAAGAGGAGAAGAAAAATGAGGGAAAGTGGTGAAGGAAGAAGGATGAGAAGGAGGAAGAGAAACAGGAGAGCAGGTGGAGGAAGAGGAGGAGGAGCAGAAGAGAGAACAGAAGAGAGAACAGGAGGGGAGACAGCGCAAGAGGAGAAAAGAGGAGAAGGAGGAGGGTGCAGTGGGACTGTATGGACCACAGACCTCCCTTATGAAACACCTGGTGCCTCCTGGCACTCACACTCTTTCACACCAATGGCAGCAGAAAGAGGAAAGGGAAAGGAAACGAGAAGGGGGTTTGAAGAAGGTTGGGAGAAGGAATTCAAGAGAAGAGAAATATAAAGGAAGGAGAAAACAAAAAAAGAGTGCGGCAAAGTTCAGCCACATGACTCCATGGTATCTCTTATGGGGGTGTTTTTTTTTTTTTTAGAACCCATTAGTTTAATTCCCAGAAAATTGACATCCATAAAATAAATTGGCAAAAATGGCTGCACGCAAGAAATTCAATTTAGGCTTCCTCCAGTCTATGAGAAAGTCTATGGGTGACATCACAGAAGGTTTGTCCAGTTCTGTTATACAGTTATACATATGAACTAAATGTAAAGTATGCAGGTAGAGAAAAAGCTGTTGGGGCAAATGGCCAGAAAAAATAATAATGATAAGGAGAAGGAGGGAGACAGATGGTGAGGATGGAGAGATTACAGAACAGCTGGAGAGGGAGGAGTGGAAGACAGGCAAGCAGTTGAGGAGGTGACAAGAGACAAGGAGACAGAGGGTATTGACTTCCTGAGGAAAAAAGTTTCAAACTGAAAGAGTTTTCTTTGAATAGGGTGGGAAAATGAGAGGGGCTGTAGGGAGTCACTAGATAAGAAAGATTGTGTGTGTGTATACAGTGTGTGTTGTGTACAGCATGTGTGTGTGCATGTGTGTCTGTGTGTATACACACATGTACATGCAAGACTGCCATGGTAATTGCAAGGCATCACCGCTATAGTGATATCTCTTAAGTGTGAGTGTGAGTGCCAGGACATCTGAGGGGAGCAAAGAGCTGGAGTTATTGTGTCTGTGTGTGTGTTTGATTCTACTTGAATGTGTGTGTGTGTGTTTTAGTATACGAACACTTTAAGAGTTTGTGCTTGAAGAAATATACAGCAGAAGAAAGGGGACAGGGTACGTCTGGGAACCCAGCCAAGCACAGTGTGTGTGCCTAAGATGGTGTTGGTGCATGTTGTGAGTGAATGAATGAATTACTGTGCACGTTTTTTGCGAGCGAGTGAGAATCTACGCGTCCTCCTGTGTGTGTTTGAGAGAGAAAGATAGAGGTGGTGTGTGTCTGTGTGTGTGTGTGTGTGTCTGTGTGTGTATACAGTGCGTGTTGTGTACAGTGCATCTGTATCTGTGTGTGCATGTATGTGTAGGGTGTGTGCTTGTGTGTGTCTGTGAGAGTGAGGGGGTGTGGGTAAAAGAAGAAAGCAGCGGGAGAACAAGGACACACCGAGGTTCCCAAGTGCAGAGCTCACAGCTGGGTGGGTGGGGGAGCACATCACAGCAGGCTGCACCTCTTTTGGAAAGCAAAGTGTCCTTCCCTTGGCCAAAACAGACCGACGGGGAGGCTTTCAAAGGAGTTGCACAGTAGACAACAACTGGGCTTCCCCACTCACCCCCGTTGAAGAAAGAAAAGAAAAAAAAGGACAAAAACAAGGTTGCCAAGAAAGCTTTTTGCCAGCTTCGCTTCACTTGAGAGAGCAGATCTGCTTTCAGCGTAATCAAGAGAGATAATCTAATGCTATCAGAGAATGGACAAGCAGTGGGTCAGTGGCTTCATGCTGTGTATTGATTAAGGTCTCTTTGAACACGGGAATGGAAGTGTCACTGAGGTTTTAAAGCGTAGCTTGTGGGGGGATTGGATAGCAAAAAAAACCCTGACACGAGGTCGGCACCAACTTGATTGCTAAATTTTCGAGAGGGTGACTGCAGGGGATGCAGTTCTCCTGGGTCTGCCAGAAGCCGCATATACACACCTACAAATGTTTTAGCCTGCCAAAAAAAGGGGCGAAGGCCTACCTTCTACCGAAACATCGATCTCAAACAAGCATGGAGGAATAAGAGCACATTGGAGATGGCAACAGGCAACAAGTCTAGCAGTGTGTTTTCCAAAATCCGAAAGAAAAAAAAAGGCCAGATCGACCGAGACTGTTGGTCAGTTTTCCCGGTTACATTGCATCTTTGGCAGGGTGGCTTCCTGTGCTGAAGAGTACCCTACGGGGATGTTCTGGGATATCCCCACAACTGGTGACACATAGAATGCATCCCATCAAATCAGAAATCAATAACTAGTTCAACCGGACTGTTGTATAATCTAAAAGACAGCAAGCTTAGTTTTAGAAACTGTGCATGACTCATTGTAATTACTGGTTTCTTGTTTTTGTGGGATCCATTAACTTCTGGTACGGTGACATCTTTCTAATAAGATGATGAACATCATTTTATCCTCTACCATCCAAACACTTATGGCAAGAAAAAATGGGGCATGGGCTGGATCTTGGATCCATGTATTTTAACAAAAACAGTTGTGTACTATATATTCACACACACACACACACACACACTCAACAGAACACAACACACACAAAGCAATGGTATGCCAACCCAAAAGTAAAGCAAAGAAAAGTTTGCTTGATGACACTCATAAGTAGACACAAACTGACATTGTAATGAATGGCATTCTGAGGAAGGCCACTTCAGTGAATACCCAATCATGTGTAATTACAAGTACAAAATCAATATTAATGCATGCTAAAATATTCTTCAGGTTGGCCAAAACGCATTCGAAAGCAGTGTGTGCGTCTGTGTGTGTGTGTGTTACTTGGGCACACTCACACTGCAGTCTAAAGCTGTGTGTGTGTGTGTGTGTGTGTGTGTGTGTGTGTGTGTGTGTGTGTGTGTCCCTTTGGCACACTCACCTTATTGTGTCTTCGATCAGTCTGTCGGAGCTGTGGGGAGACAGGGAGAGGAGAGAGTGAGTGATTAGAGTAGAGGCCAAGGGGGCTGAGAGCACACACACACTGGCCCTGCTGAATGACTGGAGTCCCCCACCCCACCCCACCCCTCACCAGCCAGAGGGGACTCAGGGTCAGAGAGGAGCTGATCGATGCCGAGCTCCTGTGCATTCTGGTCACTAACTCATAGTCCCAGAGCAGAACGAACGAACACACACACAGACACACACACACACACACCTCTATCATTCTTTCTCAACAAACACACACAGGGGCACACAGGGGTAGATTCCCTCTACTTTTCAAAATACCTACACACTAATTCATTCAATCACTCACAATACACACACTTTCTCTCTTTTGCAGACACACACACACACACCTGCTGCTGTGCTTGGCCGGGTTCCCAGGCGCACCCTGTGCCCTTTCTTCTCTTTCTCTACTATAGCTCTGCTCAAGCACAAAGTGCTCGTAATACGAAAACTCAGACAACCACTCACTCTCTCTCTCTCTCTCACACACACACACACATTCAAGTAGAATCTAACACACACAGACACACTCGAGCCCTTTGCTCCTCCCAGATGTGTTAAGAGATATCACTATAGTGGTGATGCTTTGCAATTACCACAGCAGTCTCCCGTGTGTGTGTGTGTGTGTGTGTGCGTGTGCGTGTGCGTGCGTGTGTGTCTTTGCACGTCTATGTCAGGGACATCCCACAGTAAAATGTCAGTGGCTGAATGGTTAATTCGTTCAAGTAACATTCATCTAAGAGAACCCTGAAAAGAAAATGGCTGGTGTGTCTGTCTACAGATTTTTTTAAAGCAAGATAAACTGGTGTTATTGGAAGAACACAATTTATAGAAAAGAAAAACACAAACAAAAAATGTAATGCAAGTTGTAATTCAACTTTTTATTGTTCAAAACATTGTATCCCATTGTCTTATGACATTGCAACTTCCATATGTTGGCCTGTTCTGCTATTTCCTCCAACATGCTGCGATGGAAAAAGCAGCTGCTGCTGCTGACATTAGTCTCTGTGTGTCTGTGCGGGTGTAATTACGAGTTCTATTTCGTTTCTCCTGACCGCCAGGCGGTGCCTTCAGCACTGAATGTTCATCACATGCTCCCATGCAGGTCGAGAATTGTATATCAACAAAGTCACGTGTGACCGGGTAGGCGTGTATCACGGAAGTTTACTTATGACACGCACTTCCCGGAACCGGTCTCTTGTCATCTTCTCGTGCTGAAGCAGGTTTGTTTGGATACACGTCGCTATTGACGGCCTCTGTATGGAGCTGCGGTTTTTCGCCCTCCGATAGGCTGCAGACGTTTTCCCAACTTCTGACGGTAAGATTAAATTCATTTCTCGTGGGTGTTTTCGCCCCTTGTAGTTTCGTTGTGTCGGATGTCTTGGTGTGTTCGCCTGACGACTGCTACTGCTACCTTTGGCTAACAGCTACCAGCTAGCTCTGCCTGGCATTGAGTGTGTTCGCTCGTTCTGCCAGTTGCACTACGGTGTACTTTTTGTTTGTTATTTGTGTGTTGTAGGTGAGTTCGGCTTGGAGTTTGCTAAGTTCCTCGCCGCTGGTGGGGCATAGCCCGCCTGCCCTCGTGCTGTGGGGTTGCCGGTTGCTTCCGTGCCTTTTGGCTTTCGGTTTGTCAACTGCTAGCCGTGTCACGTCTACTAAGTGGCTTCGCTCTTAGGCAGATTATTGGCATTCGTTTTGCCGTTTCTTATTTTCTAACATCGGCGATTGTGTGGGCCTTCCCTGTATATCTTGGGAGGTCCTTTACGCGGTGTTTCGTAAGTATCCTCTTTCCCCTTGTGGTTTTTGTATTGTTGTTAATTATTGCTACGGATTCCCCCCGCCACCGCGTCACTAGGGTTGCGTGGGTGATTACGCCTGGCACGACCAGTGAGTGGCAGTTTCTGGACTGGCTTTGCTGCGCGGGAGTGTCTTCGCTCCTTGCGCGTTATTGCCTGCTTGTGCGCTTTCTATAGGACGGTTTTCACGTCTTTTGAGTTGTTTACACAGTGGGTGTGTTCGCCCCGGGTATTATTTACAGGTAGTGGGTGTTTCCGCCCCGACTGATTATTGTGCAGGAGTGCTTTCGCTCCGCTTGCTGTTACTTGGTTTTTTTTAAAAAAAAAGACAAAAAAAAAAAAAAAAAAAAAAAGTGGGTGTTTCCGCCCCGACTGATTATTGTGCAGGAGTGCTTTCGCTCCGCTTGCTGTTACTTTGGTTTTTTCAAAAAAAAAAAAAAAAACTTGCTGGGTGCTTACGCCCGGACACTGCTGTTTTGCTTTGCTCGCATTGGCCCCCTGTGTGAACAATGTTTATGATTTGTATTGATTGTCGGGCCCCCCTCGAACCGGACGACGGGCACGAGCTCTGTCCAGATTGCCTCGGCCTTGACCACCTCAGGCAAGGCCTTACGGGACTGGCATGCGCTAATTGCAGCTGCCTGAGCGTGGCCCGCCGCAGGGAGAGGCTGGCCCGTGTGGAGGGCGAGGAGTCGCCCTCGGCGCAGGGTGGCACTGTGCCCCCCAAGCCTCGGAAGCGGCGCCAGCGGGAGAAGCGGGCGCCGCCTGATGAGCCTCCAGCAAAGCTATCTAAGGTGGACCTGGTTGCACAGAGGGTGGACACCATGGCAGCTGAGTTTGCTGAACTCAAGGCCATCCTATTGGGCCAACAGCGGCCTGCGGCCATGCCCACGGCGGCTTCGGCTGTGGGGGCTGCGTCCTCTTCTGATTACGGGGGGCCTCCGGGGCTGTCCCCGGCTATAACGGGCCCTGAGGAAGATGTCCTCTCTACCAGGGCTTCGGAAAGTCTGGCGGTCGTCGATGAGTGGGCGGGCCAGTCTGAGGCTACTGCTGAGGTTGGTGTGGAGCCCCTCTCTGGCCAGAGCTCTCCTAGGGGATCGGTGCGGGCCCAGGGCTCAGTGGTGGTGCCCACCCTGAAGGTGGCCCTGGCCCGGTTGGGCCTGGATGTGCCTGCGGCGGAAACGGCCCCCCAGAGTGCCTTTTTCCAGCAGGCCACCGGCCCGTCGGGGTTCAGCGTGCCTCCGTCCGCCCCGTACGTTGCTGAGTTGCAACGGTGCTGGGCCGATCCCAGACGCTTTCCGCACAGGACCAGCGATGATCGCGTTTTAGCGAACATGCGGGATGCCGCTACCTACGGCCTTGGCTCTATGCCGGGCGTCGAGTCAACCCTGGCTGCCATCATTGTCTCGCCCGATGAGGCGTTGAGGCCGGACGCACGCTGCCCCCGGCCGCAGTGCCGTATTACTGACGACTACATTTGCAAGAGCTACGATGCTGCTGCACGTGCTGCACGCATTGGGAACTCTATGTCCCATATGTTGCTGGCCTTGTCACAGTCCCTCCAGTCGGCTGAGGTTGAGACGCCCATCCGCGACCTCACTAGTACGCTGTTGCAGGCGTTTGCCTACATGGCCAGAGAGCAGGGCAGAGTCATGTCCCACCTGACCTCTGCGCGGCGGCAGGTGTGGCTTGCGCAATCGCCCCTGTCAGAGCAATGCAGGAGGTCCCTCCGTTCTCTGCCAGTGGTCCCCGGTCATCTCTTTGGACCGGCTGCCCAGGATGCGCTACAACGCGGCCTGCAGGTCTCTCAGGCCAGACGCCAATTTGCTAGCCTCCACCAGGCCCGTACCCAGGCCTGGAGGCCTAGCCCCGTGGTCCACCAGCCTTCCCCTGGACCTTCTCCCGCCCCACAACCTCGTCCGTCTACGGCTCGTAGGTTTCGCCGGCCTCCAGCCGGCCAGCGGGACCAGCAGGGAGGAACGCCGGGCCCCCGCCCCAGTAGGGGCGGTGGGAGGCGTGGGCGGCGACAATGACTGCCCCCTCCCGGCGGTCGGGCGCTTCACCAGTCAGCAGATTGCTTACTGGGAAGCCACTACCTCCGACCCATGGGTGTTGTCCACCGTATGCCACGGATACAACATCCAGTTCAGGTCCCGACCGCCGAGATTCCAGGGGGTGAGGATGACCAGGGTCCGCGACAACACCAGGGCCTTGGCTTTGCGCCAGGAGGTGCAAGCCCTCCTGGCCAAAGAGGCGATAGAACAACTCGAGCCGTCCTCACAAGACAGTGGGTTTTATTCCACTTATTTTATCATTCCAAAGAAAGGGGGCGGGCTTCGCCCCATTCTAGATCTGCGGCCCCTGAACCAACATCTCAGGGTGCTGACGTTTCGGATGCTGCGCACCTCAGACGTGCTGACAGGCGTCAGAAGGGGCGACTGGTTTACTTCAGTGGACCTCACGGACGCCTACTTTCACATTCCCATTACACCTCGGCATCGCCAGTTCCTGCGCTTCGCCTTCGAGGGGAGGGCGTACCAGTTCAAGGTCCTGCCCTTTGGGATGTCCCTGGCACCAAGGGTGTTTACGAGGTTTGTGGCAGCGGCGCTTGCCCCGTTGCAGAGCAGCGGGATGCGAATTCTCCCTTATTTGGACGACTGGCTCATCTGCTCAGCGTCCAGGGAGAGGGCGCTCGAGGATTCCTCTCGGCTGCTCAGGCACATTGCCGACCTGGGTATTGCGGTGAATCTCAGGAAGAGCTCACTGACACCGATGCAACGAATAGTCTTCCTCGGCGTCCAGCTGGACTCCCGACTCATGACTGCGCGTCCATCCAGCCAACGCATAGATGCCATCATACAGGAGGTGAGTTTGTTCAGACGGGGTACGTCACGAACACTTCACTCCTTCCAGGTATTGCTCGGTATGCTGACCGCAGCATCCCACATTGTCCCTCTCGGCCTGCTTTCGTTGCGGCCTCTTCAGAGATGGGTGAACGCGCTTGGCCTGCACCCGCAGTTCCATCGGCACAGACGGATTGTCGTCACGTCCGACTGCTTGGACTGCCTTCGCCCATGGAGGCGGCGCTCACGCCTGGCTCGTGGGGTCCCCCTGGGCGTGATAGCCCATCGCAGGGAGGTGGTGACCACCGACGCTTCCCTGAGCGGATGGGGCGCTGTTTGGCAGTGCAGAGCTGCCCGGGGCTCGTGGCGCCCACGGCAGCAGCGGTTGCACATCAACGACCTGGAGCTACTGGCGGTGTTGTTGGCTCTCAGGCATTTCCTCCCCTATCTAGAGGGGAAGCATGTCCTGGTGAGGACGGACAACACGTCCGTGGTGTACCACGTCAACCACCAAGGGGGGACGAGGTCTCTGTCCTCCCTGACACTGACGCGGCGACTGCCTTCATGGGCGCACCCGCGTCTACTGAGCCTGAGGGCAACCTACCTACCAGGCGTAGAGAACTCGGTCGCCGACTTTCTCTCCCGGGGCCAGCCTCATCCTGGGGAATGGAGGCTTCACCCGGATGTGGTGCAGAACATCTGGTCCAGGTACGGGATGGCGCAGGTGGACCTTTTTGCCTCCCTCGCCACGACACACTGCCTCTGGTGGTTCTCACTAGGGACACCGGCAGGGCCTCTGGGCCAGGATGCGCTGGCTCACAGCTGGCCCAGACTCCTCCTTTATGCGTTCCCGCCTCTCTCGCTCATACTGCCCACCTTGGAGAGGATCCGGCGGGAGGGCCACCGGGTTCTCCTTGTGGCACCCCGGTGGCCCGGCAGGGTTTGGTTCCCCATATTGTACAGCATGCTGGACGGGGAGCCCTGGTGTCTCCCCCAGCGGACGGACCTCCTCTCTCAACTAGAGGGTCGGCTGTGGCATCCGAACCCGGCACGCCTCCAGCTGTGGGTTTGGCCCCTCAGGGGCCGGAACCGCTTCTAGCGTTATGTGATCCGGCAGTCGCTCGGACCATTTCACACTCTCGGGCGCCCTCCACAAATGCGCTATACGAGAATCGGTGGAGGCTCTTTGTTACGTGGTGCAGGGTCCGGGGCTTGGAACCATCGGCCTGCCCCATACCGGCCGTCCTTGCCTTCCTACAGTCCCTCTTTGATAGAGGGCTTGCGCCCTCCACCATCCGGGTGTACACTGCGGCGATATCGGCAATGCATGCCAAGGTGGACGGCCTTACAGTGGGTTCTCATGCACTGGTGAAACGCTTCCTGAGGGGCACTCAGCGGCTGAGGCCTCTGCGGCGAAGCTTGGCACCTTCGTGGGATCTACCCCTTGTACTGGAGGCATTGAGAAAGGCGCCTTTCGAACCTCTCGGCGTGGCGGAGCTTAAGTGGCTGTCTCTTAAGACTGCCTTCCTCCTGGCAATGGCGTCGGCTAAGAGAGTGGGTGAGTTGCACGCCCTCTCAGTTAGCCATGAATGTCTGCAGTGGGGCTCTGGTGACACCGGGGTTACCCTGTGGCCCAACCCCGCGTTTCTTCCGAAGGTTTTGCCTTCGTCCTATGTTAACCAGCCTCTCAGGCTGGCCGCTTTTGGTTCCTCCGCCCAGGCGGGTGGTGAGGAGCGGACTGACGTACTGCTGTGCCCAGTCCGGGCACTCAGATCTTATGTCGCAGCGACTGCCGCATCCCGACGGTCTGACTGCTTGTTTGTCTGCCACTCGGGACATCGACAGGGACAGGCGTTGTCCAAACAACGGCTGTCCAAATGGATTGTGGACACGGTTTCCTTTGCCTACACGAGCAGTGGCCGTGTTGTACCTCGGGGTGTTCGAGGTCACTCTACCCGGAGTGTGGCAACATCATGGGCGGCTTTGAGAGGGGTCCCGCTCCCTGACATTTGTGCCGCTGCATCTTGGGCGTCATCTTGTACCTTTGCCCGGTTTTATAGGGTCAATGTGGCGACGGGTGGCTCATTGGCCGCGGCGGCCCTTTCTGGCTCTGCGTAGCCATCTGACTGGGTGAGTGGGTCTTCCTCGTGACCTTGTTGGTATTAGTCATCCAGTGCTGAAGGCACCGCCTGGCGGTCAGGAGAAACGAAATAGAACGATGGTTACGTATGTAACCGCGGTTCTATGAGTTTCGGATGACCGCCAGGCCTTGGCAGTCACTCGGAATACTCGAGAAGATTGCCAAGAGACCGGTTCCGGGAAGTGCGTGTCATAAGTAAACTTCCGTGATACACGCCTACCCGGTCACACGTGACTTTGTTGATATACAATTCTCGACCTGCATGGGAGCATGTGATGAACATTCAGTGCTGAAGGCACCGCCTGGCGGTCATCCGAAACTCATAGAACCGCGGTTACATACGTAACCATCGTCTCCGAAGCAGAAAACACAGGCAACACGCCTCTCTGCTGGTGGCATCGTGGTGCTGAATACAAATCTGAGGTCCACTGCTGCAGCAGCGCATCCATTTCCTTTTGACTGACAGCTGACACACAAGGGGTGGGGGTGGGGTGGGGGGGTTCCTGTTTTGATGGATGGACAGGAGGGAATACACCAGACTGACTTGTACTCTCAATAAGGGAAGGGCCTCTCTCGCTCTCATCATCTCCCTTTCTCTCTCTCTACCTGTGTCTCTGTCTATTTCTATCTCTCTCTGTCTCTGTCTATCTCTTTCTCTCTCCCTGAGTGTGGGAGATGCTGAAGAGTGGGCTAATCCATCGAGAGAGAGAGCTAAGAGGCCCAAACAGATGATGGGAAATGGGAGTCTAATGGGCCATATGCTGTTCTCTGAACGATTGCAGCATCATCATCCTCATTCACGCGGTTGTTCCTTAACGATCTATCCCTAACTTTCTCTCTCATGCACATGTACACAAGCACACACGCACACAGAATGCAGCAAAAGTGTTTTTGGAGTTCACCTGGTGACAGCAACAAATAGTATGTGAATGACAAGCCTGAGTGACTTTACATTACATTATACTTAGCGGACTCTTTTACCCAAAGCGACTTACAAAAAAGGAAGATATAAGCTAACGCGTGACTATGTGTCTTTTTTTTCTAAGCTCTGTGTTTAAAAACCAAACTTTGCTCGGTCATTACAGACACCACTTGCATACAAAGAGCAGCTTGCTAAATGCGGCAGATAAGTCCCAGCCCTCGGATGCACCCCTCCTGTCTGAGGTAAGTCCACCCCGTCAGCACAAGGCAGGGTCCATTCATCGCCTCAGTGGCCGAGAGACATTAACCTTGCGAGGTCAACACGCATCCTCTAGTCTAATGACTACTAACGAGCTGCTGGGGTTTTTCCGTAATCATCCAGCCATCGTTTTGCTGGCACAGAAAAAAATGCTCGGCAACAGTGGCTGAGCACTCGGGGAAAGGCATAGGCAGTCTGGGCATGGGTGCCCGGAGCTGAGAATAAGGGAAATTAAGCGCCGCTTTGCCACACTCATTAATCTAAATCTAGCATCGGTGACAACAGGGAGCCACCGTCTCGCTGGCACAGAGCAGCCTTGTCCTTTCTTACACACACACACACACACACACACACACACACACACACACACACACACACACACACACACACACAGAAGAGTTATAGTCAAAACACTGCTGCCAAAGACGTAGAAGATCAAGGAGAGACCAAGAGGTTCCAAAACGCATCATTGCGCCATCATTTGCAAACACAGCTGTTTGCAAAGGGCAGTCAATGGACAATGATCCCGACCCTCCGACCATCTTCCCCAACTTGTGGGGAAAACACCTGTGAAGCCCTAACTTTTGCAGGTAACACGGCCGAGATATACTCAAGATGTGGGTCATCAGACTCACAAACCAGGGAGGCCCCAGAGGCCCAATAACCCAGTTCCAGACTACACAGAATAAGAAAAAAAAACAACCAAATGCTTCAGGTGCTTTGAGCAGCACGTTAACCCAATGTCCTTGTAAACACATTAACCCACACTAATTAATTGCCCAAAGATCTGGGAGAGGAGGACTGGGGCTGTAGGGGTCAGGGGAGAGGAGCGCAAGTGTTGCACTGCGTCATCACCAGACTAGCCAGAGGGCTTTCCCCCAGTGGCCTGAGTGCAAACGGTACACTGCCCCCGCAAGGCCTTCACGTTTAAATCAGCCGGCGGCCAGGACTGGAGCACTCTGGCGACAGATGCATTAGCTCAATTACATTAACAAACAGCACCGCACCCCACTGAGAGCCTGGTAATGATGGAAAGACGGGAATGATGGGAGCCCAGGCTTGCTCAGAACAGATGAGTAACACCACAACAGGGAAAAACCACAACGACAGTATGCAAGTCCTATACACATATATACATGCAAGTTTGTCTGTATAAATGCAAATATACACCTACATTTGCATGCATGTATGCAAATATACACCTACATACACCTACATACATACATGCACGCACACACACATAAATATATATATGAGCAGCAATATAATATGAGCTAGGATAATTTGATAATTTGTTTGTTTTTCCAAATGCTTAATTTACTAAACGATTGCAGGAAAATGGCTCATGGGGAAGTAATTAATGAAATGGTGCACAACAGTGCTCATTAAATAAACGGAAAAACAATTAAAAACAATCAAAACATTTTAGGCTGTTGATTCACGTTTAAATTCAATAATTATTTTTTTTCCTTTTTTAATGAATGTATTTTGTCACAAACACATTTCCATTGATAACAATAAGTTGGCTATTTAGTGAATTTACTCGATGCACAATAGTACGCTTCTTCAAAGACTGTATTTTCCAACAACTACTACTACCACCACTGCCAGACCTAAAGGAGGTCTGAAACTTTTCCTCTCCACTTTAAAACATGTCCAGATATCAGTAAAGGAAGCAAAACATTCCTATACTGCCATTTTATATCACAGCCTTTTTACTACGCCATCAAAATCTCATCCACCACATGTAGTTTTCCTTATGGCAACCAATGGTGTGTGCTTGAGAATGAAGACTGAACAGGTTACTGTAGCTGCTGCTTGATGTATTTGTCAGGGTGGCACCTCTTAAGGCCAATCCTGCAGGTGCCAACAATCAGTAAGGCGCAGTCAGCCAGCTGTCACTGAGAGCACAGACGGCTTTGTGTGTGTGTGTGTGTGTGTGTGTGTGTGTGTGTGTGTGTGTGTGTGTGCGTCTCAATGTGTGTGTGTGTGTGTGTGTGTGAAAATGTGTGTGTGTGTGTGTGTGTGTGAGAGAGAATGTGTGTGTGAGAATGTGTGTGTGTGTGTGTTAATGTGTGTGTATGTGTTAATGTGAGTGGGGAGGGTGGGGTGGGGCTGCTGCTGTCACCACTCTTGAGGGGGTAGCCAGAGCAGCACAGTCAGCAGCGGGTGGTGAGCAGCACAGGTGAGCGGGATCACCAGGGTAAACGCATAAGAAGAGGATAAAAACCCAGCAGGATCTGTGCTCTTAGAGAGCCCTGCTGTTGGCTCACAACAACCGCAGGGCCAAGCTTTTTTTTCCCTCTTCCTTCCTATCGGACAAAGTAAGTGAATAAATGAATGACTGTGGCGCTGTGCAAAGCTGCATAGTGATGTCCCCAGAGAGACGGCTTTCCCGCGTATAGCAGGGCTTACAAGTGCTACCTATTAGACAGCTGACAGCAGTCACTTTTAATTACAGCCTCCAGCATGGCTGACTGACAGATTGAGAGAGGGCTGAAACAAAATGGTGACACAGAAATTCCCCCTCTCTGAATTCTGATGCCCAAAGACTTTTCTGACTGCAGCAGACCCCGAGGCCACGCTAACGCGATGCAAATGCGGCAAAGGGGTCTGCTGCAGTGTCAGTGGCGTCAAATCCCATTTCTTACATTTGGCTCCAGGAGTACATAAGTGATGAGTCCTGGGTGAGGACCAAAACAAGAAACCTCAGGGCTCTCTGTCAGTCAGTCAGTCAGTGTGTGTGTGTGTGTGTGTGTGTGTGTGTGTGTGTGTGTGTGTGTGTGTGTGTGTGTGTGTGTGTGTGTGTGTGTGTGTGAGAGAGAGACGACAGGTTTTTGTGTGCATGTGTAACTGTCGAATGTGTGTGTATGAGAATGGGTTTGTGTATGCATATGTAACGCTGTGTGTGTGTGTGTGTGTGTGTGTGTGTGTGTGTGTGTGTGTGTGTGTGTGTGTGTGTCCCTGCTCACCTGGGGAGTATTATGGCCACAGTGGGGCCTCTTAGCAGCTTCACGGTACCCACTCCAGTCCCTGAGAGCCCAATAACAACACGCCTACATACCCCTCTTTCTCTCAAACACACTCTTACACACACACACAAACCCCAAGGGCCCCCTGTACCAGCTTTGCTTATGAAAAACAACAGACATAGCCTTTTAGTTCTTCGATAATGCTTCAACTGTGACAAGAACATAACACATGCACACAGGGGAGACAAAGTTTGTTCGTTTGGTGAAGTTCACTGGAAGGGAAGAGCAAATGACCGTTTAGCTATCAAACGGCTAATATCTGCACTGCAAACCAGTAACGCAGCTGTTAAAAATGTGACGCAATTGGCTGACAGGCCATTACGTAAAGGCTAAACGGAGTGCCTTCACTTTAAAACGCCTTGTAAATCAGGCCATGATTTTACAAGAGGCTAAAGCACATGCTGGGAGAGAAGACCTTCTCCCCCATTCCCTAAAAACAGCCTGGTCATCCTCCCCCCAAGGAGGAAACTTTGTGTACTGTATCCCCACACCACACTGCAAACACATCAATCCGTGTTGCTGGAGTGGAGGCTTGTGGTGGGAATGACAGCTGGCTACATCTGCCGCACACCTGTGCCGGACCAGGACTACCAGCTGCAGGACCTGGGGGGGGGGGGGGGGGGTCTGGAGGCTTGGCTGGGTACGCACCATCTGTCTGTGGGAGAGAGCTTACTCTTAGCAAAGCCTCACTGTGCGGAAAGGCCCCAGAGTTAAACAAGCGCTGGGGGGGGGGGGGGGCACAGTGAGGCAGGCAGTGAGGACCAGCAGGACTCTGCTGGCTGATTCATGCTGTTTTCACTGGCGCAGATGAGACGAGCTTGAAGGATTTACCACTGCCTCCATCAAGCTGCAGCACACAGCCGTTTAAAGGGGGGATGGGGGGGAGAAGTTACTGTGTGTGCTTATGTGTAGAAGAATGAATCTTCTCTGGCCACTTACATGTGTTTTTTTTTTTTTGCCTATAACTATGCTCTACGGTGCGAAAATCTATCAATGTATTTTTAAACATTAGCGTCTATACATGGGGTTATGTACAGAACAGGACCAAGGCAGTAATCTTTACTTGTTTCTTGATTCAATATGATTTTTGTTTAAGGTATTTACCTATAAATGTGAGGCATTGATGCATTCATAAATCCAAACACTAAGATTTGATCTCTCTTTTCACACAGCTAGGATTGTGGGTAAATGTACTCATTCATCATACACACTACATATCGAGTCTCAATGGGTTGAATACATTATGGTGTCATGCATGTTGCTTTGTGTTGTTTCAATATCGATTGTTTAATTTTCCAGCATCGATGCAAGTCTTTATTTTCACTCACCCTATGGATGTGCATATAGGCGTGTTATTCATCCAAGCCACATGTTTATGTGTATTGCATGTATTTGTCTGACATTGCTGTGCTTATGCCTATGTGTGTGCCTATGTGTGAGAGTATTTGCGAGTCTCACAATTAAAAGACTAAATGTATTTGTGTCTGACCAGTAAGGATACATAATGCCTCAGCCCATGCCTGTGTGTGCAATTTTCCAGCACTGTGTATGTGTCTTACTTTTAAAAGGTACATATGTGCCTGTGTCTACTCAAGTGTATGTGTCTGACAATGAAAAGCACAGATCTGTATGTGCCACATGTGTGTGTGTGTGAGATAATTTTCTTTAACATTTCACAGGTGTATGTATGTGTGTTAGTTGTATTTGTCTGATGTTTTGAAGAGAAAAATGTGCCTATGCCTGTGCCCATTCAAGTATGTTGTGTCTGACGTTTAAAATCCTATATGAGTCTGTGTTTTAGCAGCAGGAACACATGATGCCTGAGTATGTACACATATGTGTATGTGAGTGTGTTTACGGTGGTGGAGGTGGAGCACATCTCTCTGTCCTGTTACTCCTGCAATGGCGGCTGAAGCTGCTGCAATCCTTACAGCCCTCATCAGCACAGACCTCATCCTCCTCCGCCTGGGCAAATCATCCGGGAGATCACACACGGACCGTCTGCTCTTACTCCCTCTGCCCCGCCTCCTTTTTCTGCTCTCTCTTTCTATCTCTCTCCTGCCCTCCCTCCCTTTTTTCTTCCTTCGCTCTCTCTCTCTCTATCTCCTGCCAGCATGACACTTTTAAGGATTTATATAGGCCAATCACTGTGTCCGCTACAGACAGCCACATTAAGTCAGTTTAAAAAAAAAAAAAAAAAAAGACGTTAAAGTATCTAAATAATATCAGAACAGCCTTTTTATTTCTCCAGCAAAATACACTGTAGCAGTTTGTTTTGGGATTACTTGGGGGAATTGCTTTCTGCATTTTTAATGCATGTTTTGGCTGTCTAGCATCTCCGAATTATTTTCAGGAAAGGGTGGGGCAGAGACCCATCTGTGGAGAAAACAGAAATGGGGTGTGCAAGTGTATGTGTGTGTGTGCATGCATTGGTGTGTGTGTGTGGGTGTGTGTTAGGGGGTTAGGTTTAGGGCAGCAGGCAGTGGCACTAGTGCTCCAGCTCGTTGGCACCGTGTTCACACCTGTCTGCCCCTACTGCCCAGAAAACTAGACATGTGCCTTCCACTAAGACACCTGAGCAGGAAAAAGGTGGGGTGGGGCAACCGGACAACCGGATAACCAGTCCGCTGTGGGACTGTGGGACACTGTGACACTAAGCCATTGGTGCCTGGGCCTGTGCCACTCAGCTGAGCTGGGGGGGGGGGTGCTATGGGCTGAGCCAGTTAGGGCAGGCCAGGTCAGGTCAAGGCTACTCTGGCCACCTGGCACCTGTTCTGTCTGGGCTGCTCTGATTCATATCCCGCCCCCTCTCTCTTCTACAGGACATTTATTACACGAGTGGGGAAGACCACATGGCAACCGAGTGAAATCTTTCTGCTTCAGGCAAAAAAAGGACAAGAGTTTCAATTTTCTACGATTACATGTAGAAAAGCTTTTTGAGATGGTCAGGGATTTCCCTTGGCACAGGTGTTTGAAGCAGGTGCTTGTCTAAAACACTGATGGCAGTGACTCCCCTTTTTTAGCACTGAGCATGTGACATGCACCTGACTGAATGCTGGAAATGAACAACCAGTAGTGTAAACAAAAGCTATTTATTTTCTTTTTTCTCCTCTCAGAGAGGCCCAGCCTCCAATCAAACAGTATCTGGTATCCAATGTTTACCTGTGCTACTGCATTCATCACTCCAGCATACGTGATAAATAGGGGATTCTGCTTGCATTGAATTCTGCTTTGTATGCAGCAGAGAGAACAGGCAAGCAGCAGAAGGGGAAAAAAGGGGGCCGTCAATCTCGTTTAGGGAAAAACCTCGTGCCGAGGGGGGCTAAAAATTTAGGTACGAATCCAATGCGCTGGACAGATAAATCCAACAGACAGCTCTAATGTTCCCTCGCAAAGCGGCAGGTTTCAGAGGTGCCTCATATTGGGCCTCCCGTGCTGGCGACATGCAGCAAGAAAAATTGGATTGGGTCACATGATCCGAGTCACTGAGATTTGTTGCCCTGCTGTGGTGGACCCACCCACCTCTCTACCCCTCTTCCCCTCTCCCCACATCCCCCTACCTCACCCACCACCACCACCTTTCTCTTTCAGCCAAGATGGATCGACTGCATCGTCAGGTGGATGCTAGCATTCTTCTTGTGCAAGAAACACTCTTAAATATGACAGCGGCGCTTGAGTTATAGGCGGTACGCTGCGAGTCAAATTCCATTGAAAAATGATCAAATATATAAATAAATAGAGAGAAGGCTGTTTGAAAAGTCCCTTTTGAACTGCGCTGCCATCCAGGCACTGGCTCAGTATGGCGTGTGAATTGGATACTTGATCAGCTTGTCTGGAGTGGTGGCAGGTAGGAGTGTGGATAGGGGCAGAGCGCCCTATGGCAGTGTGAGCTGTCACAGCTCATTCCCCTCTGGCAGCCACACAGCCATTAGCCTACCGCAGCCACAGGGGCTGCCAACTACACACGCACGCACGCGCGCGCGCGCACACACACACACACACACACACACATCCAACACCAGGACATTCCGCACACACACACACCCATCCAACACCAGGACATTCCACACACACACACACACACACACACACACACACACACACACACACACACACACACACACACACACACACACACACACACACACACACACACACACACACACACACACACACACACACACCTACCCATCCATCCAACACCAGGACATTCCACACACACCAGTGGCAAGACATTTTATTAACACACATCACAGAACAGCACTAATCCACTTGCTCATTATAAACAACACACACAGCCAATGAGGACCTGCACTAATCTACTCACTCATTACGAACAGCACACACACACACACACACACACACACACACACGCACACAATGCCCAATAGGGATCTGCAAGCACAGAAAACACAACAGACTGATAATTTTGTATGAATCACATTCTAACGCCTACACACAAATAGAATGCTCATAAGCTGACCACTGCACAGGTATACAAACAACTATACATACTCATCACCAGCCTTGCACCAATAGGGCGTATTCAACATCAGAGCAGTTACATGCATGCACCCTTGAGCTTTCATGATATTCATTACAGGGATGGTCTGATTGGCAATATCAACCACTCAAAATGGCGGATCAATGCAAAGTTCATCACATGTAGTGGGCGAAATGTGCGCATCCCTGACAGAACATAGCAATACATTTTGGTGTTACGCTAATGCTTCCTTCATGAGGGTCTTTCTAAAATCCTCTTGCTGCACAAAACATTAGAGTACAGCAACGGTGTCACGCGATCCTGGTGCAAGAGAGTGTGTGTGTTCAGCTACATAAACCTGACAGGAACACAGAAAGACGCAGACATACATCATGCACGCACACAGAACACACTGTGCAAACACTCACTTCTGTGGATCACACACCTGGCAACATCCACACACACACACACACACACACACACACACACACACACACACACACACACACACACACACACACACACACACACACACACACACACACACACACAAACATTTTGTACAGAGCACATTCACACACATACATAGACATACATGAACAAACACACACATATACACAAACGTGTCCGAACACACACACACACACACACACACACACACGCACACACACAGCTTCAAGCCATCAACCACATTCTGTTTCTACCCCCCCCACCCCCCCCCCCCACCCCTCCTCTCTGGTGCAGGGGGGGTGAATGCAGCCAGCTCATCAGAATGGCTGCTGGCGGCTGATAGGCTGGGCTCTGGGAAGGGGCTGATAGGCTGGGCTCTGGGAAGGGGCTGTGCCGCTCAACGCGCCTCTGCATCGCTCCGCTCTGGGCGAGATTTATGCCTCTGCCTCGGAGAAGTGACAGCCAGCAAGAAAGAAAGGAAGGAAGGAAGGTAGGGAGGAAGAAAGAAAGACAGAAGGAAAGGAGGGGAATGAGATGGAGGAAGGGAGAGAATGAGAGAGAGAGAAGGAGATGTAGTGGGAGAGAAAGGGAGGAGATATATGGACAAGGGAGCAGTGGTAGACTGAAAAAAGCAAGTGAGAGAGAGAGAAGAAAGAGGGAAAGAAAGGCGGAGGCAGGGGGAGATTGAGGGACAAAAAGAGGTGGGCCGAGAGAGAGAATAGGGGGAGAACAATTAGGAGGCAGTAAGGGGGTGACTAAAAAATATCAAAAGAAAAAAAAGAGGGAAAAGTGAACAAAGACAAAAAGAGATGGGTAAAAAAGAAAGACAAAGGGTAGAAGAGGTACACAGAAAAAAAGGACAGAAAAATGGAGGGATGGGAGGTGGCAGAGAAATATAGAAAGTAGTAGAAGGATGAGGTAAAGAGAGAGAGACAAAAGGGCAAAGAAAGGTGTGCCAGCAAATGAGAGGGGAACAGGAGGTTGGATAATGTCACAGAGACTAAGACACAAAGTCACAGGAAAAAAACTAAAGTGAAAAGAGAGGGGGGGGGGGGGAAGGCAGAAAGACAAAAAATGAAGGGAAAAAGGAGTGGCCAAAGACAGAAGACCAAAAAGAGGAGGGAAAAGAGTGGGAGAGAGCGAGAGAGAGACAGCGTGGGAGAGAGAGATGAAGAATAAAAATGGGAGAGGGAGAGGGAGAGAGAGAGGGAGAGGGAGAGAGAGAGGGGGGGGGAGAGAGAGAGAGAGAGAGAGCAAGCGGGAGAGAGAGGGAGAGAGATGGGGGGGTGCAGCGGGTGTGCCATGAGTTCATGCTGCTGCTGTGCTCCATCTGCTGCCCTGAGAGCCAAACTCGTCAGCCCTCATCCCTCTGCCCTTCCCTTTCCCCTTCCCTCTCATTCCTCCACTACCCTCTAGGATGTCTCTTCTCTCTCTTCATCCCCTCTCCTCCTCCTCTCCTCATCGCATCGCTCAATCCCCCACTACCCTTTAGGATGTCTCTTCTCTCCTCTTCCCCTCTCCTCTCTATTTCTCCTCTCCTCCTCACCAACACCTCTACTTCCAGGAAGTCTTCTCTCTCCTCATCCGTCTGCCCTACTTGCTCACTTCTCCACTGTCTCTAGGATGTCTCCTCTCTCCTTCCCCTCTTCTCTCCTATCCTCTCATTATCCCTTCCACTAGTCGCTCACACCTTCACTACCTGCAGGACGCCTTCTCTCTCCTCATTTTCTCGCCTCCCCTCTGCCCTTTCTCCTACCCGCTCATATCTCCACTATTCCTGGATGTCTCCTCTCCTCATCCCTTCCCCTAGTCGCTCACCCCCTTACTACCTACAGGACGTCTCCTTTCTCCTCTCCTTTCCTATCCTCTCCTAACCTCTTTCCCCCTATTCCCTCTGTCACAGGGGACTAGTTAACCTTACTTTATGTGGGATATTTAATGCAACCACCAGCCCACACTCAAGACCTTGGTCAGAGTGTCCCACTCGTGTTAAAAAAAGACCAGCAGTGTAACGTCCCCCCTCTGTCTTTGTTCCTACTTTCCTTTTTTAAGCACCAATGCAATGTGTCCTTCCTCGGTCCCGATGCTTTGTACTCAAGTATGAAATTACATGACCAAAGGACCACTGCTCTGTTCTAAAACTCTGAAGGAGGACGTCTTCGGACAGTTCAATGTACTACAGCCAACAATCAGGTGTTAACTAACATCACTGAAAAGGAAAACACTCCATCCACTTTTAAATGTTCTTTTAAATATAGTCTTAAAGAACTACATAGTTCCCACAAAAGAGTCTTTAAAAATTACTGTTGGGTAATAATTTTTTTAGCAGAGCTCCCTTGAAGTACCTTTAAAGCTCATTAAAAAAACCTGGACAATAGTTACAAAAATTACTACTTGCAAATTATCTGGCAAGTTCTTTGCATCAATGTGGGATGATCAAGCACTGTATTTCTTCTTTTGGCTGTTGGTGTTACTAAAAATGCACTGTGATTACAAATACTTAAAGCAAAGGGGAAAAAAAACAATGTAACGATGGTGGATGTGGGAAAAGCTTAGATCCACACTCCTTAATCTTACTCCATGTCTTGGGAGCCATATTAGGGGCTGAGCCAAAGAACCCCTTTCCGGTGACTATGAAGGTCTGCCCCTCAGCCTGCTCCATTTTGGGGGGTGGCAGACAAGCCTGTGTATGAAAGAGCTCTTCTCTGACACTGCAGCCCCAGCCCGAGCCCCATCCTCACTCTCTCCACTATCCATCTCCACAGTCTGGCTCAGAGGCGAGAGTGAGTGTGTGTGTGTGTGTGTGTGTGGGGGGGGGGGGGGGGTGGAGGTGATGGCAGGGTGGGCCGTGCTGAGCATGGCCTGCAAAGCTGGCTAATGGAACAGTGCGATGGGTTGGCACGGACACATGAATGCCCTGGCATTCTGCTGGAGTGCTCATTCCACGGCACAAACACACTATGATGGGCCTGTTTTATTACGAGCAAGAGCGAGGGCGAGAGAGACAGAGAGACCCAAGGTCGTTTTAGTAGCCTCTGTGGGATGGCTGTGATTGTTTTATAAGGCCTTGTGTGTGCACTGCTGAGCCATGAGCAGCAGTTTGTTTTGATCAGGACAGCCCCACATGCTGCTGCTGCTCTCTCTCATAAGCAGAAACTGCAGGCCCGATTTGGCTCTTCAGCAAGCGGACGGTCCAGATGGTCGGTCAATGGTTTTGCAATTATGTCAAGAATCGAAGAGCGAAAAAATGTACTGAACACTTCGACACAAACAATTTTTACAACTTATAAATGCGGTAAGCATGGATAATGTGCAATTCTGCGACATGTTTTCTTGTCATGCCAAAAACCTAAAAAAAAGGACTTTTGCATCTCTCTCCAAAAGCTACAGACTGAAGAGAACTGTTCAGAGACTGGTAATGCTTTGAGGCCATGCAGTGATGTTAGACTAAGCCATGTTCCCATCGCAGATCAATCTGAAGGCTGGAGGTGCTGACTGCAGGTCTGATCTGGCAGATCTTGTCAAAATAAGGGTGCAGTGGCGTGCTCGTTAAAGCACCCGACCATGAATGGGCAAGTGGCCCATGGGTACTCTGGGCCTAATCTGGCCTGTGGTCATTTCTCAACCCTTACCCCCCCACCCCCACCCCTACCCACTTACTTCCTGTCTGGCTTCACTGTCCCATCTAAATAAAGCCACTTAAACACAAAAACAGGGAAAGCACCTGACATGCACTATAATGCATCTTAGAAAGAGAGAGAGCAAGAGAGTAAGAGAGAGAGAGACACACACACACACACACACACACAAGCACCCGAAGAATCCTTGTAAACGGATGTGTGAATCAAAGCACGATCAGAGCTGTGTTCAGGAGACAAGAGCACAGTCGGGTTGCTCTTTCTGCAAAAGCAGCTGAGGGATGAAAAGAAATGTGGTCAGCACAAACCCAACCTGGAGCTGCACATAAAGGAAGGAAAACAACAAAGAGCCCCCCAGGGAGGCCCAGCGCTGGTAACCGTTAAATAAAGAAGAATTGCCTCCATCAACAAAACTGTGAATCTAATGGGAATTTAAATGTTTGCAGACAATAACGGATGAACAAAGAATAGGTTAATTACCATTTAAAGTAGTTTAAATCCATCTGAATGTCCGAAATGTTATTCCTTAAGGTGAGATCTATGATCACTTGCAGGTGCGAGTGAGTGCAAACCGGACATACCAAATGTAAAGTAAGTGGCTGCTGCTGTGATGTATGTACCCAGTCATGCTTGGTGCAAAGGGCTCAACTTGCCAGTACTGACTCCGACTACCATTTCCCAATCGATGCATGCTACTATGCATTCAATTGGTATTTGGTATGGTGATGAAGAGTAAGGATGGTACCAAGGGACCGTCCAACTGACCTATTATTCTACAGTAAGGTGGGGAAGGTATGCCTGCTTCGCACATGTTCTCCCTCCCTCCCTTTTTCTTTTCCTCCCTCTCTCACACACACACCATCTCTCTGTCTCCCTCCCTTTCTCATACACACTTTGTTTTCTCTGTCTCTCACTCTCTCTCACACACACACACACACACACACACACACACACACACACACACACACACACACACACACACACACACACACACACACACACACACACACACACACACACACACACACACACACACACACACCTCCTCCCTGCTCTCCTCTCATTGTGATTACATTAGCATATCTGAGTCCTCGGGCGGGGAGCCAGCTACAGGATGAGTGTTCATTCGGCCAGCACTGGTGAGGTTCAGGAGACTCCTTCTCCATATGGCCGCCGAGGCGCGCCATCACAGGCATCCGCTTGCTCGCTGACTGGCCTGGCCTGGCCGCCAACCTTAACGGAAGCACGGCTCTGCCATGCCATGCACACACTCTTGCCACTTGCAACTCGTTTACATATGACTCAGTGAGCCCGCAACCAGTGTTTTTATCTACATTATTTTATCTTTGTCTACGTCAGTGAAGCTTGAAAGCTACTTTAGTAGCTTTAAGGCTACTAAAAGAAGTCCAGTTGCTTACAACATAGCTCATTTGCCTAACATGACCTGGATGAATAAGAATCTTCAAACATTTAAATATTTGCCTTTATCCTGCTCTTTACAAATTAACATTTCGGCCTCATCGATGAGAAATAAACCCTTAACTTCTGTCTTAACAACATGCAAAATTGCAAGAACTTTCGTTTAGCGGGAGCCTTCCTCTGTTCCAGCTGTTATAGCTGCCAGACTAATAGCTTCTTGCACCATGTGGTCACATGACCAGAAACAAAAGCACAGAGCCTGATTTAGACACTCTATGAAACGCAAGACAGGCCTATTTAATAAAATTGGTTGTAAAGAAATGTTGAACTGTAAAACATTACTGCTCGGCTTGTCTAGACACCAAGAGCTTTAGGACACAAAAGCAAGTTAAATGGGTTTGCTGTAAGGCTGCAGTGTCTGTGCTTCTGTGTCTAAGCATATGTGGCTGTGTGTCTTTCCACGGGCTTCCCTGGACGGACGGACGGACGGACGGACGGACGGACGGACGCACACACACACACACACACACACACAACGTGGTGGTGTTGTCCATTACAAATATTCCACCATTACACTGCGGTCTGAAATATGAGGAGAGCTGATAATGATCCGTTGAGTCATTTCCTCCTAAATAAATAAATACACTTGTGGTAAAGCGAAAAGAGGTTGTTGTGATGACTAACCCAATGGACCAAGGCTGGCTGATTGGGACAAATGTCCCAGGCTGGCGACTGTCCCTTTCAAAAGGGATCTAAAATGCACATTATGTGTTATCTTATCAGAGCTCTCTCTTTCTCTCACCCTCTTGTACTGTATGTGTGTGTGTGTGTGTGTTTGATGCTATGGGTGTGTTTGATTACGTCTGTGTGTGTGTGTGTGTGTGTGTGTGTATGATTGCGATAGTAGTGTTTGATGGTGTGTGTGTGTGACTGAAATTGTGTGTGTTTGTATGTGTGTGTGTGTGCATCAGAGGGGAGTCTGATACCCCAGTGACATGCCCAGCTCACAAAGCCTACGCATTATAAATCTCTCAAGTTCTTCAGTGCTCCCTCGTGCATCCTCGCCCCACCCCACCCCTACCCAAAACAAACTCACTCACTCAATCGCACACAATGGGGACACCCTCTGGTGAGTGCCCAACACAGAGCTGTGAGGCAGAGAGGCAAGGAAATTAAAAAAAAACAAAGAGCATCCATGCATGCCTCTCTCTAAAGGCCTCCACATGCCAGCTTTGACATAGTGCGGCATATTCTGCTTTTGACATTCATTGAGCTACGACTCCACTGTTTAGCGATACAATGTTGCACACTAGTGCCGAACTTTGCTACCAATGTCATGTCAATTACAATGCAAATCTTTTTTTTGGCAGTGTGGCTCAGTAAAATCCATGATTTATCCTACTGAAAGTAGACAGAGTCCTTAAAAATTACAACATTCGCTGCACGTCCAGCTTGAATTCAACGGTGCACTACAATAATGTTGAAGCCATTATGCAGAGGCCTAAATGCTGTCAACAGAGAAAGGCAGAGAGGATGAGAGAAAGACCCTAAAAAACGTCATGCTGAAGCAGCAGTACAAGTCATCCTCTTTCTACACAACCAATTTGCTCTCCTGTTTCCCATTCATAGCCGTCTCCTCTCAGATTTCTTCATCCACTCCATCCACTCTTTCTTCTTCCACTCCAGCATGTGGGGTGGTGTTGTGTGAGAAAGTTTCAGCCATCAGCAGGCTTATTTCTCAAGATACGTGCAGGTAGTGTGTGTGCACCAGGCACATTTTAATCTCCTAATTCTGTTTATCTGTAGACTGATTTACCAGGTTTAAACTAAAATCATTCAGCTAGATCAATAATTCACTGAAAAAATAAAACTGCTTTAACTAAAATATGACCCAAAAAATAAAACTGATTTAGCTAAAATATAACCCAAAGCACCCTTAAACTTTTTGGCAAAGTATATAGCTGACTGTGGCACCCAAGCCAAGCCGTGACACCCTGGTCAATCTAAATTAGGTCCTTCTGAGGTTCTTTCTCTTGGACCAAGGGATCAGGGTCAGCCTAGGAGAACAGTGGCTCTATGCAAGCACAACTTACGTGCATGGGGTAAGATTGATGTGATGCTCTTGACTAGAGAGGCATAGAAAAACAAGAGGGTGTGGTATTAAATAAGCACTCTGTGCAGTCTCTCAGATCTTTTCCACTCTCCCTTTCAATTGAGCATATGGGAAATAATGGAATAAACACTGTTAGAGCAGAGTCACTCTCTCTTACTCTTGTCTTCTCTCCCTCTCTCTCTCTCCCTCCCTCTCTCTATAGCTCAGACTCCTCTTTCCCTCTCTGACCGTATATGGAGTTGACATCTGATGTACCAGGCGCTTAATGGCTTTAAATGGGGTTCCTGATGGCGTTGCCTTCCATTACTGTTTGCACTTGCATAGACTGGGTTACTAATATCACAGGCAGCTTCCTCTCAGCCACACACACACACCACGGGATAAGACGAGATGAGATGAGATGAGACGAGATGGTACTGACCATTACCTCGACTGCCTCACAGAATATAAACACATGACCGTACTGGGGAGGGTGGGGGTGAGGTGGCTTTGGGGAGAGTCAGGGTGGGGGTGTGTGTGTGGGGGGGTGCTTTGGGCAGTGTCAATGGAACAGCTGTGTTGTCGGATAGGGAAGTTGTTGTGCATTGAGAAAGCGTTATTATTTGTTACAAAAGAGAAGGGCATGGATGGAAACCGCTGAGCTGGGTCCAACAAAGTTTGTGTCAGCACCAAAGCAGCTGGTGGAGGAGAATGGCCCCCCAGGGGGGTCTTGCTGAGAGGTTACCCGAACAGAGGGAACAGAGGATGTCCAGAAATGATAGTTTCCTTCTAAGTGCTATTGAAAGATTTATGCCCCGTTTGAGATCTCATTTGTCGTCATACAAAAAAAAAAATGCCAAAAATAGTGCAAACGTTGTTAAAAACACATTTCTGGCATAACTCCTGCAGTATGACCTACATTCAGTAATATTTCATCAAAGCCAAGAAACAACTTCACAAGATAAATCCTCTCTCATAAAATCAACATGAGCGAAGGAGTCTGGTGAAATGGAGTTTCCCTAGTGAAGTGAACCCATCCTGATTAAAGCTGCTAGCATTTAGCGTCAATTACCCAACAGGCCCTTAAAATCATTTGGCCACTAATGCTTTAGATGGATCCCATCCCCCCTCATAAACAAAATACAACAAACTACCTGACAACCAAGACAACCAAGATGGCTTTTTATTCGTTGCACTGAGAACACTTTGGAGGCTTTAAGCTTTACAATTTAGCCTGATGTTTTTATTTTATTATTTTTTTCACGAAGTATGAAAGGTGATTGGAGGAAGTTGGAAGCCATGATGTCATCCTAACCCAAAAAACCTCAGCCTGTCCATATGACAATGCAAGAGCTGCATTCCCAGAATACTCTGCTTGG
>CM059279.1:18712169-18797169 GCA_030347295.1 Setipinna tenuifilis
TCCACACAGAAGATGAATTCCTTCAGTTAAAACTGAACCAGGCCCCAGATTAGATTAATTCCTTCATTTAAAAACTGAACCGAGCCCAGATTCACTCTAATTCAAAATGAGTCACAAGTGGGCAGGGTAACAAACAACAACATCCTGACCAAAGAAGGGCCAAATAAAAAACAAAATTTTTTTAAAAAAAAAGGAAAAAAGAAAAAGGACCCATCTCTAAATATCGACCATCTGTCCAGTGCAAAAGTAGTGCTTAACCTGAGATTGTTTTTGGACGCTAACAGCAGGTGCTCATTTTGCATTGGCCCCCGGCCGCATTAAATTATCGGTGGTGTCCAATCGCTAGATTAGGGAGCTGGAAGCATCACTAATGCTAATTGCTAAGCCTAAGAAATCTGGGGTGGGGAGGGCATTTGTGTGGTACGGTGAGGTGCAGGAGAAAAGATGGTGGTGTGGGGGAGACAGGTGGGGGCTTGCTTTCTGAGCATCGGGGAGGCGGGCATTTTTTCTGAAATGATGATTGGGTGTAGTGTGGTGTGTTATGGTGTGGTGTTGGGGAGACATGGAGGGTGGGGAGGAGAGGGGTGGGCTTACTTTCTGAGATGCTCGTGCTCCTTCAGGAACAGCTCCGTCCTTCTGTTGTTCACTCCTGAACCGCTCTTGTAGGTCCTGCCGGGGAGGAGAAGAGGCGCGCCAATTTAGAAACAGGGGCGCAAATATGTGCTTGAAAAACACATACAAAACCATAAGCAACGGCACACATACACAGAAACACACCCTTCGACACAGAAACACACACAGACACAGACACGTGTGCACACATTTACAGAAACACCAACACGGACAACCCCCCTGAGATTTTCTCTATACTGAAATATTTGTGCACGCTGAGAAAATAGTGAGCTTTATTAAATCCTCTGTGTAGACTTTTACTGCAGAATCAGCAGTAGTTTCACTCCATTTTAGGCTTTTTTCCGTCTCTTTCTCTCTTTCTATTTCTCTCCCTCACACACACACACACACACACACACACACATCATTCAGGGGGGATAAAGATCTGCCAAGTCACCCATTATAAAACATCCTCTTGTACACAGTCCTGTCCGGTAAAACAGTGAACATTTTTTTTTTTTGGAAAGCTGTCAGTTGGAGGAGGCTAGGGGCTAAGCACGTTGCCTGACTGTGCTGCCTTGCAGCTCTGTGTGGGCAGAGCTGTGTGTGTGTGTGTGTGTGTGTGTGTGTGTGTGTGTGTGTAGGGGCTGGTCCCACCACAGAAAAGCATTTCCCTGTGAATAATGAATGAGTGGCACGATGGGAAGGGCTCAGCCTTTCCGCAGGAGTTAATCAGGGGGACGGCAGACGAAAGCCAGCACACCCCCCCAACACATCCCACACACACACACATGCACCATGTTACCCAGCACCTCCAACACAGCACACCATCTGCACGATGAATCCACCTGATTTAATATAACCTAATCGTGTGTGTGTGTGTGTGTGTGTGTGTGTGTGTGTGTGTGTGTGTGTGTGTGTGTGTGTGTGTGTGTTGTATATGCTATAATAAAGCTGATATACACAGAAAAAGAAACCCCCAAGGTTGGGCTTGAGTGCTGTAATGGGACTGTGTTTTAATATTGCTTGTGTGCATGTGTGTGTGTACATTGTGTTGCCTTTGACTGGGATAAGGACGGCTTGCTTGCCTGCATGGCTCCCGGCTCTAATCAGCCTTCAGGAGCCTCTAAACAGAGGCGACAGCTGACCTCCCCATCCCAACAGCCCCTCTAAAGGGCACGGCTCTCCATCACCTGTGGGGGGTTTAGGGCAGCACCGCAGAGTGGCATTTTCAGGTGCCGGACACGGACTGCTGTGATCTGTCAGCCCATATGGGGGAGGGAGGTGTGCCGGAGGAGGACACGGAGTGTCCCGCAGAGCCCGTGTCCACCAACGCCTTCAGCACCGTGTGCCTGCTGCATGTGACAAGCAGAGTGGCTGGGCATGGCGCTACCAACAGAGTCCCCTCGACAATTAGTGGACAGACTACGAATACGGGGCCCAAAATTAAGAAAGGTGCAATACTGGCACCTAGTGGTGACAGGGTGAAACAACTGGCAAAAAGTATAGGATTTCCCATAGATTTTTTTTCCTTCCTGAAGTATGCCCGGAGGCAATGTTTTTGGTCAAAGACCAAGGGCCGATCAAAACCAGCAGTGAGGAAAAACTACCTGAATTCAGGCTTATGTTATACCTCATTCACTACTAAACATGGTCAAGTAATTAATAGGATTCCACAGTCACAAATCTGCAGTCACTACATACAGCCAGTTCTTCTCTGATGTTCTCAGACTGCTGAGGAAATCTGGTGCGTATGACATGCATGCACACAAACACAAACACACACACACACACACACAAACAGGCCAAACCAGATGGTGTGCTTGTTGAATACTCATAAGGCAAGTGACATGAGAACAGTGCAGTGGTAAGAAGAGAGAGTGCTGAGACACATACATGAGTCCTGGATCAAAAGCACTCGGACAGAAGCTCAGCTTCGCTCAGGTAACTGTGGCTACTGAGGTAGGAGAGGCCTGTACTGCCCTACAAAACCAAAAGGCAGTAACTGCATAATTTGTCAATTTTAATTTGAAAATTGACATAACACCTTCTTTGTCTTGTGACTAAATCTCTTGCTTTTTCCTATTAGAAACGTACATAAAAGCATCAACACTATTATAATGTTTGACTGAGCAGTGAACAACATGTTTGACTGGGCAGTGAAACAACACAGACATTTTTCTCAGGTTCTATGTTTACGTATTTACTCCACTTTGTCATTCTAGGGCAGTCTAGCCTCGCCAGAGTGACCACTTATCCACTCTCTATTGGTTTGTAGGGAACATGACAAAAGTACCCAAAAGGGCTCATCTTTTTTTTACTGGCATCCTCAGAAAGCATTTTCTCTTGCTTAAAAACCACACCTATGTGTTGTGCAAGCTACTGGATGCACCAGAACCAGCTCTGTTTTGATTCATGGTGCTTGGAGGTAGCCAAGGCTTCAGACCACTTCAGCCGAATGCTTCAGTTGTAATGTCCCTGTAACACCGCCATCTTACTCTGTGACATGCTAAGCTGTGACTTAACACACATCCGTTGCTGATTGATTTTTTTTCCAGAGCTGGATGGGAGCAGAGCAATGACAGCGACGAGCACAGAGTGAAGGACTAGCTGAAGGACGCGGTGGCGGGCTGTGTACTTGCTACCAAACTGGAGCAGAGCAGAGAAAGTGGAACAGAAAGAGAAAGCGTGAACATTGCATCGTAAGCAGCACGGGGTACCAGAGAAGCGCAATAAACAAAGACGAGTTCAGAGGAACAACATAAGCGTCCACAAAAACAAAACAAAAATTAAATGGAAGTAGTTGAAAATAGCACACATAAACACACACACGTTAACGAGTGTGAGAGCTTGAATTTGGTTGACTATGTTGTCTTACTACATAAGCCAAAAAAGGTGCTCTAGGCAGCTTTCTGCTACTAACAATGTAGGCATTACAAAACAACATTTCCTGTTCAAAGAACATTTTCTGGGAGGTCAAACAAAGTGCACCTACTAAAGCTTCACATCTACTATTCTTGTGTAGACCAGTGCTTACCAAACGATTAACCTCTGCGTACCCCCTAAGACAGTATATGTTCTACTTAGTACCCCCTGCACCACAGGCAGCTTGCTAGAACAATATTTTTGCATAATTATTGCTGCATAAACAAAATGTGAACCCATTTGGTGGTACCTATGGTAGTCTGTTGCATTGTAATGGGGGTAGTTTAAATGTAAGATATTTTCCCATCCATTGATGTCTACACCTGAACAATATCTTTATACTGATGAAAGCTACGATTTATTTTTTTGTATCCCCTTGAATTGATCCAAGTACCACCTACTTGTACCCCCTGGTATAGACAGACCAGCAGCCCTGTAAAGGTATGACTCTGAGATCCTGTTTGTCCCCCCCACCCCCACGAGCCAGAGTGTGGCTGCAGGTTAGACAAGCTGGAGTGACATCTTCATTACGCTGCCTTATTTTCACATTGGGCCATGTACATACACTAACAGAAGGGCACAGCCACTTTTCTAAGGACAAGGAATGTGTCCAGGCAAGCTGCTGGAATCAGCCCAAGCAAGTGCCACAAAGATGTTTACAGTTACTGGGGGAAGAGGGGTGGTGGGGTGGGGTGGGGGAGCGTGCAGCTCCAGCAAGCAGTGAGGATTTAATCTGGGGGAAAATGCTTTGATTTACAGCAACAGGGTAGACTGGAGGGTAGGTCTGAATCACAATGTCAAATATTAAAACCTTGAAATCCTCATTCAAAAACAGCAGAGTGGATTTCTGCTGCCAAGGTGCTTTGTTGATGGCATCGGCAATCAATAAGTCGTTAACAACCAGAACAGTCACGGTGTGGCACATTCTCTTGATTTTACATTTTTCTCTAAGAAAGACTTAAGATTTTATGATATCACACTAATACTACCTCCTAAATGCACATACACACACAGACACACACAGGAATGTCCTCTACTGAAAAAAAACCTCTTCACTTCAATTTTCTCCAGCGTCTGCTGCCTAGATTGCAGCTCATTAATAACAAAGTACTCCACAGGGTGTGCACAACATAAAAGAGGTGTCAGTCTGTGAAGATGTGTAGGCTTACTGCTACATAACCAATCACTTTCTCTCAAAAAGGTTCAATATTGTCATGGCGTGGGGGTGTTTAAATAATCACTCAATCGACTGTCAAACTTCAAACAGCTGGGCCTCATTGATGTCTACTTCTGAACCAGCCCCTGCCCTGTTGCCTTGATAGTAACAAGGATGATTTCCATCAGTTTAAAGGGTTAATACCCTTTAAATACTAGACCAGTGACCTATACACTCTCTATGGGCAGGTGTGAGTCATAACATGAATGAGGTGCTGTGAACTAAGGACTGCGCTTAATGGAATGAAGATATACATCTCAAAAAAGATCTCACATATCCATGGGGTCAGCAATTTGTATCAGTTAATGTGGCCTAAAGGTTAGGGAGTTGGTCTTGGAGGGTCACAGGTTGGATTCCTGTACCAGTAGAAAAAAATGTGGGTGGAAAAGTGAACAACAATGACCCTCCTGCACCCTCAACCATGACTGAAGTGCCCATGATCAAGGCATCTAATCCCTTGTTGCTCCAGGGGGACTGCACTCTGTAACTCAATATAACTCAATGTCGATCTGGATAAGTGCGTCAGCTAAATGCAATGTAATGTAATGTGCATTTATAGTAATTTGGCTTAGATGCTAATCAGCGGCCATTTTAGATCATGAAGATTAATGGGCATTTCAGGTGTTACCAAGTTTACATTTCTTCGTCGAGTAACTAAAATGTGCATTAACAAGATAGATGGAACCACAGGTTACTGATCAGGTTTCACCCATCAGAGTGCTGACTTGTGACAAAAAATCTTATTATATAACAACTTTACTGCCACCTACAAAACACCATCCCAAGTATCAGAGTATCTTATTTGTACAAATGACCGCTTGTACACCTGCCAGTACTGTAAGCTGATCGCAGAGATTTTGTAAGATACTTACTCTATATCTTTCCTGACAGATCCCAGCAGGTCCTCTCTTTCTCTGATTGCCAGAAAGTTGGATTTAGTTTTGTGATATTCATGGGTGTAATCCTGGAACACACATAAGAAAAGGGCAGAAAATGTCAGAATATGTCAAACAATGGCAAATCAGCAGTGGAGAATGCACAAAGAAAAATCAAATATTCATATTTTTAATAGCTTATTAACGTCTAAGCTGTCTAACACAATGTCATGAGACCAGCTATATAGGGGTGATTTCAGTAATTCCATTCAAAAGTGAAAGTTGTACAATGTTTACATTTATTTCACACAGAGTGACATATTTCATGTGTTTATTTCTTTTAAATGTTGATTAAAACCGACAATTACTGAAAACCAAAAATTGACTATCTCAGAAAACTAGAATATTGTGGAAAGGTTCAATATTGAAGACACCTGGTGCCACATTCTAATCAGCTAATTAACTCAAAACACCTGCAACGGCCTTTAAATAGTCTCTCAGTCTAGTTTTGTGTGCTACACAATAATGGGGAAGACTACTGATCTGACAGTTGTCCAAAAGATGACCACTGACACCTTGCACAAGGAGGGCAAGACACAAAAGGTCATTGTTAAGGAGGCTGGCTGTTCACAGAGTTCTGTGTCCAAGCACATTAACAGAGAAGCGAAGGGAAGGAAAACATGTGGTAGAAAAAAGTGTACAAGGAATAAGGATAACCCCATCCTGGAGAGGATTGTAAAATAAAACCTATTAAAAAATGTGGGGGAGATTTACAAAGAGTGGACTGCAGCTGGAGTCAGTTCTTCAAGAACCACCATGCACAAACATGGGTTTCAGCTGTTGCATTCCTTGTGTCAAGCCACTCTTGAACAAGAGACGGCGTCAGAAGCGTGTTGCCTGGGCTAAAGACAAAAAGGAGTGGACTGCTGCTGAATGGTCCAAAGTTATGTTCTCTGATGAAAGTAAATTTTGCATGTCCTTTGGAAATCAAGGTCTCAGAGTCTGGAGGAATAAAAGAGAGGCACAGAATCCATGTTGCTTGAGGTCGAGGGTAAAGTTTCCACAGTCAGTGATGGTTTGGGGTGCCACGTCATCTGCTGGTGTTGGTCCACTGTGTTTTCTTAAGTCCATGGTCAACGCAGCTGTTTACCAGGAGGTTTTATAACACTTCATGCTTCCTGCTGTTGACCAACTTTATGGAGATGCACATTTCCTTTTCTAACATGACTTGGCAACTGCACACAGTGGCAAAGCTACCAGTACCTGGTTTAAGGACCATGGTATCCCTGTTCTTCATTGGCCAGCAAACTCATCTGACTTTAACCCTATAGAAAAGTCTATGAGGTATTGAGAGAAAGATGTGATATGCCAGAACCAAGAATGCAGAAGAGCTGAAGGCCACTATCGGAGCAACCTAGGCTCTCATAACACCTGAGCAGTGCCAAAGACTGATTGACTCCATGCCATGTTGATGTCGTCAGAGAGTGTCATCAGAGAGTGCATGTACTTGGGTCTCGCCATTCATTTAGGTAGTGCCTGGTCTTATTAACCCTGAAATAGATGCCTGAAGGCATTGCCAATATGGTCGCCGAGTGCAGAGACTTATCTAGATGGACTTTGGTTAAGCTCTGAAACATCTTCCTTTATGATGTGTTTTGATATTGGGCTTGTTTGACTGGTGAAAGCAAGGCATTCAGACAGTGCATTATAGTATTCCCTTTTGCACAGTCATGTTCAAACGTCACTGTATCACATGGTGCTACAACCAAAACTAAAACTAAAAGCAAGAAAACTGCAAAAAGCCAGCTGCTTCCCAACTTGACGCCATCATTGATACTCCACCCATAGCCTGGGCCCGTCCATACTGCCTGTGACACTACAATGAATTTCGTGTGTTAAGTCAGTTGCCAATTGCCCAAAAAATCAGGCACCAATGAAAAACGAACTCTACCCATTTGTTATCGAAATCAGTAGTCTGATTGGTTACAGCTCTGTCCAGTAGAACACAGAGGCATTTGAAAGACGCCCGTTGATCCCGCCTCTGAGAACTTCCTGTCTATGGAAGGTTTGCCAGACCAAGCAGCATCTATGAGCTTAATGCAACAGGCAGGACACTCTACCCATGTACCTGCCGGCAAATCTTGTCTGATCTCGTTAGATGCCAAGTTAAGCTAGCCAGCCAGCCAAAACACTCAAGCCCATTTTACTGGGCATTACCGTTGGTCAATTTTGAGGGAACACGGTGCAAGAACTAATATGCTACAGCACTTAAGAAGGTCCAGAGTTTTTACAGAAGCAGTCAGAGGTAATGTCTCTCAGACACCAAGGGAATGGGCGTCTTATCTCACCTGCAAGATGTCTCTGTGCCGCTGGAGCGTGTGCATCAAAGCAGCGTTGTGGGACGTGACGCCAGGTGTGCTGCTGTACTCCGCCATCTTGTCATTGACGCCTGTGAGCTGTGGTAGAGAAAGAAAAACGCGTATAGAGGTCAAACAGTAGAACTGAAATAGACAGCTGTAAGGAAAAACAAGTACCTGCTGCAAGAAAAAAAAAAGCCTAGATGACATGGTGGGTTCTTACTTTTGCCAGGAGCTGCTCGATCTCCACTGACATAGCCTCAAACATCCTGTCCTGGGTGGAGTTGTTGAGGAGCGGAGTTGTATCAGAGCTAAACACAGAAAGGTAGAAAAAATCATGATCTTGGTAAAAACTTGGTTAATATGAACTACTGATTGAAGTGTAGATATGAATCCTATCTTACTAAGAGAATGCAAGCAAGCCTACCTTTCTCCTCGTCGTCCATCCCTGGAGCTGCTGTAACTGGTGCACAATTTACTGAAGGAAACCAGTTTCAGATCAAGCTCGTTCTCCAGCTGTCGGGCCTGCTTTCGCAGATCTACAACACATCAGCATAGTCTCGTCTAGTACATTTATCGTCATAAGTTTTCAAACATTTACCTACGTCGGGTTACAATGTAAAGGCTATGTCGGGAACAGGCACAAACATAATGTCATATTTGGAAACTATACGAGAACGTCTCTGATACTAGTGATGTCATACAACGTTGCTGTGATGTATGTTTGATATGAATGAAAACCTTTCCAATCATGGGAACTGCTGTTTAAAATTTGTCATGAAATGCGTGAAGTCGGCTTTTGAGTAAAATGTTTCATGAAACGGTCAGTAATTTGCAGTTGTGTGTTTTGGGTAAGACCGTTCCAAAGATACATTACACTAAAGAGAAATGATAAGTCAGTCCATGGCAGACATGCATAGATGAGAATACACAATATCAGAAAAAAAAAACTACGGGTAATCAACGTTCCCAGTTAGTGTTGTTGCCTATATGTGTGATCGGTTTATCAAGCAATACTGTTGCGACAGTTACTAAGCATATTGGTTAATAGTATTAGCAACTGAAGTTGCGTAACGTTATTCCAATTACTTAGCTATGTTAGGAAAGCTAGCTTAACAGGGGTTTTCAAAGTAACATCTACAAGCTAACATTAACAAACGTCGTCCCATTACTTTACGACGCACCACATTACCTATACTGTCAACTCAAAGAAAATTATGCAGTGCGAATATGGGGACATACGCTGTCAAAAAACGACCATGAAACACCTGTCTGACACTGGCCACTTTCGCTAACATTAGCTGCCCATGTTTAGATTGGACAAGGCTAGATAGCTTTAGCAAACGTTATACAGGCGGTTGCTGTTGCTAACCGTTGCTAACTGATCAACGCTAGCTTGCTTATCCCCAACGTTGGGCTACCTAGCTTTTAGCATAACCATCTAGCTTGATCTGGCTTGAGAGCTGGCTGGCTAACTAGCTAGCATACGACTAAAATGAGCGACAGGTAGGTGTGACGTTTTGTTAATACACAAAATCTAATTTCTTTAAATAACCACAATCAAGGAAGACAAAACGAACTGTGTGAGGTATTTATATGACTATTTCATCGGTCGCAACGAAGTTGTATTTCTTTGCCACCTCACCTTCCCAGTAATTGCTGTTTCCTCCTGCCATCTTTGTTGTTCAACGTCACCGGCGGCGTGGAACCAAACACGGAACAAAAGATTACAACTATTCAACCCACATATTTGCCTAATGATACATAGCACCCTCTTGCGTCTTGGAAGTCAATCATTGTTGACCACCTCGTCCAGTGGTTCTTAACCTTGTTGGAGGTACCGAACCCCACCAGTTTCATATGCTCATTCACCGAACCCTTCTTTAGTAAAAAATAAAATATGATTTTTTTTTACTGGTGAACAAAATGAACCATGCATTAACATCACCTTGTTGAAATAACAAAACCAACACAGTGCATGAACTCACAACAACTTACCTCAGTGTGACTTCTGCTGTTGCCTTTGAGAGACCAGTTCAGATATGCGTGGCTTCACCTTGGCAAGTGCCAGTCTCATGTCCTTTGCACAGCAAAGTCTGTTCCTTTTCTTAGTTTTTAAGGCTCCACCGAACCCCTGAGACCGACTCACCGAACCCCTAGGGTTCGATCGAACCCAGGTTAAGAACCACTGACCTAGTCAGTCCAACTGGGCAACAGTAGGACAGTGTGACTGACTACCTCCCAGTGGCAGTACCCCCACAGCAAGCAAGATGCATGAAACATTTTTAGAGAAAAGGAACCCACAATGACTGCTTGGGTGTAGGGCTCAGAGTTAAGTGCTACTGACCAGACTGCAGGCTACAATTGTATATTGTCACCATAGCTTGATATTCCCATTAAAATGCTAATAGAATTCCGGAATTGGGAAAAAAATTGCAGCAAGTCAATTGGCATTTTAGGCATACTACAGAAAGTTTGCGATCAACAACAGGTTATGATACCTCGGGGGGTTTCTAACTGTCAAAAGTGATTCAACTCACCAAGGTATGTTAAGGAATATAACCACATTTTCACACACAAAGGCCAATTCTAAAACATGACATTTTATACATCTACAAGGATGAACTTCACAAGAAAGAGACAAACGGGATTTGGTTCAGTTTCAGTTTTATTTCACCTGTATGTTTGAATATCATCACAATACCAACATAGAGATGACAGATTTTATTTGCTGTGTTGTGTAAATTCATTGTTTAAAATAAATTGCACTTGTTTCATCATCCACACAATTGGCAACATGTCATTATCTACAATCAATTATTTTGATATAAAAAAAGATATTATACATCAAAGCCCACACATACAACAGCTATTACAAGTCATTTCATTTACAGTCCCATTCATTTGCAGCATGACACTCCATATTTATGCAGTATTCCTTGAACAAAAACTTTCAGAGGCAATATAACCAAAAAGGAAAAATATCCATCTTAACAAAACCAACAGAGTAACTTGAACATGATCTCTTTGTTCTTGCAGAACAATGCACCCATTTATGAACCCAGAACATGACCTATACTACAGACTAAGGAACAAGAAAAACAGGCAACCTCAACAGTCATCAGTCCAACAGACAGAAATTTGCTGGGCAAATATGAACTTCACTAGTGTGTGTAGGGAGAGGAAGTTAGTCATTATGCTGCTGTATGAAGTATGAGAGAGCATTGTTATACAACTACATCTCTCAGCCCTCCCATAAATACTGAAACATAACTGATGTACTGAGATACACACATTTTGAGATCTTTGAGCAACATGCTGTCGTTTTTTTTTTTTTTTTTTTTTTTAAATTGAGATAAAGGCTTCTTGAGATGAAGGATTGTAAAGTGAGCAGTGGTTTTTGTAAGGAGATGCATTAAGTGTTGATGAAGAAGGTAATCCCTTGGTGTAAAAGTCATAGTTCTTCCACATTAGCACACACACTCACACACACACTCCTGACCCCCCCCCCCCCAAACCCCCAACCCCACAACCACCCCCAGAAAAACAACAAAAAACAAAATGCGAAAACATAAATAATTTCAGGCATGTCAAACCTTTTTCTGCAGACAATGGTTCGCCAACAACATATTGCATGCTGACAGGTGACAGGGAACAGCAGGCTGGAGTTGAGCAGCCCGATTGCCCACCAATGGACGGGGGAAAGTGCAACATAGCCTTTTTAAAGGACAGAATTGTACAGGGTGTCTTTACAAGTCTGTGTCAGCAGATGGAGCTAGCAACACAGCTTTCACCGCTTCCAACCTACACCTATATCAGAAATCTTTTTTTTTTTTTACTTGGTGAAGCTTGAGGATTCCTGTGGCATAAAATTGTCAGGAATTCTTGTGCTTGATATATACAGGTGTCCTTGCAGGTGAGATTGAAACTTTGGACAGGAAAGGGCGGTGGGGTGGGGTGGGGTGGGGTGGGGATGTAAGATCATCATGCTGGTATTAAATGTATGTCCTCACGTATTCATTGAGCCTACACTGGAATGCTCTGAGGCGAAGTCAAATGTAACAAACTTTTCCATGTACCACAACCACAGTGTGATGGCCAAGGTGCGTTTGGTGCACAAATGCTGATGTATTATCCTATCAGGTGGATACAACTCTACTATGGCAGCTCTGATTGTGAATCCACAAAAAAAAAAAAAAAACCACAGAATTTGGACCGAACAAGCATCTTGGCTGATCAGCTACACTGGTACATGGAAAATCTGTAATGATGCCATCTTTGTCCAAAATTACTTCTTGGGTTCCTAAGTACAAAACTAGATATTTTATGAATTTAGACATGGCTCAACATTTTGTAAACTTCCCTAAGCCAGGACACCCACACAGGGCACACTGATTACATGAGGCAATGCTAGTGTTTTCCACTCTCCTGTCACTTCATCCCTTTATGTGTGCTGCAACCAGAACTCAGCGGAGGGAACCTGAGTCGACCGCTTTCCATTCTACTTGGGAGAGTAACCACTTGTTCTCCTGCACCACTTATTCGTCTAGCTAAACACACACACACAATTCGTGCTGCTGCAGCGGGAAGGCAGGCGAATGACCCCCGACCGGCATCGCTCAAGGCACTGTGTTGCATGAAATCGCTCCGAGGGGTTTGGATCAAGACAGACGAGACACGGCGTAGGCTGGTGCCTAGTGCTAGCTAAGGTGGCTTCAGCTGTCTAGAGGACGGACGACAGCATGGGGTGATAACAGGAGTAGTTGCATCCACCTTTTGACCGTATTTGTGTTTGTGGGTGACGTCTACTGGTTGAATACACTAGGGGGGCAGCGGTGGTGCACCCACTGTGGCAGTCTGTGTAAGCACGGTGGGGGCAGGAGGAAGGGTCAGGGAATGGTTACCGGTACTCATACCGCACCCTGCTCTCTCTTCTAGGGGTACAGCCACATGCCAAGTTTGGGCCACCTGAACTGAAAGAGGCAGGATGGGGGGGAAATGATTGCCTTGATACTGTTCTCAGAGCCCCCAGCAGGGTGGTGCACAGAAGGTTAGGGAGGCGGGGGGGGGCAGGCAGGGTGGTCCAGTGGACAATGTTACATTTTGTTGGCATAGAGCGTGTCCTCTTCGCTCTCGCTGTCGTCCTGGAACTCATGGCTCAGTAGCGACTTCTTGGAGCCCATGGAGGTGAGGTGGATCTCGTCGTCATAGTCGTCGCGGTGCTGCCGTAACCGGTGGAAACCGTCCTTCTGGCGGTTGGACTTGGCCGAGCAGACACACCAGATGATACAGGCCGTGACAATGAGAGCTGTCATAGAGGCAGCTAGGAGACACAATAACATGTTTTGTAACAGCATGTTTAGTATTCAACACCAGCATCTCGCTGCTCATTGTCAGTTAGTCAATTTAAGAGAGGCTTACCCTCAGCTTAAAATTAGCCTTTAAATTTCATGCTATTAACATAAGAACGTCTTGTGCATCAGCTACTGAAGGAAAGAATTTCTCTCTACCTGCAGTGGCCACCACGAACTCCCTTGGCAGACCAAATATGCGGTTATCCATGTCAAACTCAATGACGATGGACCTGGCAGCTTGATAGGAAGACACCAGCACCTGGAGCAGAAAGCACAAATTTACACATGCTGATAGAACAATATATTATGCATTACTTCAACAATTCTCTGTACCATCTAATTCAACCTTCATTTGCAAATACATCATTTAAAACCATTCTCTATACTATCTAATCTGAGCTTCATTTGGAAGGGATTTTTTGTCGTAATATTAGTGAACTACCCTGACCTCTTGTCGTTGTTGTTGGTATCCCTCAGCGACGGCTTCGATGTTGTGAGAGCCTGGGGCCAGGAGCGCGTGGAAGTAGCCGCCCTCGCTGGTGAAGACCCGCACGCCGCCATTCAGCACGATCATGGCGCCCACGATGGGCTTCCCGCTCTTGTCCCGCACCACCCCGCGCACTCCTTTATGCACCTGGGAGAAGGAGGAGGACCAGCATCCGGTCAGTCATTCAACAGCTCACTTTTGAGGCCACATTCTGAGAGAATCAGTTAATGCCCTTAACTGAACTCTTATCATTAACATTTGATCATTGGTCATTCTGATTATAACACAAATCTGGCTGTATGAATCTTTTATTTTTACACTTTGATGACATAGAGACTACAAGTTTAAAAGACATTCGACAAGTTTTTGAGTTAGGAAAATGAGTGGATAATGTACATGGAATGTACAAACACGTACCATAAGGACATGGTTAGTAAATTAATGTGCGTAAATGAAGAATGATTGGACTCGTGTCGGGTGGAGAATAAATAGGCAAAATCAAAAGTTAGTGGCATGTTCTGCTTTCATTACCTTTAACTAGTTTGTAGGAGAACAGACGAATAAAAGCAAAACTGCACTTCTTATTTTCATGGATTTGCTAAAGGAAATCCCATGAATTTAAAAACAACATAACTCTACCACAGGATTGATTTCCTGTAGAGGATTTTTGGGCATCCCTGACATAGGCGATTACAACAGAGAGTTTGAGGGGAAATTTGAGAAGTAGGGTGGGGGGTGGAGATCAAGAGAAAGAGAGAGAGAGAGAGAGAGAGACAGAGCAAGAGTGAGAGCGAGAGACAGCGAGAGAGAGAGGGAAAGAGAAAGAGATAGAGATAGAGAGAGAGAAAAAATGCTAACCTCCACCAGCATGCTAAGCAGAGACTTCCTGTTCTCGGCCCACAGGGAGGCCAGCCGGTCAGCGGGAGGGAACAGACAGCAGCTGGTGTAGACGGTGATCTCGGGGCAATGGCCAAAGTCCATGCTAAAGTCCTGCAGCGCACACAAACACAAAGAGCTCACTCATCCCCTCACCTCCAGACAATGCTTCAGTGTCTGCTCGCCAACAAGTGATGGGTAAGGATCTCATTGTCTAAGCAGGTGAGGTGGTGGTGACACATACCTTCATGCTGCCCATGTGGCTATGCTTCTCTGCAGCCCGCAGAAAGCCACCATTGACCACTGTAGGCAGATGGCAACAGTTAGATCCACAGCAAGCAAATAATAAATAATAATACACTACTTTTTTAATAGTATAACACTTTTTAATAGTGCTTTTCGTGGTTCCTAAAGTCACTCTACAAGCAAAAATACGCAGATAAGGATAACATAAGGAAAAAGAAATATAGATAACAGTGTGGCATGGGGTAAAACAAATAGATACGTTACTTTCCACAGATGAGGATAACCACATGAGAAAAAACACATACAGTGTAGGAATGATCAATTCAGTACAAATTTGTAGTGCTAAGGAAATCATTCACCAGGGGGCCAAAATGTCAGAGAAAAATGCTGGTAAAACATACTTGGGCTTTCTCCAGGACATCCAGTGTTTCCAGGCATTGTGGGATGGTTGTCAGCGTAAACCCTTGCCAAATACTTCAGGGTTTCTTCATTTTCAACTAAAACAGAAAGAGGAGATTAGCAGAGATACATGTGTATTGACATTAACTTTCATCCACATACTGTCACAGCAGGTCAACTGCATGTCACCAAATGAAACACACCAGGACACACAATGGGTCTGATGGAGAGGGATTAATTTCCCATCAAGGCAGGAAGACATCGAGGCAGTTGTGTTTTGTTTGGGGCAGGCCCAAAGTGTAAAAAAACCTGGGCTTTGCTTTGTCCTACCTGACTGCACAGGTTTATCGTAGGGGTAGGTGGCCAGGAGAGATCCTCCGTCCAGTGCAACAGACAGAGTGTAGCCCCTCTCCAGAATGAGGTCCATCACGGCCCGCGTCTCTGGCTGCGCCTCTACCACACGCTGGGAGGCGTTTCCTGTCACGGCACAGACACACGATTCTGCATCAGTAACATCAGTAACTTTTTATGTACTTGGTAAATTCACTGCTTAAAATGTAACATCCATCAAACAGAAGCCGAAAAGACTGTTTAATAGGCTTACTTAAACAGTTCGATTTTTAGCAACACAGAGATACGTCAATGTCTTAATCTGCCTGAGCGCAATTGGTTTCATTAGCCACTGCAGTAAAAACAGTTTGTCGTGGCTTTTGGTACAGCTTGGCACTAATTCAAGCCTATCAGGTGCAATCCTTGGACTCACCAAAGAAGTCAGTGTCCAAGTCTTTGCCATGGGCATTGGTCTTGCCTAAAGTGGAGTTGCACTGGCGCTCTTGGGCCTGCTGCCGTCCATCTGGGTTGATGGAAGGCAGAATGACGATTCTGGTCTCATTGATGAGCTGCAGGGGAGGATGAACAGGAAGTCATGAAATGCTAAATTGAACAGTTTCCTGTTTGTGTGTGTGTGTGTGTGTGTGTGTGCGTGTGCGGACATGTATAGTAGATGTGTATTCATGAAGAGTTTCATTTTCAGAATAAACCTAATGCATTATAAGTTTAAGCAGTCATGGAAAGTCTCCATAGATGGAGTGGGGTTGAGGGGTGTTCTCCTACCCTGGTGATGGCCGGGTTCTTGCCGTAGTTCATGCACAGGTACGTTGCAAACTCCAGCAGCAGCTCTGTACCCACCGGAGCGTTGCCATGGATGCCCGCCACAAAGCGGATCTTGGGCTCAGAAGGTTCCGGCACATCCGGGTTGTTGGAGATCTCCAGGGCCCAGATGGTCCTGTACTCCCAGCTCTGTCCCAGACTGAAAGCCAGACAACAGAGAGAGAGCAAACCAACTTAGTCACCAGAGAATGCAGAAATACTGGTCACACAATAAAAAGTGTGTGACATTTGGTACCCGCAGCTTTGTCTGAGACTAAATGCCACAGAGCAGTCAAAGCCACCTCAGTTACCAGAGAATAGGGAAATACTGGTCACACAGCAAACAGTGCGTGACATTTGGTCATACACACAACAGGGTGCTAATGATGACATCCTGGACATTAAGTCTGCAAAAGCTGACATGGACAACACAAAGGTGCTTAGAGGCTAAAACGCAAATACTTGAGGACTTGTTTATACAGGATGTCATTGTAGTCCTGTGTCAACACCATATGCAATGTGGGCATTCTAAGCAGCCGGGCTGTTCTGGTAAAACAAACAAGAGTCATTCCGCACCACCGGGTGACATACATTAGCAGACAGAGGAGCGTTTAAACAGCACTTGACGAATCAATCTTCCGTAATCTAGACAAACAACATGTGATAAGGACATGCACCACCTTCAGGCTTCATCTGTACTGTGACTCAGCTAAATATGAATAGAGAGAGTGACCCAGTAAAATGGGTGCCATACCAGGCTAAAGCTGAACTGTTAGGAATAGGTTAAACAATCCAATGCCATTAATTTACTTTTAGTTGTCTGACTTGTCCTTTTCAGACAGCTGTGATAAACACAACAAAAGTGTTTTCCAGTCTGCTATGGCTAGAGGTGATTTCAAAACAAATTGTTGTATGCGTGGGAACGTTTCACTAAGCTCAGAAGAAAAGCCATCTGACCCAATCACACGCCATCTCCAGGAATGTGTCCCTTAATGCATTTCTGAGCAACAGTATGAGTCATGTAGGACTGAGTCAAGGTAAATGCAAATGTTGGCTCTCTTCCTTTGGATGCTAAACAATAGCTGTAGTTGTTGGAATATGCTGTTTCTCTCATGCTGAGCAGGATAACACGTTATTAACATAGCTTGTCAAAGAAACAAAATAATTGTTGGATATGTAAAAACTATTTAAGTCAATAATTTTTTGCTAAGGAGTAAATTGTAGTAGATAGCCATGCAATGAGTTCGGTAATGTACAGTGAGGTGATCGATGTCATGGCCTTTTTAGAGTGATTAAATACCTGCATTCTATCTGGAATGGCTGTCGCTCCAACTTTTAATTAGGCATTGAGGACATCACTCAAAGTGCGTGACATATGGCAACCAATATGACACAAATTCAACCCAACTGTATAAGCAGCTGGTCCATACTAAATTAGGGCTGACATTTTGATTAATATTTGAACAGCTTTTGCTCGGCTTAACGTGCCACTCATGTGCCCCTTGTATGGTATCTTACTTGCGCAGCGAGACGATCTTGGGGAAGTTGAGGTTGAGGCCGCGCAGGAATTCGGACAACCCCTGGTAGTTGTGGTAGCTGAAGCTGCTCTCTGTGGCTGTGCTCTTGATGAGCTGGTCCAGGCCGGAGCCGATAGACAGCTCCCTGATGAAGCTCTGGAACTCCTGATCTGTGGGCTCCGCCCCGCCCTTTGTCACCTGGTCTGAGCCCTCACCTCGCAGCCGTGGCAACCGGAAGTTCACTTCCTTTGCCCCCTTCTCAGGAACACTGACCGTGATCCTCATTGGGGAGTACCTGGAAGCGGACAGCATGGACACACAAACACACACACACACACACACACACACTCTGTCAGTCATTTGAAAACTGAAGGGGGTCCAGTAATTAGAACTTTTCAGGGGCTCAGCTATCTTTCTGGGCAGGCCTGCCTGCAAACTACTGTAAACACTGCAAAATTACTTTAATTGCCACCGTTTGGCCAAAGGCCTGGTTCTTCAAGTATACAAAAGAAATCAGCTTAAATCTGTTTCTGAAAGGAGCAGAGAGTGTGGTCTAAAACTACACTGCAATTTTCGATTTTCAACTTTCAATTATCTTTGAAAGGCCATTATCTAGGAAATTGGCAACCTAGTTGAAACGCTGAAATTACAGGAAAGGTAATTGCTTTAACCTCTACACTTGACCTTTTGCTACTGTTTCCGATGCGGATCAATGTGAATTAATGAATAAACACAGCATTTTAGTGCATTAAAGAAAGAGAAAAGAAATGGCCTTCTCAGTGTCTAGACGTGACTGTTTGGAAATAAAAAAAATAAAATAAATAAAGACAAACACATCCACTGCATGTAGACATGTTTTTTTTTTTTACTTCATATTATTTTACTCATTTATCATGTTGCTAAGAGTTCACCGTGTGTGTTTACAATGCTCACAGGAAGTGAAGAAGACATTTTCAACTAAACAGTGGGTGAGTAACAGGAAGTGAATGAGCTTATGCACAAAGCTCTCAACTCTCTCTCCATACAACCTTGCAAGTCGACCTTTCCTGTAAAGCCTCCATTCACCTGAATGGAAACCTTCTAAACCTCTGCTGTAATTGCATGCACAGTCCCCTACCCTTGCGCCGTGGCAGTGATGTTGTACACTCCAGGGACCAGAAGTCTCCAGTAGTCCCCGTCCTTGTAGGTCCTCACGGGATGGTTGATTCCCTCCACACTGATGGTGGCATTCGGGATGCCCGTGCCATCCTTGAGGTCAATGACCATCCCTTTCACTCCTTTGTGGACCTGGAGTCAGAGAGACACACACACACACACACACAAACACACACTCAAAATATCAATATGACCTTGAGGCAAATTTGAATCGTGTGAAAGACTGTATTTCACCATGAAGATTAACAGAAGAAAGAACAGACGAGAGAGAGAGAGAGAGAGAGAGAGAGAGATAGAAATATAGAGAGAGACAGAGAGAGAGATGGAGAGAAAGAGACAAAGAAACAAGGGGTAGGTAGATAGATAGATAGATAGATAGATAGATAGATAGATAGATAGATAGATAGATAGATAGATAGATAGATGGATAGATGGATAGATAGATAGACAGAGATAGAGATATAAGAGAGGTGTCTGGATGTGAGGGCTTGGGGGTGTGCAAGAGAGAGGACAGGGGTGTCCTAGCGCAGCACACCTGGTGCATGTACTGCAGCAGAGCTCGGCGGTTCTGCTCCCAGTAGCTACGCAGCTCGCTGGCACGAGGGTACTTCACACAGCCCAACTCGATGGTCACCTCAAAGCAGTTGGTGTTTACGTAGTTCCAGTCCTGCATGCCCCCTAGAGAGAGGCAGAGCGCAAGATTAATGCAATGGTCTACGTCAAACAGTACATGGTGTTTGCTCTGCAAACAAATGTAAGATTAGGTTTCTGTAAAGCCTATTAGGCATAAGCTATTGGTGTGTTTCTATGCATGTTTTAGTTCTACCGATGTTGACTATTCAAATTCAGAGTTTGATAAATATGTTTTTGTTTTTGTTTATAGCACTCCAGCTGCATGAAATGAGTTACAGAGACGGTTACTTTTTTACAATCGATTCTATTGTTGCATATTGTGCTTTTTTGTTTTATTTTTGGTGTGCTGCCTTCCTGGCCAGGACTCGCTTGTTAAAGAGAATTTAATCCCAGCGTGACTTCTTTCCTGGTAAAATAAAGGTTTTAATGTTATTCTTTACGAGACAGCACTGCTCACCTGGGACATTGTACCACTTGGCTCCGTTGGTGATGCCATCTTCGAAGAACTCCTGAGGGTAAAGTTTCTCACAAGGGTGTCCTTTGTGCATCAGGAGGTTTTCCTACATGAACAAACACATCACAGAAATGATTACACTTAAAGAGTATTATTATATAGTGTTACTGGTAACCCATCAAGTTTTGTCAGCTGTGAGAATAAATGCAACACTCACCTCGGAGTAGGCACGGGCAACCATTTTAAAAACCTCGTCATCTGGCGATTTGCTATATTCTGAGCGTCCAGCGGGGTCATCGTCAAACGGGTAATTCACTACTAGGGACCCTACGTGAACAGAGTCAAAGATTAACAACGTTACACCGAAGCCCTGCCGTCGATACCACAACAAACAGACCCCCTGGGCTCCAGGTGTGGCGTATCGCTCCAAGGGGACTTACCTCCGTGAAGGTTGGCAGACAGCACAAACGGGTAGGTCCTCAGCCAGTTCATCACTGCAATGGTCTCCGGCTGCCTGGGATCTGTGATGGTTGTGTACTGGTCTGGAAAGTTCCGGTTCAGGTCGTAGTTGTTGCTGTTGTTCCGCCCTGCATACCCACGAACGTCACCTGCGCATTTTTTTTTAGTGAAGGAAAAAAAAGTGATTTAGAAATCATACACAATAAAGTATTTCTGTTCTTTTTGTGTTTTTTTCTATAAAGAACTCAAAACACAGACAAACTCAACAATTATAAAAGGAAAGAATTTTTTATATCTTCCAGTGTGGTTACATTCAAAAGCAAAATTATAATTCAAACAACGTTATCCAATGAGAGAACTTCATTTGCAAGTTATAAAGTTATAAACTTTAAGTTGCAAGTTATAAAGGCAGTGACTCACTAACACACTTTTACAACTGGACACGGAGCACACTCACCTTCCCTACCCTTCTCGTAGCCGTCAGGGTTCATAGAGGGCATGATGTGTATGCGTGTCGTGTTAACGAGCTGCGTGACTTCGGGGTCAACGCCATAGTTACGACACAGGTACTCGATGAGGTTGAGCAGCAGCTCACGGCCCACGACTTCATTGCCATGCATGTTGCCGATGTACTTAAACTCAGGTTCACCTGTCAAAGAGAGAGACAGACAGAGAGAGTGCACCATGACAGAATGTTGAATGTCATTACATTATTCAGCACAAAGGCGTCTCAGGATTAGTGGTACAGTTCCTGAGAGCACTGTCGAACAACCTCAGTCATCAACACGGCCAAAATACATGCCAGCGGGCGAAGTGGAACGTTCCATTTGTTTCAGTTGGTGACATAGTTCAGTGAAGTGAGCGAGGCAGACAGTAAAAGTTGAGCTCTGCTGAACTGTATGCAAATGGAGAGCGGTGTTTGCCGAGCGGTAACCAATGACATTGTTTCAAATGACTTTTCAGTTGGAAGGCGGCTGGTGGTGAGATAAACATTTTAAACAGTGCTGTTGATTAACAATATTTTGCCCTGCCATAAACAAAATAATCATTATCATTCAGGATTCTTTAGCCTTTTAAACCTCTTCAACTGAGGTTTGGTACACGCCCACTCAAAGTGGACCAAGCAAAGAGAAAGTGGTACATTCTGCTTGCATGTATTTGGGTGAAAATTTTGAACTCAGAACTCAGACTTGAATCAGAGGTTTCAGTCTTAGTCCCTCTCTCCCTCTGCCTTTCTTTCACTCCGTCTTTCTTTCCACTGTTAAATAACCTCAATCGTTTTTTATCTGTCACTCCCTCTGTCTCAATCTCTCTATGGGCAAATGCAGACCACACTTGTCAGAGTACCTGGCTCATGAACCCCAGGGTTGTCAGTGATCTCCATGACGTAGAGTTCGCGGCCCTCCACCGACTTCCCGACGGAGTAGAGGTGCGTGATGGAGGGGTACGTGGCGTTGTACTTGCGCAGAAACAGCATCATGTCGGCGTAGTGGTGGTGCCGAAAGTCCTGGGGCTCGATGGGTTCGCTCTTGACAGCAGAACCAGAGTCGGACGGGGAGCTGGACTCGGCACTGGCCTCTAAGCCCGAGTTCTCGGCAATGGCACTGTCACTGCCGGCATGGGCTGCTGTTTCAGTGGGGCTTTGGGTGGTAGTGGCGGCTGTGGTGTCAGCTATAGGGGCAGAGGTCACGGCACCAGCAGTGTCACCAGTCAAGGGCGCCAGGGTGAAGTTGAGCTCTGAGGCTTTACCCTCCACTACCTGCACGTTGGTAACAACCATGGGCGTGTACCTGCAATGTACAAATTGACATAAGGATGCACACAGTTTGACTAAGTACACATGTACTGCTTATACAGCTAAAATTCCAAATTCACGTCCCTCAAGTCCAACATTACAATCAACTTTACAGCTTTAGCTTTATGTGAAACATATCTAGAATATTAAAAACTTATAAAAACTGTTTTTTCAATGTTCTTTATAAAACTAAGACAAAGACACTTGAGAGGGAGATTTTTCAGCTGGCTAAACTTGCTCAGAGCACCATACACAGCAAAAAACAGTGTGACCACCCATATGACTGCTGTCTGATGCCAGAGCTGATTCAAAACCTTGGGTGTGTGGGGGAAGGGAGGCTTTACACCAGGGTCTATAAAAGCTGCACTACCCACCCGTTAGCTATGGCCGTGACGTTGTAGTTGCCTGGCAGCAGCAGACGGTAATAGTCTCCAAAGTGCCCTGTAGTTATGTTGTGATTGATGCCCGCCACTAAAATCCTGACGTCTGGCAAGGCCGCCCCATTCCTGGCGTCTTTCACAAACCCTCGCACTCCGATGTGGGCCTACGGCAAAGAAAAGAGGACAAAGCTGAAAGCCCTTGTGAAGTCAAATGGTTCAGGAATTGCAGACATCATTCTTTTTTTGTGATGAACAGGCAAACAAAACAAGAATACAGAAGCATTGACCGTCACCACCAAGAAAACAAGTAACAATACAAGCCCCTTTATTCATTTTCCAGGGGAAAACTGATATGTTTTAGGCACTGCTCTTAAAAAGCAGCATCCTTTTTCATTTTTCACAGGACCAAATCATCTGTCTCAGGGCATACACTGCTCTCGAACAACAGCCTCCTTTTTCATTTTCTCTAAGGGCCTAATCACCTGCTTGAGATTCTTAAGAGGGTCTGACCTGCTCCATGTATGCCAGCAGGGCCTGCCGGTTGTTCTCCCACTCCCGCAGCAGCTCGGAGGCGGGCGGGTACTTGCAGCAGCTCAGCTCCATCGTCACCTCCAGGCAGTTTCCATGCAGGTAGTTGAAGTCCTGCATGCCACCTTTTGAAGGGAAAAAAGAACATAATGGAAAAAACAAGATGTTTGTATGTGTTGCAATGATTTGTTATTGTTTAAACCACATTTTGCCAGGACCTCACAAATATGATGCTTGAAAATGATATCAACATATTTCATTTTATTCATCATGAAAACAGCCACAAAAAAGGACATCCTTCACCACATATGTACAGAATATAAATAACTCTTCTCCAAAGCGCAGGCAGAAAGGAATGACTCATGCCAGCTGAGTAGCTTTCTGTAGAGGTTAAGAGTCCACTAAGGGCCAGTCTCTGCCTAAAAGGGAGGGAGAACGTCGAACAGCAGCCGGAGTGTGTTTGCAGTAGCTCGGTGCCATGGGGGTAAAGTGACCAGCTGTGTGTGCTCCTCTCTAAAAGCTCTGTGGACGGTTGCCAAGGAGGCTCACATCACTAGGGGATGGAACCTCATTGTAAAAAAACAAAAACAAAAAAAAAGAAAAAGAAATAAAGAAAGAACAGGAAAAAGAAAAAGGAAAAAAAGAACAGAAACCAGACACCGCACAAGATAGAGAAGGCTGACTGTATTGCATTTTTCTCTCTAACTGTCCCAACCTGTACAGTTACAAGGACTTTTCACAAGGGGAAAAAAATGACCAATCGTGGCAGATGTTGGAAAGTAGTTGGAAAGTAATCCAGGTTCTTAAGTAGCACAGTCTCTAAACACACGCTAGGCCGGTGACCTTTAAATAGTGGGTCACTTCGCTTCGTTTAACATTGCCAGTTCGGTTCACTAGAGGTGAGAACAAGAGTTAGTGTTACAAATTTGGCCTCGCAGCAGGAGCTGATTAACAGGTTGCGTAAGCCACGCAGCCGAGACGAACCACAGGAAGCAGGAAGTTGCAACCTACGTGCAGAGTGCACATCCTGTGGCATTTTATGGGGTTATCCTAAGCTGACCTGGGCACTTTTGATGCCACTCAAAGGTAAACTAATTGCAACAACCTCCTCAGTGTTTCTCACACATGCCCCAACTGGCGTTGAAAGGCAGCGGTGAGGGGGAATGGGGGGGGAATAAGGGCACGGGTTGTTGGGGGAAGCGTACTATGCGTGCTGAACTAATTTCAGCAATTGGCTCACTGTTCCACACATGTCCCAATGGGTGAAGAATAAAAATAAGACCTGTTCCAAGAATAAGAATAAGAAACAGAATTAGGTAAAAGAATAAGAATAATTTTATTTACTTTGGACTTTTCATAACGAAAGACAGCAGTGATAGGGGATCAAAGGGAATAAGGGTATATGGGTTGCTGTGGAAGTGAACTATAAGCACAGGACACAGACCATCCATGAGCATTAATCACCTGAGAGAGGGGTAGGTAAAAAAAAAAAAAAAACGAAATTGTGATTAAGGGCTGGGCTAATCCCCTCTAGGCTTACTGAACCTACTGACCCTGACTCATTCCCGCACACAATGGGAGGCAGCCACAGCATCAGAGGTTGGGCAAAACAAATGATGTTGGTTTCCGTGACAGACTTGGTACCTTTAAAAAGCACTCAAAACTCACATTTATAGTTAGGTTTCTCAGATTAGGTTTACTCAAGAACTACATGAATACTGTTATTATTCTTGCCGTTGGCAATGTGGTATTAACAGCAAAAGCACTTTGTAAATTACTATTTCATTACAATTCAGATGTTTTTTTTCTTATTACACTACCACAAGTGGCTTTGGATGAAAATGTTTCCTTAATACCAAAACAGGAACACAAACCACTGACTAAGACATGCAGGCAAGCAGGCAAACATTAGGTTTGGAGGAAGGCCACCATTCTGGGTTGTATACCACAAAGATGATTAAGTGACAAGCCTGGTTTATTTAACCCAGAGGTAGTTATAAGTCTGACAGAAGAAGAGACCACTGGCATTTGGTTAAGAGAATGAAGCCCTGGGCAACTACAGGGCTTCATTACAACTTTACAACTACCACTGGGTTAACTAAACCAGGTTTACCACTTCACCTTACTGTGGCAGTATACTCCCATGCTTAGGTATGATTACTGCATGTGCCCACTGAAACATGTCAGAACAGCTGTTTTCCCTCTTTGGTTCCTTCCTTCCTCTACACCAATCACTGACCGTCTGACAAAAACAAAAAAATAGAACTGTTGAGAAATGTCAGTGATGCAATTGAATCATGTTGCAACTCACACTGTGGTGTCCAAACAAGGCAAATTTGGCAAACACTGGGTTTTAAAGGCACAACAACTAACAGATGAATCATTTAATCAGTAAAGACGACCAGATGCAAGAGAGAGATAAACACAGCGTTTGCCAGTCAGCTCACATCGCAGTCATCCAGATGCGTCTGGCCTTTACAGGAGGAATCAATGGTGAAATGCACACTCGTTTCAAATCAACAATAGATTCAACACATTGGCTGCTGATTCATTATCGGCAGATAAGCATGCAACTGGCCCAGGTCACATGAAAGGGCCATCGAGGACAAACTAATGTTTTTTTGCTTGCTTATAGCAGCTCTGTGCACCAACTAAAGTCCCCCCCAGTTCTCTCACACACACACACACACACACACACGCACGCACACGCGCACACACACACACACACACACACACACACACACACACACACACACACACACCCAGCGCCATGAGCAAACAGAGAGCTGAGACCAAGTTGACCACACCCTATAACATCTGTAGATACACAGTGACTCCACGTCATTGCCAAAAGGCCAGCTTAATATGGCCAGGAGGTCAAATGGCCAACACACACACTCTCTCTCACACACACACACACACACACACACACACACACACACACACACACACACACACACACACACACACACACACACACACACAAACTCACACATGCCCAACACACACAAGTAGATACCCACCTACGTACACACGCACACATGGGCACACACACATGCACGCACACGCTCATGGCTTTGCCAGAGTTATTTTGAGGAAGCTGGGCCACTGACATCGAGGTGCCAAAACACACATGAGTTTTCCAAGTCCCACTGCTCCGCATTGAGCTGTGTTCCTACTGGGCAGAGATTAGGAAGGTGCATTCACATCCAACAAACATGGCAATATTAAATGCGAGCAGACTAAGCTCATACACTTTTCTAGCGTATGCCAAACATCACTATTTCTGCCACCGTCTTGTTTTCCAACAGGGGCAGCATCTCACCAAAATGAGATGGTTTACACTGGGATGTGGGAAATAACCACAGTGTTACTCAAGCAAGTCCAAAACAACACACAAAACATCCCCAAAGCATCTAATCATTGGCTAGTCAGATCATAAATTTGAAGTGTCGTGTGCTAGAAATAGGCCAATGTTACTTTTGTGGGGCATAATTAACTGCTTCTGCTATGCAAGGCATGCGATGCCTTTGGCCTTGAAACTATAGTTAATATGTATGCCATGCGTTTTCCTTTTTTTTTTTAAAGTAATTTCCAGTGCACTAGACCATGAACACAACTAGGCTATTAGGACAATAGGTCCACAGATGCAGGCTATAAGAGGTTTTCTGTCTGTCTTACACTCACTCACTCACTCACTCACTCACTCACTCACTCACACACTCACACACTCACACACTCACACACTCACACACTCACACACTCACTCACACACTCACTCACTCACACACTCACACACTCACACACTCACACACTCACACACTCACACACTCACACACTCACACACACACACACACACACACACACACACACACACACACACACACACGCACGCACGCACGCACGCACACACACCTGTTATGTCTGCACACATACGAGAGAAGTCAGCCCTCTCGGTTGGTAGGCCCTTCCTGCTGCCCTCCCAACACCCTTTTCTCTTTCAACGCAATGGGTTCGCTTTCACAAAAAGGGGGGAACAAAAAACAATTCCAGGCAAACTACCAACAGCAACAAGCAAAATCTGCAGAGGCTAAGTGTAATTGTGTTTGTTGTGTTATCTCTGTATTTTAATCAGGCATCACATGGTCTCACACCAAACTCCCTGATAATATCTACAGCTAAGTCGTGGATACTAAGCAACCATGCAAATGACTTCTCAAAGCAACCAAGTGAGCTGTAGTATGCCTAGTACTAATATTGTAGTATTGCATTGCCAGACCAATAGCTGTAGTTGTGATCTGCCATATTCAATGGAATACAAAAAATGCAACATTCTGATATGAGTGTATCATTACAGTAAAGGTTTGTGATTCAAAAGGTATGTGATGAGAATTATTATTATTTTTACGCAGATGCACTTACATTTTGAAAATGAACCTGGTGATCCAATTGCCAATCTGTCCGTTATCAACTACCTCAATTTTAGACACAGAATCATGTGTGAGTCTGACTTAACAATGGACACATGCCTAGGCATTTATTCACCCCAGGCATCTAAACAGAGTAATCAAACAGTCAGTTGTATAATAAAGTCTTTTGACTGGCATTCAGAGAATATTAAATGACATACCCTCAAACAAAAAAAGCATAAAAGAATTTGCTTACTACAGAGGGTTAATAAATGCATACAATGGTAAGGGCCTCTTGACAACACTAAATATGACTGTTGTATCATGATAGCATGTAGTCTGACATCAGGCAGATTTCAAAACAAAGGCTCTCCTCTTATTACACAGACTGCAGAGTCCCAAATTTAGCCACAGCTTATTATAAGTCTGTCACCTCTGACTGCAACATTAGTCTTCATTTACCGCTGCCTGAGGCCACACTGGACAATGGGTGTAAATGGGGCTGACACTCACGCATTGTGTGGGGAAGGTAGCGCTTGAGCGACCAAGTACAGCTGTTACCAAATGCACCCTCCTAAGTGACAACACGAGACCTTTTCAAATAACTAATTTGGTTTAGAGGGCTCCGAACGTTAAACAAAACAATACGAGATGGATGTGATTTACAAAAAGGGCTCGGTTTCCATGGCAAAGGAAAACCATTTGTCGTTGTGTTGCTGGCTGACTAATTTACGCTCCTCTGTAAATCAATGACATCAATATTCTAACCCCACGTCTCCATTAGCGATTCATTTTAACAGCATCTCTCTTCCTGAGATCATTTTATAAACAAAACTAGTTTTGGCCTTCATCGTCAAATGTTGGTGGTGTGAAGGACATGCAAATGCACAATTTTCTTCCTTACCAGATGTGCACTACAGCGAATGCACATTTCCTTACGGGCCTGCTTAGATATGCAATGTAAAGTTTTGAGTTCTATGCCGGAACACACAGTGAAAACATTTCCTGAGTACAGTGTAGTCCTACACTAAAATCTTTTTTAAATCCAGATTTCTATCAAAGTTCTTTTTTTAATCCAGGACTAGGCTTAGGTTAATCAAAGTATGGTGTACTGGATCTTCGAGTGTATGAAAGCCTTTGCAACCGACCAACAGAATTAGAATGTACATCAATCAATGTGTTAGCAACCTTTAATCTACACTAACTCCAATATCAAGGGAATTCACAGGGATTGTGTAGCTTTTAAGTGGTTAACTTACTAGATTTGTCTGTTTGCTTGTACATACTTACACAGAGGAGAATTTTGCTTACAACAGTCTTATCTTTGCGTTTCTAAAATAAATCAACTCTTACACTGAGCTCAGTTAGGTCTTTAGCCCATAAAGGGTTTTAGGATAAACAAGTCAGAAATTAGTAAAATCTTGCAAATGCTTCATGCTTATTAATCTGAACTTGTATGGCATCTATTGTCCTACCCCAATTAGATCCAATTTAAATGTAAATTTAGTTTAACTTGCTAGACGAGAGTGTTGTATGATGTAATATTTTCCTTTGGATAGCCTGCCACATTTGGATCCACATTACCTACAGTTACTTTATGTGTAGTTGCATCCCTGCCCAAACACCTGGACAACCACCTGACATCACAATCTCTTGTGCACGCACAGCTGTGTGCTACTGCCAGGTTGCTAGTGATGGAAAGCAGACACAAGATGAGTGCACCTCCTCTCAACAGTCTCAGGTTTTGTGGTGTACACCAACGACAGTAGAGCTCACAGAACACACACTCAAGATCAGTTTCCTGTCTGGCACTGAGGCTCCTCCATCTTAGCGGGGTGGAAGGGCAGGTGAAACCTGAGGACGTCCGGCAGAAAGTTTGTTTGAAGAAAAACGCAACCTGATAGGAGAGACCTGGGGCTTCTGAAGAATACAAGATGGATAGGGAACCTCTGTCGGATCTACGGTTTCACTGTGGGGTTTCAAAGTAAGCTATGGCCTTACAGCTGAAGCCAAGGGCCAGTGATGGCCATCTACACAGAGGGGAGGACCGGAGAATATAACACCACCACTGTACAAAGACAGATTAAGTTCACAACTGTTTAGATGTTGAACAACATCGGCTAGGTTGCAACACATCTACCTAGCAGTGGTTAAAAACCCATTATATGCAAAAGTCTTCATTTTTAAAGCAACCAGCAATTACGTGTAAGTTTAATGAGGCCTGCTGTGAACCTGACCCTGGTCAATTATCGCGGAATGTGCGTCAAAATCCCCCAAGAAAAGACTGACGAAACACAAACCCCAGAAAGGCTTTGTTACCATGGTAACTGAGCACTTGCGTACAACACGCATGATCTGTGCAGTCAGTCACTGTGAGATAGAGATGGATATCCAGAAAACATATTTCTTACCGGGCACGTCATACCACTTGGCACCGTTGGTGATGCCATCCTCGAAGCGCTCTTGGAGTGCGTCCTCGCACTTCGGGTCGCCCTTGTCCATGGCTGGGTTGTTGGCTGCATAGGTCCGTGCCAGGTGCTTGAAGAGAGAGTCATCTGACGACTGGCTGTAGTAGCCCTCCTTCTTGTGGGAGGCCGAGTCGTCAAATGGGTAGCTGGCCACCACGGTCCCTCCATGGAGGTTCCCAGAAAGGACAAACCTGTCAGGGGGCAGCATATATGTTATACAAGATGCCAATGCACCTTGAGAAACCCTGCCATGTACTCCTCCTCCTACCTGTTCTTAACACAGGTGATTTCACTAATTCGCTGATGTACTAGTCTAATGATTTGTGTGCTCATTAGGATCAGCTGGTTCAGAAAATGGTTGGATCAGATATGTCACAGGGACAGGGTTTTTATTTTGTAAAGGGTGACACATTGCTGACACTGACAGCTCTGAACATTATTCAAGGGAACTCTGATAGAGCATGACATCAGTGTTCAGGTCAAAAATCTTTGGAGACCACAGGTTAACTAAAAAGAAGCTTGGTGCAAAATGTAATCAGTGAGGCCCAGCCTGAATTGTTAGACATGGTTGTCTTTCTCTTTATGGTGTGATGTGGTGAGGAAAGACATACACAGCATCTTACAGGCTGTAGTGCATTTCCTAATGGAAGTTTTGAACAACTGGACATGCAGAACCGGGCCATTGCATGGGCAAGTGTAGCGCTAGTGAAGAGCCTAGGCAGATTATTTGGGCTATCGATTTACACTCTGTATTGTCTGATGAGATTTAGAAGAAACTATGCGCATGAAAGTAACTTTTTTTGATGACTAATAATTGCATTGCAGGAAATGTAGGCCTGGGAGAGCCCCGCAAAGCCAGAAGTAAGACACAAACAGGAAAAAATACAGACTAAAAATATCAACTTGTCAACACTGCTGTTTGATGTATTGTCATTTGATAATAATTTGATGAGGTCCATTAAAAAAATAAAAATGGATACATTACTTGTTATCTAGGATCCATTTGATGACAGCCTTGACTTCGGGGATATCATTTTCTGGGACATTGATGTTAGCAAACTGGTCTGGAAAACTTCTGTTGAGATCAATGTTGTTAGCATTTTCACGACCACCGGCGTCTCCGCTGCAGTCTCCCTCTACAGACTTCTCAAAGCCATCAGGATTCATACTTGGCATGATGTAAATATCCGTGTTGTTGATCAACTCGGTCACACGTGGATCAGAGCCATATCGATCAAGTAAATACTCCACAAGATACACTAAGACCTGTCTAGAAATAGTCTCATCTCCGTGCATGTTTCCCACGTATTTGACTTTAGGTTTTCCTGGGAGATCGGCATTGGGGTCCTTTGTGATTCGCATTACCCACAGCTCTCGGTTCATTACAGACTCTCCGATGCTGGATAAATTAGCAATATGTGGATATTTTACTGCTAGAGATTTCAGCAGTCGGGTCAGATCCTCATAGTTGTAGTATTTGCTATATGATTCCCCCTCATCTGGCGTGGTGCCTTTCAGGACCCTCGGCGTAGCGACAGCAGTGACGGGGTTGAGAGAGGTGATAGAAATAACAAGGAGAGCGTAAAGTGAAATGTATAGTCCTGCACGGAAAAGTAGCTGCGCTCCTTTCAGTCGCGCCATGTCCTCGAAAACGTACTTTCCTAACCATCCAAATGCGTAACAAATGTTAAAATTATGTGCCGAGAATAGAAACGTCGGTACCTTGTCTCGACAGAGTCTGACGCCTTCCTTCTATTTTCTTCTCATAACTTCCTGTTAACCTACAAAGGGGGAGGGGTTTGACAGATGTCACCATCCGGGGGTGGGGTTTGCTATTTAAAGTCGTGACGTGTGATTTTTACTGTGCCTTCGTAGCTTCTACTTCAAAAGCCCAACAGGCAACAGTCGTAGTCAGAAGCAACAGCTGACAAAATAGTTGTGTAATGAAAATATTTACTTTGGTTTGTGCATGGAAGAACATTTTAGAGTAGACGACATGATCACGTGTCGTATTGCCTCAGCTAAGGCGTCATCAATAGAGTTATTGGAGAAATAAAATACTGGGCAGTGATAATTAAGTTCTTCAGTTCATCTGTATTCAACAAATGTCTTGCAAACAAACCATGTCTTATTGTATAAATCACCCTGCATCATGCAAGCAAAAGAAAAGAGCTTTGGACAATCTCAAATTCTTTATTCAAATCAATGGCCATGTATAGCCCTATATATGTTTTAAATTAAAAGTTGGTCATGTGGTTGAAGTGTATTAGGTTACCATGAACTAGTGTGGGGGGGCATTTATTTATGTTTATTATTTAGGCCTATGTTTACATTTATGTCTACATTTATTTAACACAACACACTCTAGGTAAAATGAAAATGGGAACTAAGGAATAAATAAATCATGCAAGAGAAGTAGCGTAGGCCTACTATTACCTTTTGTGCTCTCTTATAACTTCTCAATTGTTAGGGGGAAAGGCTATCCCATCAACCACCCAGATATCTGTCTTTGCAATACTTATTTTATCCTGCAAGAGGCAGTATATAAATAGGTAATAAATGTACACAGAATATTGCAGTTTAGTGGTTTATTAGTAGCACCCGCCACCCCTTTTCCATTACCTTTGTCCATACCATGCTGTGAATTTTATCAACATTTTTACTTCTGCTTTAAATAAGTGCATCAAGATGATAGATAATGCACATCTATGCAAACATGAGCACAGTCACCACTGGGCAAATGCACCAGCACAGACACACTCACGTGCACACACACACACACACACACACACACACAATGGAATGGTTTACATGCTCATTCTCTTTATTGATCACTTTTGCACATATTGCACTGTGACAGTGATAAGGAGCAAAGCCTGAGTCGCATAACTTGGGCCAACACAGAGATTGTCTGTGTCTCTGTTGGGCCGCTTATCTCTTGCATGGTGGAAATTAGATGTGCTTTTTTAATCAGGTAGGATAGCACCAGGTTGCCAGCCTGCAATCTTTGAGGTCTAACAAGCTTGGAGTGGAATGCTAGGGCATAGCGGCAGAGGAGGCATAGAGGGAGCGGTGGAAGAGGAAGAGGAAGAGGAGGAGATGGGATGAAGATGGCGGTCCCTCTCACTGCTGGATCCGGCGCAGAGACTGGATCTGGAAAGTCTGAGCATGGGAGCCCCACTCTCTGTAGTGTTTGTACTCGCCACCATGGCGATCACACTCCATGATGTACTGGTAACCACGGTATCCAGGGTACTGGTAGCACACCCAGCTACGAGGGGGAAATGAGGCTGTTAGTAGGGCGGAACAATCCCTATACACTATCAGCACTCTGTGTAAAGACTTCCATAATAGGTTTTCCATAAATGTAATGCTATTTTTTTACCTATTTTCATAAACAATGTACTAGTCAGTAAAAGCTACGTATATGCTTCCCACTTTCAGTGTTGTTTCTTGTTGTTTGTTGATTTGTTGGCATTTATTCCTCGTTTAAGAGGAAGAAGGAGGACACTCACGCTCCACTCTGCACCTGCATGGACCCAATCTCGTTGTTGTGCCAGCCCATCGCCTGAAGGGAGGGGTAGTCATCGCAGATCTCCCACTGGCGGCCAATGAAGTTCTCCCCCTCAAAGACAACGATCTTAGACTCCTTATGGTTCTGTTCAGGTGGCAGAAAAGCAGAATATGCTTTGACAAATTATTTTGTTTGACAAGAAATGTTAAAATCTCTTCAATTTGTGTCTCACATAATCAGCTAAACCATTCTAAATAAACCAGAGGTCAAGGAAAAACTGAAGGTACATAGGTTATTTTTTCCATAAATCAAGTCCTCAAATGTAGGTAGACTTACTGCAGAGCAGATTGGGCGGAAGGAGGTCATCCTTTCAATGTGGTAGGCATTGCTTCCACTCCAGGATGACCAGCGGGGATAGTCACCTCTTTCCAGGACAAACTGTTGCCCACAGAAGCTGGAGTGTTCATACCCCACCCAGCTGCAGATACAAATAGATACAGATATACCAGGATATGTGCAAAAAAAGGAAACACTTGGGAGGGTGTTTAACCCTCTTTAAGGTGGTGTTTCTTTGAAGGGCATAGTTATGAAAGAAGAACTGTGTGGGTTTTGTGAGGACCGAAATATATTTTGTAGGGTAAAAGAATCCGAAACATCAATAATACAAAACATCTCTATGCTTTCTGCATATCTTCTACTTTGCAGACTACTTTCCATTGACCATCTTCTGTTTGTCATGCCATTTATCCACAGTAGATCAATTTGTAGGGTATAGTTCTATGTAATTACCTTAGTGCAGTATACAGTCATCATGACTGGGACTGTGAAGGGTGTGGTTGTACAGAGGTAGTAAAGAGAAACCTTCTGACTCACGCTCCACACTCCACCTTCAGGGAGCGGATGTTGTCAAAGCCACACTCCATGATGTTCTGGCAGGCTGAGGTGAAATCCATGCGCTTCCCCTGAAAGTTCTCCTGGTCATACACTGTGAGCTGGGTGAATGGAGAGGCATGGGACTGCGTTAGGTGATCACATTAAATGGTGTTCAGAGGTAGTCAATGTTATATTTTGCTATAGTACTCCATCAGGCAACTCTAATAAAGCTCTAGCTTGCCTCAACCAATTTTTTGGTTTTGGTTTTTGTTTTTTTTTGGATGTATGGCCATGGAAAGTATTCCGTCTCTTTTCCACAAAGTAAAATTAAGTAAAAGGGTCCACCAGTTTTAGAGATGTGAGAAAAAATGTAGGCTATGCATGGCTCTTGAGAAGTGCATCAGTGCAGTGACTCACCTTCCATGGTCCCATTGGCATGGGGTTAGTCAGAGCCATCCTGTCAGATTTCTCACTGCTGGCTGACCTGTGTATCAGACATATAGAGATAATATGCACACACACTGTACATACACATGCATGCATAGACACACATGCACATGAGCATGAAACGATGATGAACTATAGACCATAAATATATTTATATGTATACTGCTCCTAAATTAATAAAATACAACATCATAGTTATCACGACATATTTTCTGCCACATACACCTACAATTAACATTCCTGTGTGCTCTTATTTTAAAGCTAAAACTGAATATAATTAGTTATATTTAATTGTTACTTTTGAAATTATCATGAGGAAATGTAAACAGAATATTTAAATGAATACAGAATTATGCTCAGTAGACAAAAAATGCAGAACTAAAACAAAACCAGTGCTCGTGGGAACGGAGCTAGCTGTTTGGTGAGGTGGTGTTTCGGTGAGGAGTAGGAGGAAGAGAGAAAGAACCCTCTGGTGCATTGCTGGCACGCTTCAGGTCCCCAAAGATTTTTCGTGCGTCAGCAAAAAATGCTAAATGGAAAATGTCAGCAATAGCTAAAAACACTACCGAGGTGGTGGGCTTACCTGACCTACCCAAAAATAGCTGTGTGCATTCAGGGGGCTCCACACAAACGATCTCTTGACCCCCCAGTGCCTGGGTCTATTTATACATAGCATGGCTGAATGCTGTCCAGTGCCACAGGCCGGGGGCAGTGGTCAGCACATTGCGGGCGGCAGCATTGTTCCGGGGCTGAGCCACTGGCTTTAGTCCCCCCCTGCACAAAGCAGGCAGCCGGGTGGCCCGGAGAGTGGAGAGGGCACGATGCCCACTGCCAGACCGGCATAAGTCTGGATCTCATGACTCCTGATGCCATACATGCTCAACTGGGAGGGTGGGGTTGGTGGGGGGGGGCAGAATGGGGATGAATTAGAAGAGAATGAGGTTGGTGTGTTTAATCAGACAGATTTTTGTCACAACATGGGGAACATATACTGTAGTTAAGAGGAGCTGTAAAAACAGAGCAGTGTTTTAACAGAAAAGGAAAGTCCAATTTATACCCTGGTAAGCACTTGACCGGTTGTCTTGTGTTTGTCCAGGCCATAATTGAAGCCTCAAATCATGCTAACAACAAGCCCTGGAGCCAGTAATCAGTCTGCACTCAGCTCACCTCAAACCTTGCCATCACCTAGCGACATCCACCTCAACTGACCTCTCTCTCTGTTTCTCTCCCATTTGTACATGTGTACCCGCCCACACACATGCATTACTCCCCCCCCAACCACGCATACTCACACACAGATACACACACACGCACACACGCACACGCACACACACACACACACACCCATGCACACATACACACACACGTATATGCACGCCCTTTTAACGCCAATGCTCAGCCCACTCCTTTCATGCTATGCAAACCATCCTATTCATGCTCCCGAGACAGGGGCCATTGTGAGTCATACTGAATGAAGCCCATATGGGAGGTGGGCGGGCGTGCGGGCAGGGGCGCAGAGGACACCTACACAAGACTGCCTCTCATGGCCACTGTGTACAGCGATGCGTAACTATGTCCAATACCGCCCATGCCTCATACTCTTTGTAAGTCCTCTACTAGGTGCAGTAAACTAGTGTGAAGATATTCAGTGTATGTAACACACATACACTTTCACTCACTCTACCTCAAACACTACTCTTTATCATCCACTCCACTCCAGTTAAAACTGTCCGCTCACTAACCACACTTGATTTTCTCTTGACTCGGACAGCAGGTGAAAAACAAACAGCAAAATAACTAGATCAGGGGTACAGTTAAGCAGGGGGCACAATGCATGAAGAGGAGGGCCAGATGGCCATGCTCTGGTGCACTGGATGCTGGCCCTCCCTCCCTTCAGCTCTGCTCATACCGTCAGGCTGTGACCGGAGCCAAGCAGGAGGGAACAAAACCCAATGGTGCACCGGGCCAGGCTGTGTGGACACAATGCCAGCAGAGTCCAAAACAATAACAGTGATGTTTTCTGCACAAAGGAGGGGATGGTTGGGGGAACCCACTGAGGTCAGCAAATCACACTCCCACTCGGCCAACATATTGGGAAGAGAGAGGGATAGGGAGGAGGGCGACAGAAAGAGACAGACAAAATGGTTTTACATTGAAAAATGATGGAGAGAGGGACAGAGAGAGAGAGCGGCAAAGACAGAAAGGGAAAGGGAGAGGAACAAAGAGAGAGGGGGGGAGAGAGAGCAAACACAGAGAGAGTCAAACAGACAGACAGAGATAGAGAACAAACAGACACAGGGAGACAGAGAGAGGGAGAAAGACAGAGAAACAGAGTGAGAGAGAGAGACAGAAAACATAGAGACTGAGAGAAAAAAGAGAGAGAAAGAGAAAGAAAACAAACAGGGAGAAGAGAGAGCTTTACTGCTGATAGTGATACACGCGCAGTGGAGGCCGGGAACAAAGCGTCATGCCAAGTCAGCAGGGCTGGGAAGAAGAGGCCCCAACACCACCTCCACACCGCACCACTCCCATCCAATGGCACGGGATGGGGTAGGGTGGGGTGGGGTGGGGTGGTGTGGAGTGGGTGGGGGGAGCCAGGTCCGATTGCAAAGGGCCAGGGATGTATATGTATATATAACCCCTGTGCTGGCCCAGCGCGCACACTTCTCTCCGCCTCTGGGCCTCTTCATCCCCTCCTCTGCCTCTTCTCCACTCCTCTCACATTCCACTACTTTCTACCTGACTGCAGCGTCTTCGGTGAGACTTACTTTTTGGAGATGTTTTTTTTTTGTTGTTGTTTGTTTATTTCCGTGTGAAGGAAGTAGGAATGGGGAAAATTTGGGAGTGTCAGGGACCCAGGGACTGGCAAGAAAGGGATCCTCACCCCTACCCCCACCACCCAAACCCACCACACACAATTCCTTGCCATACTTTGGATATGAACTTGTCGTTTTCCAGAGGAGGTTGATGAGAAAACGAATCGGCTGTGAAACAACTGGGACAAATAGAAAAAGTTACTGTGGCGCATTTTTTGTGAGCTCCACAGCAATATGCAAATAGGACCTATATCATGTCTAGCGGGTCATCCTGTCCTGTCCAATAATGATGGCTGAGGGGCTGTTACGATGCTATTTTTCAGTATATAATTTGGTCTGACAGAACTAGTACATGGGGTTTTCTGGATTCTGTGCCCTGAGTGGAGCTAAAAAACAGCCAGGGAGAGGCTGAAAGAGGATGATTTGCTGGCCTTAGTGGGCAGAAAGGCACACGGTAATGGAAGAGGAGTGAAAAAGGCAATAACAGCTCCATCCTGACATTTTCTTCGGTGTCAGTCCACCTATTTCTGTCATCATACTTCTGGATGATTTGGCTGGTTGCTGAGGCACTAGAGAGTTTTAACATCACTGGAGTTGCTTTAAGTAGTTGGATATTTGACAGGTATCAGTTAGTCATGGTTTGAATTCTACAGGTGACTATGCAGGCATTTGTCTGGAACCAAGTTTGCTGAAAAATTGGTCACAGATTTGGTACAAATCAGATGCTATTTTGATCATCAAAATGTTAGTTTGATTAAAGATAAAGTACTAGGGTTTTTTACGATTTAATTTTTTTACTCTCACTCTGTATAAAAATGTGCTATCCCTCACTATATTTTTTTCTCTGTTTTTTTTGGCCCACAGCTCCAGCCATGTCTCACACCGCAGTCCAAGGCAGCATTGGGAGCCACTCAGCCATGGCCTTCCGTAGCCACAGAGTAGGTCAACTGTCCCCACAAACACACATAGTCCCCACACACATACGCTCTCTCTCTCTCTTTCTCTCTCTCTCTCTCATACACACACACACTTACACAGAGAGTTGTATATCACAATATTGCACAGATGGCATAGTTTCTGTCATTTTTAGACCAGCATTACACTTTGGGTGAATAAGGAAGCCGTGTAAGAGCACAGGTGGTAACATATCATCTCTGTTATCAGATTTACCTCTACGAGTTTGAGAATTTCCAAGGCCGCAGGATGGAGTTCAATTCTGAGTGTCGTAACCTGGCTGAGAAAGGTTTTGAGCGATGCGGCTCCATCAGGGTGGAGTGTGGCCCGTGAGTTCTTTTATTTATGAAGCTCTTTTTCTGGTCTGTTTTCCAGTCTTAACATGAATGTTTGTGGTTGTTTACTTGTAATCCCTTTGTAAAATAGATTTAACATTTCAATGGGACTTTATCTAGTAAAATAAAGGACAAATAAAAAATATTAATATATAATATATTAATAAATAATAATATATTGCTTTCGACCAATCCACTTAATCAGGCGCACTACTGTAAATTAGCTCTGTAAACTTCAAATGTTCCATTTTGTGCATCTTGGGTTTGGTGATACTTTTTCCTGAATGTAAATGTATTCTGGAAAAAGAGACTGTTTTTTGATGGTTTCCTTCCTCTCGCAGTTGGGTGGGCTACGAGTTCATGAACTGCACTGGTGAGATGTTCATGCTGGAGAAAGGAGAGTATCCTCGCTGGGACACCTGGTCCAACAGCTACAGGTGTGATCGCCTCATGTCCGTTCGACCTGTTCGCATGGTGGGTGCACACACGCTCACTGTCATTTATCTGTTTGCTTGTTTGTTTGTTTTAAATTTAAATTTTAAATCATATATTTCTAACAATAAAAAAACATTTGCCTTGTGAGCAACCTTTAGAGTAACATTAAAAAGAATCATTTTGGGTACATAATATCCAAAGAGTATCCCACGCAAAGATACTAATCATTTAATGATGGCATGTCTGCTGCTGCTCTTCACATTGCAGGACATGCAGGACCACAAAATCTGTCTGTTTGAGTGCATGAACTTCGAGGGCCGTAAAATGGAGGTCTGTGATGAGGACATCCCCAGTCTGTGGTGTTACGGCTTCCAGGACAGAGTCGGCAGCATCCAGGTCCATGGTGGAACGTAAGTCTTCCTATTTTCAATTAAATCCAAAAGATAAGCAAGTTACTTGGGAGCAGAGTGGTGTCAGTGGCTAGATACATGACTAGATCCCTCTAGTGGCATTACCCACTAGATGCATGACCAGATACTCTCTATAGCGCAGTGATGGACAACCTGGATTCACAATCAATAATACAATACCACATATTTCAAAACAACTTGTTTTACCTATCCTCTTAATACAGGTGATTTTACTAAGTAACTCCTCTACCTGGCTGAAGAGGTGTTCTAATTACAATCAGCTGACATAATGTATGGCAGGAACAAATATGTGGTACTGGATTGTAGCTCCTGCAGCCGGGTTGTCCATTAGTGCTGTAGTGATGTCATTTACTACACATGGCGAGATTCCTCTTAACCCAACCAGTTTTTCTGATTGATCTCGATGCAGGTGGGTTGGATACCAATACCCTGGTTACCGCGGTTACCAGTACCTGTTTGAGTGTGGGCCCTTCAAGCACTGGAACGAGTGGGGTGCCCACAACCCCCAGATTCAGTCGATACGCAGAGTGAGGGACATGCAGACAGACCACCGCGGCTGTTTCGACATGTCCATGTCCGGGTAAAGGGGACAATGGCGGCATGCGGTTGGATGGAGAGACTATGCCCTACAGGAGATAAACCTGGAAGACCTCCAGTCTTTTCAAGAAAGTCAACGCATCAAGGAGCTGTGTAACTCTCAGTCCTTTAAAAAGTGCCCTCTATCAAGCTTCTCCAGTAGCCTACTAGGGATTTGGGGAATCAATCACTTGCTGACATACTGTAGGTGGCAGTGACTGACTAATGCCAAAAGACCAAAGATGTACTGGTAGTAGTAATGATATATGTTCTTTGTTGTGACATTAGTATTATCTTATGGCAGAAAGAATTGATATTTACAACAACATTACAACTTTTATCACTGAAGACTTATCTTTTTTTACTTTTGTTTATTACTTTGTTTATATTTCAGCAGCTCCAATCCCTAACTTTTCTAAGGTTTTTTTTTTTTTTCATTTTATGTTTCTTGGATATTTCATCTAACTATATTAATTAAAATGAACCCCCTTTCCCATGCATTTACGTCATAGGGGTTCTGGCTCATTTTCGAGTCAATGTAAGGAATCTTTTCAAAGCAGGACTGACGGATCACTGTAGTGAGCAAAATGACCCGAAGGGGGGCACTGTTCTCCTGTTCTGTATTCGGTGGCCCAGATTTGCCCCAAGGTCACATTTACCTCTTCACTAAACTGCTGATGATAAATTACTTCTATAAGTTTGTACCATTGAAACGGTTCCACCAGGTTCATGGGGAATTTAGCCTATATGAGGCGCTCCGAAGTGATCTCATATGTCTGCGACTGGGGATGTCTGAAAATGCCACCTGCTGTAGAAGGGCCGCCGGATGGTGGAGTGTGTTACTCCATGGACAGACTTTTCACCCCTCTGTGACGGGCTGATCTGCAGTCGTGTTACATTGTGTCTTTCTCAGGGATGCTGGCGTCTGGAAAGCAATTTTCCTAAATGATAATAAAGATATCAAACAAACCTTAGAAATAAAAAAGTTGCATAATCTTTGTGGCACATTTGTTCAATCAACAAGTTTAATGTTTTGATTTTAGTTTCTATATCTTTCAGAAAAGTGTTTTCCTCCACAGGACATGTACAATGTTTTTTTCTCTGCAGATCTAAAATCAGTAGATTGTATGGTTAAGACTAAGTTCTTCCCATCGGTTATGCCAAATTCTATGGTGTGAATTAATTAATCTAACACTGCATCCTTACAACACAAGAAGACTGTGCGTGATTCAAACTGAAATGTCAATTCAGGTCCATCCTTTGCACAACCGAGCGCCAACGCCTGCTTCCTTCCTTTCACCACAACAACACTGCTACAGTCAGTTTGACATCCAACAGAACAGATGCCCAACGGGTAGCCGACGGTTTAAAGGACCGAGGATTTAAATTAAATACTGTGTGAAGCAACTGCTGATCCTTCGTGGGAGGGGGTAGACTGCTCGGTATCCTTAGCAGCCTGAGAGGGGGAGGAGGTGCAGAGAATGAGCTATTCTTGTACCAGCAGAGAGGCTGTATGTAATAGCCAGGACGCATCAAGCGCCAGTGTTTCGTTAAACGGTCATAGTAGTTGCAGCGCGAGTGGAGGTATCGAAAGCAACATTACCATCATCAATAGTCCGTCGGAATCGGACGCCGAGTCGCCAGCGGCAATGAAAGTGAAGACGGGGAGCAACACAGCAGATGCGGGGGTCCCGGTTACAACAGAGGAAGAACTGATTAAAAATAGTGTCATAACCCCGGAGGATGTATTGGGATTACAGAATATCACAACGAGTAAGTGACGCTTGTCTGCACAATTCATTGAGGGCGCTCCGCAGCGGTTCATTTTAACAGTTTAACCAGGTGAAAAGTGATATGTCATATCAGCGAAGTGTATGTGAGAAGTAGGTTATTATTTGGTAAAATTCATTGTATTTACATGTTAGAAGCCCTCTCAGAATGTCAGCACCCAGTAACCTAACCCACGAGAAACTTAACAACAGCTTGATGTTGTGGACTGATGGAGCAGCTAAGGCAAGGTATCCTGAGCCAAAGATGGTTGTCTCACCTTTTAACTATTCGCGTAAATCTTACATTGCTATATACGCGTCTAACATGCTTTACGAGTCTTGCTTCGTCTTATACAATATTAGGTCTTGTATGACAATGTGTAAAGTTATGGGACTGTGTGTGTGCGTGTGTGACTGTGCCCTCGACAGCCTTGTCTGTCAAGTTGCCCAGACATGGTTGGCTAACAGGTAGCTCTTGCAACTACCAAGAATAAGTCTGTCACTTAACGCTGTTGCTTTCAGTGCATCTATAGCTCGAAAGGGATTCATAAGTAGACTACATGTATATTATGTTAAGATCACTCAGATCACTCACCCTATCAACCTATTGCATGTGTAATACCTTTGGTAGCACCGTAACTAAATACCCATCATTCCATTGTTAAAACAATTCACCTATATAAGACTCTTCAAAAATAAATAAATAAATGAAGAGCCAACCTTAAGTAAGCTCAGTGACTTTGTGATTGATCTTCCAGCTGAAACCATGCGTAGATATTTCACTGACCAGGGTTAATTGGCCATGAATAAAAAGATTCCTGAAGAGGAATGGACAAATGCATGGCCATATAAGCTACTTGTAATTGCATGACCTGAATAATGGCATTAACTCAGCAACAGTTGGTGTCTCTCTCTTACCTTACTTAATTCACCATGGAATCACCCAGCAGTCATACCATCTCATCATGTCTGTAATTGCCTTCTCTGCCTTCTCCTTACACTTTTACCATCGCAGAACATAATGGAAGTCATGTCAGAGAAAGCTGCCATTTCAAAGAGAATAATGTCTCCCCTCCACTTCCTGGATATTGTGCTGAATATGTTTTGGTGTCAGAATGTTTTAAAGTGGGTATTTTTATGTTCATATACGTCTTGATATACAAGAGAGATGATTCTTGACATATAAAAAGATGGGTTGAATCCTACCTGTAGATTGTACACAGATCAAAGAAGCATGGATAAGGCAGAGAGGGATAGGATTTTAGATGACTATATGTAGAGTGATGGTACTATATTTAGAATATATCTAAGGCCTACAGTATGTATTGTATTCAGGTCTGAAAATGCTAAATGTTATGGTAATTACACATGGCAATATGCATCCAAATATTAAGGCATGTTATGTAGCATTGTGAAATGTCAGTAGATGGAAGTGCTCCATGACAGTTTTTTTGCACATTAAGTATGCCGTGGTTCATTGCACTACATTTTCCTCACCTATTCATGGTAAAACAAATATTTTCACTATTCAAATCAGGGAAATAAAATAGAAAATGCATTGTAGCGCAGATGCATGGAGACACAGAGAGAGAGAGAGAGAGAGAGAGAGAGAGAGAGAGAGAGAGAGAGAGAGAGTTCTGATAATATGTCTTCTCAAATGAGTGTTTGTGATTATATAACTTCCTCACTTCCCCCCCCCCCCTTCACACACACACACACACACACACACGTACACAAACAGTAGAGCTGTAGTGTGTGTGCTGTGGGGTAGGGTCCATCTGTTTGACCATCTTCATGACCAGTAAGTAATGTGATTGAACCTCATCTCCCAAAACGTAGATGTAACTACGTGCCCAACTAAAGGTTTTTGACTTTTAAACAGTCCAAGACAAAACAATCCACACACTTAAAGTACTACTAAAATGTCTGACACCAGTCCATAGGATATTCATAAAGAAGTGTTCTCACTATTGGCTTAAATGGTATTGTTTGTAGTAGTTTACACCAATGTCCATAGCATGTTCTTGAACAGGTGTTATGATCACTGGTTTAAGGGGTGTCTGTGTCTGTGCTGACACTGATGTCCATAGCATGTCCCTGAAGCAGTGTTATTATTCACCCCACTGAGACGCTCTGCCACATGAAACACCTAAATGATGTCACACCCCAGCCAGGCAGACATTTGTACTTCACAGAAGCAGGGTGATCACCATCATCATCTTCTCAACTGAATGCTCATTGCGGCTGGGCCGCATACTGGGACTAGGGCCAGACCTCGCTGCATGCATCCTGTTCAGCTTGGCGATAAAAGGGCACATTAAACTCAATACGTTCTGGTATTATCAGATCATGCGGCTCTCGATGCAGAATTTTTAAAAAGAAGGCTACATGGGGAACTAGCCATGGTGAAATGCCCTTTAAGGCACTGGGGGCACCACATATGCTTTAGGACATGTTGTGTCTTTGCATATAACATACTAAAAATACAGATAAATAGTAAGGGGGGGGGGGGGGTCACATCAGTAACCACCACCTACGGCATTTACATCCTAAGTATAATTACAACAGTGACAAGTTACCTGTTTCTCATTATCATTCTGTCTACACATCAGTGGTGCCCCATGTTCGAGCAGTACTCTCTTACATTTATCTCATGTTTTTTGTTAAGTAAAGATATTACATAAGTTAGGTGAACACATGGTAAATGTTCTTAACCATGCAGATCTGCTCCTCCCTGAGCTAAATAATGAATGTCATTGGATCAAAAATGGGAGACTCTTGGCTGATTGGTTGTTCTCAGAATTGATAACATCCCTTAAGCACAATGAAGTACTCTGTGCAAATATTCTGATACATGCCTAGCTAATCTAAAACAGCCATTCAGAAACTGAACACGCACATTATCATCCAAGGGTCTAACGGTTTTTGTAGTTTTAATTGGGTCAGTGTGCTCATATTACTTCTTTGGCACAAGAATGTAAAAAATCCAATTATGATAATCACTATAAAACATATAACTTAAATTGGATTGTACAATGTTAATGAATTTTTTATGTTCCCCAATTCTCAAACGTTTCTTGCTTCTGACAAATAATTTGGTGGATAGTAAAAACGTTATAGTTTTGTGTTATCCATGTGAGAGTACCTTTGGCCTCACTGTAAAATATTCCTCTACTTAAGAGAGAAGAAAACATGAGAAACCCTTGATGACTCCCCTCAAAATCAATGGGCACTAGCAAAATGAAGACACACCGTGGTTCTGATGGGGAAAAAAAGAGTGAATTTGTTTGTGTATCGATTTCTGCACGAGGCGCTTTATGTCAGAATTACACAGTGTGAATCTAAAACCCACTTGAACGACCTGCAATGGTGCAGCACAGAGGAGCCAGTGAAGTGGTGAATTTGTTTTGCCACGGGCTGGCTGTCAGGGAGATAACACTCTTGCAGTCTATCTAGCGGGCAGTAGGGTGTGTGTGTGTGTGTGTGTGTGTGGTTGTGTGTGTGTGGTTGTGTGTGTGTGGTTGTGTGTCATGGCTCTGTTCGCCATGCCTCCTAAACCATCAAACTTATTTGCCCTCTCCCTCTCTCTGGTACTGCACTGTGCATATTGCTGAATGACTAAATGGAATGAATTGCTGCCTGCGTATCTGCAACAACACCATCTCTATGTCCTCAGACATTGCAGTGACATTGTTTCCCTTGAGGATACAATGACTGATTTTTCCATCAAGGAGAGATTAGATTGAACCTGTCTGCATCAGACCGTTTACGGGCCCTGTCCCTCTAAGTTCAGTCAGTTACAAACTAACAAAACTTGGACAATGAAATGTCTTTTAATAAACTCTTTTAATAACCTTCTTTAATAATAAAACATATTAAATCCCATTTGAATCCCTTAATGTCAAATGATTTAGAAAAGGTGGCAAATACTGGTTGTCCCAGCCTGTTCTCGCCGTGAGTGTGAGAGAACAGAAACTATAATGTGTGCAAAATTACTCTGAACTAAAAAAGGAAGTCACTTCTAGGTGGGGTTTCATCACCCAAATAGCTCGGCTGGGCAGCAACCTGCTTGAGTTTATCAGAAGCCCAGCCAAACTACGTGTCTAGAGACTAAGCAGTGAACACACAGATGCATTTCTCTAGCGAGTGAAGGAGAAGAGAAGCGTGCTTTTACGTGACAACCTTTGTTTTTTCGTGGTCACACCCTTGTCTTGTGGACAGCAAGTGTCATCTTGCTCTTGATGGCAGCCGAGGCCACAGACCACAGTGCTATTGGTGAGCGCAGAAATTTGTGCTTGGGTCCACAGCAGACACACACAGCCTCCAATCACCATCTGAGTCATCAGAGCGCTCTTTCTTTGGTCAAGGGCCTGTGAAAAGAGAAGCTGAGGCCTGAAAGAGTTACCGCTTCTGAAAGACAGGAAACTCATTCTCCCCTCACCTCCTCCAGACAGCTGCCTCTTATACACACAAATGTTATGAATTCACTTATTTTGAAGAAGATGTAATCAGCCATTGCAGAATTTGTATGTACTGTATGTGCTTTTGCAGAGAACCAGCCACCCACCCATTCCCCACATGCATACACTCACTCACACACACACACACACACACACACACACACACACACACACACACACACACAAACAAACATCCATGTAGAGTATGGTTGTTGTAGATATTAGTATGTACTTTAACAGTATTCAAGCTGATCTTTTTAAAAACATGTGTGAGTGTGTGTGTGTGTGTGTGGTGTGTGTGTGTGTGTGTGTGTGTGTGTGTGTGTGTGTGTGTGTGTGTATGTGTGTGTTTTGCAGGTATATGGTGGCTGTGGCTGTCAGTGGACTGAGCTACCACTGTGTCTAAAGAAAGCCTGTGGCTAAGGCTCTAACTCCTAACTAATCACCTGGATTATAGTCTATAAATGGCTTCTGCTCTTGATTAAGGCCACCCTCAGTTCATTTAACCACCAGATGGATCCTCTGGGTGGATGGGAGCTTCAATTGTTCTTCTGTGTCCTCTCAAACACATGTTTGAAGTGACTGAAATGTCCCTAGCATTGTGGTCAATTCTGTTCACTCAAATAAATTAGGATTATTTTCGTATACAGTAATTTTTTCTGTCAATGTTCTAGAAATAGAGCAGCATTTTTTCAACATTGCAGTAGTGGGTTTTTTTTTGTTTTGTTTGTTTACCTCAGTAGGGGAGGTGGTAAAAAAAAATATTCTGGCTTGGTATCAGAAGGCTCGTTGCTAGGTGACAATGTAAGAGGAAGTGAAGTCTGTCAGCTCTCAGGTTCTGAATATGAGCCAGATCAACGATTGCACTCGGATCTGTCAACTCCAGCACTCTAATATGCAGGCCCACTTCAACCACCACACACAGAAAGAGCAAGTGGCTGGTGTCAGGGTGAGATATAGTACAAAAACCATTTGTATGTATGCTCACCAGTGATTAATGCACACCACTCAGAGGCTGTCGTTTGGCAAGTCATTTCTCGCGCTCTCTCTCTCTCTCTGTTTTGTGTTCGATGCTGTTGTGCGCTTGAAGCCATTCCAGTTAGATTTCATGGGAATTCTCGTGCCTGAAAATGCCTTTTGATAGATATTTAAAAGGTCACCATTGTATCATATCCTCGTGGTCCAAAATCTGGTTATTTATATCATTGAGCTTATTGTCGCTGGTGACTCATTTCTTGTAGCCAAAGTGGCAACCATAACATTAATATTAATATATGTATATCACAAACGCGCACACACACATTTGCCTTATTTGAAAATGGATGGATGTTTTGTTCATTCATTGATTCATTCATGGCCATGCTTTCTTCATAATTAATGTATGAACCCTTAGTATTTTGGTAGTTTTCGAGATATCAACCAAAAACAATTTTCCATTCCAATGTGTTCAACTCCTTTCATAGGATGTATGTTATATTCCCACTCCTCCTACACACAATAGGGCTTGTCATTATCAGGCACTGCAGCTTTGGCCAGAGCCCCTGTTTGATCGTGTTTTATGATGAGATTCATTTCAGGGTTGGAAGAGGGATCGGGATTTATTGTACGACAGTAAAGCCTGGTCTTTAGGGAGCATCCAGGCAGAAACAGCTCAGCCTCAGTAGCTCAGCTCCGCAGCCACTCAAACACCCCAGGGTTGCCTCGAATCAGCACCGCGAGAATGTCATCATTAACCTGGGCTTTTCAACCAATGCTTGGTTGATTACGGAGAATCATGGGATTGTCGCTGTGACACTGGTGAATTATGTAACTTTAGATGTCAGCATTTTACATGCATTGGCACCCCTTCCCCCCACCCAAAAAAAAGAAATCATGTGTTATCTTCTTGTTATCTTCTGTCTTTATATCCTGTTCTTCACAATTGGCAAGAGTGACCATAATGGTTTCAGTAATCAGGATTTACTGAGGAAGATGAGCTTCGCAACTACTACTCTCTTGATTCTAATAGTCACGTAATCTTCGCGCTCTACTGCTCCACTATTATCCCTTTATGTCTTACTGCCTATAGGACAGAAACCTTTTCTGTGGTGCTATTGGTATATCAGTATGAGAAGGCAGAACATGTGCAGGTTACATACTCCTACCCAGGCAAATAGAATTTTCTGGAAGGCGTTTAGTCATTACGGCCACTGAGAGGCACGATGGCTGCGACTCCTTGGCTGAACTATGATATTGCCATGGTGACAAGAGATGCCATGAGAGCCAAGCGCCCCAGGCATGAGAATGATGCTTATTACAGTGCTTGAAGTAGTACCTCAAGTGTGTGTGTGTGTGTGTGTGTGTGTGTGTGTGTGTGTGTGTGTGTGTGTGGTGTCAGGACATTCAAACAATCTCATCCCCCTCAGTGCCCCAGTAGAGTCTGACGAATAAGTAGCCTTAGGCTCAGGGGAGTCATGGCTGATCATTGAACCACTGATATAGAGATGGGTATTTCTGCCTATCAACACTATCAGTTGTTGAAGCTAACCTTCATCTCAGCTTGCCTTTGTATTTGTTACAGTTGGCTTGTTTCTGAGAAGTAACCATGTATTGTGTAATATTTCACTGTACAATACTTATGTTTACGTTTTATGTTGTAACGAATGCAATCCCCCATTATACTCCATCAATCTTCAGATGATAAAAATGATCATATTTTAAGTCTTGAAATGTTTGTGAGGTGTTTGCTGTGGAGCAGTAGTTTCTTTGGGAGTTTATTGACGGTTACTGCAAGAGCAATTATCACAATATTTGTCGTTTAAGTAGGACAGTGACTTAAATTTATAAATGTCACTGGCTTTCCTGCAAGCATGTGATTACTTGCCTTATCTCACTTTATCCTTTCCCTGAAAACACACACACACACACACAAATACACACACACACACACACACACGCACGCATACACACACATATACAGTATACACACACACACACACACACACACACAAAAGATAGTGGACAGTAGGTAGGTGGGAGTTCATTCCAAAGCAAGAATATTAAGAGAAAAACTACGTCTAGGGACTTGAAGGCATATTATATTGCACTCAGTCTTCTAAAATGGCCATGAGGAAATGAATAAAGCTAAAATGTTACAGATGACAATGAAATTATGCCTGTTTCAATATCGATAAAACTGCTCAAAACGTTTTTTAAAACGTAATTTCACTGATTTATTACACAAAAGACTACCTTAAACCCTACAGACTTTAGCAGATGTGTGTCCTGCGACTAGCCCACTGCTTGTGGCAGGAATAGGCAGCAGGAAGGCTAAAAATACACGGAGTGATTGGCTAGAGCCAGTTTAGCCCATCTGTTCATTAACCTGAAGGAAGATAGAGATGGGCAGGTTTTTTTTTTCTTGATCTTAGCAGATCCAGCTTTTCACACGGCAAAGCTGGGCCAGCTTGTGTTTCCGCTGAGCCGAAGCCCCACCATGGGCCAAGGGGGCGACTTCCTCCTCTAGACGATCATGTCTGTCATCGCTGTCATTGTCGACAGGCACGGGCCGATGCATCCGTTGTGATATTGGCGTAGAAAGGGATGTATCAAAACCCTGGAGTTTCCTCAAATCCCCTTAGCATCTTCCAATCTGTACCATGTGACGGTGAAACAACGTAAGCCTCTTAGGTGTAATCCAGGCACGGGAAGGAGGGCATTGTGGGTAGCCGGCACTTCATGCACCACCACTGACAGCCAGGGTAACAGGAAGCCAGCTGTCCACCCAGGGGGGAAAATGGCCTCTCAGCACCACAGTCCTGCACTCCCCCTTTTACTACAGCTGTAGTCAAACGTGTGCTATGCACTGCACTAACCAACACAGTCAGGGACACCATGCTTTGCTTAAATTCAATTATTCTCTTTTCTCATTGGCTGATGAGGTGGGAATTAAGTTTGTATAACTGGCTACCCTTGAAGTAGATGTCAAAAATGTGAATCACCGTTCCATATCAACGCACTTATGAATGGTAACCATGACAACTCTCGTAGGCAAATTAACGGTTAAATGACTATTCCATGCTCTACTTTTTCTTAACAGATGTTATGCTAAGTAGCAAATCAACCATTTATTTCAGTAGTTTATGCATATAAAATTAGATCATAAATACAGTCAGGAAACATAAGGGATAACAGCCTTAGAGGTGGCCAGTTCTGTGAAAATAATGACTTGGTGGAGGCAACTCCACTCTGTTTCGCGTCACAGAGTTCTTCACCTCCACCTAGCCATTATTTCCATGGAACTGGTCACCCTCTCAGCCGTTATTCCTTACTTATAATATCATAGATTTTTTTATCCTTCCATAAGTTAGCCAAGTATTTTTGGTTTAATGTGATGTTTTAGAATACTGTAACTCACTTTGGAGAAAAGTGTTTAAATACTATAACTGTAACTGTTACTATAAATTCATTCACTGTCAGGGAAGTTGAAAAATTAATCTGAAGTGGTCAATAAAAGTGTCATTGAGTGTTTGGCAGACACTTTTCTTCAAAGCGACTATGATTACCAAATGATAAAAAAACATACTTGGCCAGGAAATTTAGAAGTCCATTAATGGAGGGTAATTCATCAACTAAGTTTAAACTAAAAATGTGTTTTTTTAGATGTCTTTTAAAAATGTGTATGCTATCAGCACATATAGCTTGGAGGTTAAGTTGGGGATTTGTCATGGTCATGGATGTCATATATTTGGGCCAAACTTTTGCAATTTTGATGCTGCATTTACTGTTGAATGTGACTTCTCAATATCTGAACATTATTTTTCAGAACATCACAGACTTTGTTCTGCGCAAAACATTTTACCTGTTCCTGTTATTACTTTCATACATTCACTTATGCTGTAAGAAAACAGCTGTTAGCATGCAGAAGTGTCAACCCCGCCTTCAGATAGTAAACAACCTACCACATATTTGATGAAACCACTTCCTGAATCAGCTGATCCTAATGAGCACAGCCATGTAGATAGTCCGATGAGTAAAATCACCTGTTCTGAGTACATGGCATGATTTTCACTCTCTGAAGCCAGGATTGCCATCCTTATTGCTAAACAGATTTTAAAAAATGCCTTTACAGACAATCTTTGTCTGAGTGAGTGTCCTGAAAGGCTCTTTTTAAATAAAATGTACTATTATTATTTCTTATTATTATTATGTTGTATTTCTGGGGCCATGGGAGGAGAGGGGCAACTACGTTTGATTGTACAAGGAAGAAACCGTAAGAATAACTCACGCTGTCGCTCTTGTGTGTATGTTTTTGTTTCAGACTATCTATGTGGACCAGAAAATAATGTACACAACATTGACTTCACAAGGTTCAAGATTCGAGACATGGAGACTGGAACGGTTCTCTTCGAGATAACAAAACCTCCTGTCTCAGGTGGGTGTAAGCAACACTGCAGCACACATCTCTGGGTGCTACACACAAGCCATCTCTGTGGGCCCCCTTCCTTTCTGCATTTGTCATGCATTTGGGGTCCTTACTGGCATTGGGGCCCTGGATAGTCAGTCCTATACTTTTCTCTTACACTTTATAACCCCAGGGTCTAAGGTCTTTTCTTTCCTTTTTTCCATTTTAACTACCTCCTCCCCTCCCTTGCCCTCCCCTGCTCTCTCTCATCTTGACTTTTGGATTACTTGTTTGCCGTTTAGGCCACACTGTGATTACCATTTAGATGGAGGAAGGAGGGTGGAGGCGGTGAGTTCAGTAAGAGCACTTCAAAAGCATGGCAGGGTGCCCATGAGGGTTTTTTTCTTTTGTGCCACACAGAGAGTGCCAAGAGGGACCTGGACCCCGGCACGGGACGCTTTGTGCGCTACCAGTTCACACCCGCCTTCCTGAGGCTACGTCAGATTGGAGCTACGTAAGTGAGAGCAGACAGACACGCCACACACACACGGGACAGACGCAGTGAAAAGAAGCGAGATGAGACGTGATAAGCATGCTGTTATTATTCCAAACTAAACAAATAGACTACATTGAAAAGAGGGGAAAAAACATAGCATCAAACCATACAACACAAATAACTCAAAGAACAATAACAGACATCTAGACATCAGAGCAATACAGCACAGCAAAACACAAAAGACAACCAGACCAAACACAATAATTGGTCTGTTTTCTTACTTGTTCTGTTTTCTAAGTTGTAACCACCACCACTCTATTCATAATGGCAATTAGAACAGCTAAAACAGTTAATTCATGAGGATACAATTAAACTGTAATTGACAGCAGACACAGCACACACACCGAAGACAGACACTGACACACACTCTCAGGATGAGCACATCAGTTATTTGGATTCATGGGAAAGCAGTCATACCGTAATGGTAACATTTCTGCCATGAAGGTATTTTTACAAAGGTTTCGGATTTGTTTGAAGTCAGTGTTAGAATTAGGTTAGGTTCATTTAATGTGTAATTTCCTGCCTAAAGCTGTGTAAAATTAATGATCATACAGTAGTTTCAGTTTGATAAATGATTCAAGTGTCTGGTAGCGGCTAAGTAGAAATATGGTATGTTTACAATACCTTTGCATACAACAAGTTTGTTTAGCTATGTAATTGAAAGCACACATGAAACACAGTTACTTGGGATACATATGTCAGTTGTCTTTTTTTCTGTGCGGAATTGGTGGCAAAGTTTGTGTTTCACAGACGCATGTTTTGCTGAAAATGCACTACAGGGTAATTTTGGTTTACTTTGATCACTGACCCTACGTGTAGGATTATCAGCTATGAAGGCTGTCTTAAATCATTTCACCAAAGCACCAAAGACTTTTTTGTGTTTTACTTTGTCAAAACTAATACAACTTTGGTAGGGCTAAGCTCAGAGGTGAGGTGACTATGGGCATCTGTGTAATGTCCAGAGGAAGAGTTAGGAATAGGCAGAAAAATGAATAAAGGATAGCAGTAACTGTGAAAGCTACTAAGGAGACGCAGCTGTGATCACAACAGGCAAATACTGTAAACACACATTAAGTAGACAGCAAGCACTGTGATGCAACTGCAGCAGCAAGGGCACTCACAAGAGTATGCACTCTATTGCAGTGTTGTAAAGTTGTGTAGGGTTATCTTTAGTCTTATGACAAATTTGTTTTTAAATGAGTATTGTGCTGTGTGTGTCTCTGAGTGGGTAGGGGAATGGGTAGGTGATTATAACTGCCACCACCTGCTTATTACTCATTTTTCACAGACACACACACACACACACACACACACACACATATGGAGAGAGAGAGAGCAACACAAAAAGTGAGAGAGAGAGAGAGCGAGACAAAGTGAGAAAGAGAGAGGGACAGAGACAGAGAGCGTTAGGGGGACACAAAGATCACATTGGCAGCTGATTCAGCTGGGAGGCAGCGTGGCCATTCTTATATTCTAATTGCCTTTTTAAAAAGCGAACAGATGGAGGCGAGAGGCTACTTCTGTATTCCTAGAGACTGAGCCAGAGTGGGAACGGTCTGCCTCTGTTGGCGTCAGACTCCTTGAGAGCATGATTCAGTTGTCAGCTGCCCAGGACTGCTTCATCGATCACATGGCGCTGACAAAACCGAAATGCTGTTGGCCAGCCTAGTGCACCTCATTCCTGTCACAAACAGGGAGAGGGTGCCAGAACCTCACTGAGTGTTTTTCGTGTACATACTCACCGCTCTGCTGCGAATTGCTTATCACCCCCCTCCCCTCCCCTCCCCTCGCCCCTACAGAGTGGAGTTCACTGTCGGTGACATCCCCATCAACAACTTCCGGATGATTGAGAGGCACTATTTCCGCGGGCAGCTCCTGAAGAGCTTCGACTTTGAGTTCGGCTTCTGCATCCCCAGCAGCAAGAACACCTGCGAGCATATCTACGAGCTCCCGCCGCTTCCCGATGACATCAGTGCGTATGCTCATCTATTCAGTGCACTGCCATCTCACTGCTCTTGAGGCACACACTGGGTTTGTCACTGGTTTTGAGTTGATGCTGAGTTGATTAGTTTATAACACACACACCGGGTTTCTCACTGGTTTTGAGTTGATGTTGAGTTGATTAGTTAAACACACACACACACACACTGGGTTTCTTACTGGTTTTGAGTTGATGTTGAGTTGATTAGTTTAAAGGGCTCCTTCCGCTAAAAACCACTTTGAGTAGCTCTGTTTACAATGTGGTGGGTCAACAAGCAGTATATTCATGCAGCACTCCAAGACGTGATATTCGACCCTCATGGTTTTACTGGTCATTGAAGGGTCGAGCTAACCAGAACAAGCGGACCAGAGCAGGCTTAACCTATCTACGTCACTAGGTCGTAAGCCCCGCCCAGAGCCATGTATGGCACGCCCACATCCCAGAGGAAGAACAGTGGACAGAAGCTAGGCGAGCGAAAGACAGCGAATTTGCCCAATCAGAGGTGCCTTATTGACACGTCATGGATATTCACGAGGGACACCGGAAAAGCCAGTCGTTCAACCGCTAGACCTGTTCTAGCTTACAGAAAACAGCGTCAAGCAAGAGAACTAGGACAGAAATGACGCACAATGCATTCAATCATAGTGGCGACACAGCAATATGAATAAAAATAACGATAGAAGTTGACCTTTTAACACACAAACTGGTTTTGAGTTGATTTGTTTGGTAATCTATGTATATAATAAACTGACTATCTCTTCTGTATATTTCTCACTGCTGTAAATATGCACACAGGGCTTTATGCTGGTTTTGAGTTTTTTTTCCATTTAGTAATGTATATCATAAATTAAATTGATTCTATGACTAGTCGGTTTTCCATTCAGCTTGTTTGCCTTAATTAATGCACATACATACCAATGTGGCTTAACAAGATGCCCATCTGCTGCCATTTTAGTCTGCAGAGATTAATGCTCATTCTCAAGAGTTCCCAAGTTTCCTAACTAAAATGCACATTAACACATATTAACCTGGTTACAGTAGAGCAGAAAAATTATTCCTTTGTTGGTTTGTTGTTTTTTGTACTGTAGTTAACTGACTACATGAAGTAAAAGTATGTGTGTAAACACTGTAGGTCGTATATTTAGGTTGTGTGTGTGTGTGTAGCGTTAATTACCCTCCCCACTCGCCCTGTCATATCCTCTCAGGTATTGCATCCTTGCACCCAGCAGGTTCTGAGCACAGAAACCCAGTTACAGTTGTGCCACTGATGCGCTATCTTCACAAATGTAGTTACCATACACAGATTAAAAAAATACTCTTTATTTGGGCTCCTTCCAGTGAACAAAAATCACACAGAGAGTGGCTCCCATACTGTGCTTCTGTATCCACCATATCCATTAACTGCAGTGTGGCGTGTGCCAACAAGTTTTTATTGATTTAAAAAAGGAGCAAGGCATCACAGCCACACAGCCACACCACAGCCACAGCAAAGTGCAATTATTGTCAAATAAAAGACAAGTTTGGTAGGGGGGAGGAAGCACCAACTTTCCTTAATTTCCTTCGGGATAAATAAAGTATCTCTACTAGTACACAAGTGTACAGCACTGTATTTAGTTAGGCCAACATCATTTATTTACTTGTTTTCTCCTCCCTTCTTTCCTCTCAGTGCAACAGATGATCCAGCACCCCTATGAGACACAGTCCGACAGTTTCTACTTTGTTGATAACCAGCTGGTGATGCACAACAAAGCAGATTACTCCTACAACGGCGGGACCTAGGCCAAGACTGCTCATTCGCTCAGTCACTGTCCGGTGAGGAGACGGACAGACACAGTCAAAAGAAAGAGCCACAAGCAGCACTCTGGATGATTTGTACCGATGCAATGGCCTCTCAGCCCCAAACCACCAAACACCCCCCCCCCATCCACCCAGCCGCCACACTCCACCATAGCCCTTCTGAGACCACTGCTCCCGCCCGTCACCCCAGCCAACCCCCACCCACCCACCGCCATAACCCCTCTGCAGGTCTCAGCAACAGCGCCATCTGCAGAGGGCATGATGTCATCAGCGCAGTCATGCCTTACTCAGAACACCCACCCCACCCACCTCCTCTCTTTTCTATGCCACTCCAGCTCTACAGACACAAAACACATACACACACACACACACACACACATACTGACACATACAGACAGAGACACAGACACACGTACAGACACAGACAAACACACACTCAAATATACACAGACAGACACACATACACATATACATACACATACACACAAGACACACACACTCATATAGACATACAGACAGAAACACATATACAGACAGGCAGGCACACACAGTCACATATACAGAGACAGGCACACACACACAGATACACACACACTTGTAATGCACCTGCAGCAATTCCCGTTACTTTGCCACAGTGTATTAAAGGGACATTTCACTGGTTCTACAACCCAAAAAAATGGTTAATGGGTAATTTTCCTAGAATATTTCATTGGCATAAGGGACTTCACAAATCATTCCAAGAATTGGTAAAAATAGGGAATACATCTGTGTTTATTCCTGTTTTTAACAATACCTGTACATGAGAGACTTAGGATGTCAAATAACCTTATCCTCTGTGCTCTTAGCTATTTGGCCTAAGTCTCCTCTTGTTTGATCTCATTAATTTGGTGGTATCTCACCATGTGGAACACCTGTCCTGGTTATCTACACGCTTTGCACGTGTTGTAATACAAGCCAGTTTTAAACTCAGTAATATGAAATTCAATGACAGTAAATTTCTTTAGAAGTGTTAAGGTCAAAATACCTTCTTAGGGAAGGAAGAGAGTAGTCCAATAGAATATAACATAGTTATTCCAGCGTCCAGCCTTTGCATTGTCCATGCTTAGAGGGCCTACAGTATTTAAAAGAAGTGTTAGTGTTGAATGGCATGTTTATGACATAGCTCTCAACACACACACACACACGCATACACACACACACACACACACACACACCCTCATACATGTGCAGGCTTGCATATCGACACACTGTTATCCTCAGGCATAATGCATTGGAATGCTTTTGTGGTGAATGTTGTGGTTCATCAGCTGGAGCTCCATGGCAAAATACTGCCATCTTGTGTGGCACAGTCTAGTCTGTAGGGGCATGATAAAAAAACAGACTAATGTTAAAGAGCTAGTGTGGCAAACCATCCCTATTATGAAAGCTGGCATATTTTTTTGTTTTCAATTGCAGTTCAGAACGCCGATTTTTTCAACAAGCCTCTTAATGTAACATGACAAGGGCACCCCTTTTTATTCTCACTCAGTAATCTGCATCTTTTCTGTTCATTCAGTGGTTTTCTTACATGCTATAGACCTTATTCCTTAGGTTATCATTGGACTTGCAGTACCTCCTAATAGTCAGTACACAAGACTGTAAGTCATAGACGTGCAGACTGAGAGACTCTCAATGTGAATGTGTTGCATTTATACAGTACATACATATATAAATATATGTGTCTTGTTCCATGTCAGAAATATTTTTGCATAGCCTCTATGGTCAAAGTACAATATAGAGAAACCAGATACTTGTTTTGATATACATTTTGTTTAGTCTTAAAGGTGTAATAGCTTTATTTTATGTGATGTTTGTTGAATAGAATCTAATATATACTGTATGGACTTTGGGACCTTACATGGCAATCTGGAAATAAATATAATTTATGTGGTTTTCTGTATAATTTCTTGTCTTGAGCATTTCCTGAATATAAAGAAGCAAGACATACACTTATTATACCTAAAACCCTAAGAGAGGTTATATAATCACCTCGGCAAATAAATTGTTGAGAAGATGAATTTGCATAGCATCAGCAAACACATGAGCAGTACATTTTGGATACAACCTCTATTACTCACCAGGCACTGAGATTCATAAATGATCATATTCATGTAATGAGACTACATGCTTAGGTCAGGCCAAACACGTGATGGCAGACCTAGAAACAGACCTGCTCTTTACTGCCACCCAGTGGAGTGCTGCAACAACACTCTACATAATCTCTGTGCAGATACAAGGGTATGCCTTGTCCCTTCAAAGAGAAAGAGAGAGAGAGAGCTGGTTAAGTTGTTGAAACAGCCATTTATATGATTGAGTATGAGTTTTATATATATTCTGTGAGCAGGGCACTGCTGAAAAACAACATCTAAACATTTAAGAGTGGGCCAAAAATGCATCCCGAGTAGTTTTGGAAGAATGTTACCGTTGGGATGACGGATGATGTTGGGAACTGAGAGCGTTCTGTTGAACCAGAGTGCACAAAATTACTTAGACTATCATGTCATATCGCACTCATAGTAAATTTTAATTTTGCAGAACTATGATGGAAATAGTTTTGTCTTAAATAAGGCTGAACTTCCCGTCTACAGTGCTTTTGTATAATGCAATGATCTTAGCCAAAATTATTGTCTTGCTGTTCTATTCAAATCCTTTTATATAGTATAGGTTTAGTATAAGTTTGAAGTTATATAAAACAAGAATATGACTAGGATGTACACTTCTGATAGAAGTAGATGTAAAAGGTATGTCACGCAACTACCAGAATTAACAGAAGGTCATTGCCTAAGGTGTATGTAATTTGTCATAGCTACTTGACACTTCATACATTTTTTTCACTCGTGACATGTGCCCATTGGTCTTTGGTTTGACAAGACCGCACGACTTATCAAGACAGTATTATCCACTGTTACTTCCTGTCATTTATCCTTAACCTGTTGATGGCAGTCTTACTCACAGTACACAGTACACACTAAAGTAGACCCATGCTTATAGTCCAAAACAGTGACAACACCCTTGAGTTTTATTTTGTTTTGTTTTTTTCAGAACAAAACTATATACAACACAAATGTGAAAAGCATGACTGGGAACGTGTGGAACTAACTGAATCCAGACTATTATCACATAAGGAGAATGGACGCATCACCACCAGTGGGCTGGTAGCTGGACATGCTATCCATGTTAGCAAACGTCCCGGCGTAGTGCGCTGTAACGCTCAGGTCAAACAGTGCCTCCTGGTCCCCTTCCGACCCGGCCATGCTGAGGCTGCGCTGGCTGTCGCCTCTCTGTCCAGGGCTGGGCAGGCTGGAGCAAGGGGAGGTAGGGGTGGCCGTAGTCGCTGGGTCTGGGGCCAGGCTGTCATCTTTTAGCTCCTCCCACAAATGACCTTCACAAAGACAAAGAAAAAGGGGTGGAGGGAGATGGGGGGTTACGTAGGTGCAAAGCAAAGGTGTCAATCACGACTTCAGAAAGTAAAAAAACCCGCCACTGCCAGCCGATCCCATTCAGCACAGAATTCAGCAAACATGTAGATCAGATAATAAGGGGAACCACAGAATTCGTAGTAGAGTTTTTACTTTCTGTTGCTGGGATTGACACCTCTGGTGCAAAGAATGAAACTGAAGAGTTTAGTTCAGTATCTGATATTACTGCGTCAGGTTCTCGGCAGGCCCCCTGTATATATATGTGTGTGTGTGTGTGTGTGTGTGTGTGTGTGTGTGTGTGTGTTTATGTGTGTGTGTGTATGCATTTTTTTTTACCATGCAGCTGCAGGTCCACGAGACTCGGGTTGAGCATATCCACGTCCGTGCCGAGGTCGCCCTCCAGCAGCAGCTCCTGCATGCTCCTGGAGACGCCGCGAGTGGCCTGCAGGGCGGCGCTATAACTGGGTGGGGTCTGCGCAGGCAGGGGAGACTCCAGAGCACCTGTGTTGGGGGGAAGGATGGTGCAAGGCTGCTGTGTGACTGGGACTTGGAAGGGGAAGGAGGTGGGGTTGTGGGGTAGGTAAGAAGGTCGCTGGTTGGCAGCAGATGGAGGGTAGGTATACAACAGCTCTCTGTGAGGCTGTGGTGGCTTGTGTTCCCTTGGCTGGGGCGGAGCATAGGGTGAGACGGTGTCATAGCCTTGTGTCCTCATTGTCGGGTACGATGTCTGTCTGGGGTTTAAACGGGCAGACATGGACTTCATCTTGTCAGATTTATCATCAAGAAGATGATCCAGCTCATCTGAAGAGAAGGCAGAATGGGTTCAAGATTAGGGCTCACATCTATATCAAATTCTTTGTTAGAGTGCGTAACCAGTTTTGGACTAAAAGTAGCAGCTAAATCTGGGAGAGGCTGGTATAGTCAAGAGGTCTCCTCAAGAGGACAGACCAAATTACAAATGGTAAAAAAACAGGGGTTTGCATTGCTTGATGTGACAATATTTTAGAGAGTACATGCACAGTCACCACTAGGAAACGTTTAATAATCAACAAGGGAATAATTGTGTAGCTTGTAGGTGTGCGATAATGTCTCTACGAAATATAAAAGCAATTATCAAAATGCAAACTGAATTAAGCATCTTATTGTTAATGAAACTACTAATTAAGAAAAGGTATTAAATTGGTTACTTAGTCATTAAGATCAAACCAAATAGTTACGATCACATCAAATCAATTACTTCCTGTCTAAGCAAATGAGTCACCATGAAATTAAAATAAATGTTAAAAGTTTAAATTAGGCCACAGCCCTCTGGAGCTCAGCTCCACCTCCTCACCTCAGCATTACAGCCAGCCGGAGCTGAGCTCCTTCTGCTACAGTATTTAAAGCAATATAATGGAATGAGATATTGACCACTGTGAGTAGAAAACTGTGTCATTCCCCAAGTGGATTCTCTTACCATTTGATTTGTGGCAAACTATCTCAGGTATTTATTAAATAATTACTATATTTCTCTTTCAATTGAATGTATTTACTTATTTGCTTTTTGTCTGTGCTTTGTGGTACTGGATGTCTTTTCACCAGCACACCCCTGTTATTCATAACTGAAAACACTGCAGGCACTCTGATGCATTACAATGATGTCAACCATAGCAACAGAGCTCCCATCTTACGAAATGTTATGTTTCAAACTGTCTCTGCAGAAGATAAAACGCTTCATGAATACAGGCCCTGGGCAAAAGGCCTCCCATGCCCCACCCTAACCCTAGGGTGCAAAACAGGAAAACAGGATTTCAAAAACAAAGGAGCAGCCCGTTAAACTGCTTACTTTTTTATGTTAATTTACACAAATCAATTTGTATAAAAAAATACACCATGACATTTTTATTTTTTCAAGAAGTGTTATTTGTGTGATTGCAACAAGCCCTGTTAATGGCTTTGCTAGTGATTAAGCTGGTGTTGAGCTGGTTATACCAGGTGAGGAAATGCAAAGACTGATTTTGCTAATGTTGTCCGCTGTTGGTACCTATAGTCATAAAATGGCACCACAACATGGTATATCAATATTAACTATAACTTAACTATGTTGAAGATAAAGACTGATTTCATGAATGAATGGTAGAGCAAAAAGATGCCCTTGTTGACCTGGAAAGTTGTGCTTCACTGTATATGGTCCCAGTGGGGATATGTCTATGGCCCGATATTTCTACATTTTTCTATGGCTGTATATATCGTTGGCTGTATACAATGTCTTTCTTTGTAGTGTTTGTGTACTGTATCTATATATATTATTATATTCCTTAATTTTTTCATTCATATTGTATACGTCTTAGGATGGGAAATATGTAGATATTTGGGTGGTGATTGGAAAATTATGTATATCTTGAGAGGTTTGGATTATATGAGAGCTCACTTTGACATAAGGCCTGTGAATCTCTGTGGATAACATGATTGACATGTAAAATGATTTACAAATGTTTTGTGCAAAATAAATAGATATCTGTGTAAAGTTTTATGGTGATTTTAATGTGATTATGTGGCCAGTGTTCTATTTAAACATGGCATGCGTGGTCTTCAAATCTGATGAAGAGCAGTATGCTCGAAACGTCACCTTGGTGGGAACTTGAATAAGTTCAAAATTTAGGAAACTGAAGTCTGGAGACCTCTCTTTTATTTCTTGGACTTTTGGGGTTTTTTGACTGAGCACCTGTTTAAATTATAGATGTGTTTCTCAGTGGGGTGTGATAAAGAAAAACAGGTGTCTACTTATGTTCCCAGGTTTTTAAAAGTCCTGAACCTGTTCCACTAGTTGGCCCTAGATGCTGAGTGCTCTGGCATTGATTCTATAGACATTTATCACCCTTCAGCTGGCAACAATCCCTCAACAGTCACTTGATCTTAAAGCAAGCAGTCATTCAAAGTCTAAAAAACATAAAACATGAAGGAAACATAAAAGGAAAGTTGTGCTGTGGCATGTAGTAGATGGTTTTACTGTCAGTGGAAGTGTGCACACCATACATTCACACACACATGCATTCTCACAGACGCGCATACACACACACTAAACACATCTGTGAGTCATGACTGTTTATATGCTATGTTTTTTGTCCACTACATAGTTGGTTCCATGACACATGTTCATAGTAATATCCTGAAATATGTAGTTATTCTGTCTAACATTTTGTCTTTCTCTTCTCTGTGTATATCACAATGAGAAATGCAAAAGCTGCATTTTTCTAGCGTTGTCCCCTGTTGTTGCCTACAGTCGCAAAATGGTGGCATAACATGGCTGCCACCATTGAGGCAATCAACATTATGTATGTAAATGACAGATTCAAAGTTTACAAGAAGTTTTCAGTGTGCTGGTGGATGTAATTAGTCATTATTAAGTTTATACTTGTGAATATATATTTAAAAAACAATCTTGTTAATAAGCAACTTACTAAATTACGCAATGCAAAATTACGCAATATGTGGCTTAATAAAAAGAGAACTCACCAGGCCGGGCCATGCTCTTGCGGATGGTGAGTGGGTCTTTACGTCGCCATTTTTGCAGTTCTTCCTGCATCTTCTCTATCTTGGCAGGGTTCAGAGCCCAGAGGCAGCCTTTGCGGGAGGCATTGCCACTCTTGTTGTCCACCTTCTCAAAGCACTTGTTGAGTGACAGGTTATGGCGGACAGAGTTCTTCCATCCATCAGGAGCTGTCTAAAGAAAATGAGATGAAACAAGACCTTGAAAATCTTCCAGATGCAACCACGGCCAAAGTCTCAATGATGGTGAAAAAACTGCAGTCTTTTACAGTTTCTTTTACAGTGTATCTGCACATGTAATATTATGTACTTACACTGAACATACCTGACACTAACCCTAACCCTAAGGTACAGTGTACATTTTGGGAGCTCTGTAATGTGTACATATGTAAGTACATAATGCTATATATTGTTAAAACTTTGTTACTTCATGATGTAGATACATTGTAACGGGGACCGTAAAATAAAACTCTAACCGAAATATCTTTTAACTTTTTTTTTTTTAAGTCAAGCATGCTTTACAGGTGCACAGTCATATTTCTTGAAGCTAAGCCAGTGTTGTTAACTCTAGGCAAGTGTGATCAAGAGTTTTCCAGGTCAGCTACATGACCTGCTCCCAACAAGGTTCACTGCAATGGGAATTTTTTTTTTGTCATTTAAAAAAGAATTACAAAAGCAATCAAAAAGCATCGAAACCTTTAGGTCACCTGGAACACAAACATCTTACATAATCAGATTAGATTCTAGCATAAAAGAATGCAACACCATTCATGATTGCAACACAGCAGCAAGCTGTACTGTAGAATCAATAGTAGCAATACTATATCAACTAGCCTGCAAGCTTTTTACAGTAACTTCGACCTTATGTTAGCTAGGTATCTGCATTTTAAGGTCAGCATGTAGTGTAAACTGAACAGACCCCAGAAAACAGCAGTGGCAAAAATAACAAAACAAAACACAAGAAGTCTGTAATTTTTAATCAGAAAAGTTGTCATACGTGGCAGTAAATTACTCGCTGATCAACAGAATCGAGGTAAGCAGGGTTATAATGTTAGTCCACTCACATGACAAGTTAGTCTAAACTGTGCAAGCTGCAAGCAAGAATGGGTTCAGTAGACTGTGGTTTAGTCCGAGTTTAGCTCTCTGAACATCTGCCATGATCCAGCTGAAAATGTCTTTGTGGCCTAAAGTAGTCATGAAAACTCTGCTTTTATGAAAGTACATTGTCCACAAACAGTTGTTTAATACGTTCTGTGTAGAAATGAGAATTCAAATGAGGCTACATCTGCAGAATTGAAATTAATGCTAAGTACATAAACACACAAAAACTGCACAAAAAAACCCCTTATAGTCAGCCTACTTGCTGCTGTGGTGGTTCTCGTCATACCTACAGCTTTTGCCTTTATTTTTCTTGCAGACCAACAAATCTAATGCGTACAACGTTTTGAAATTGCCAAAAAATTGTCAACACTGTCAATGTGGATTTCCTGTCCTCTCTTGGTTTCACTCCTCACCATGGTGGACAGAACTACTCGATGGCCGGAGGCCATCCCACTAACATCAGTGGTAATCACCTGTAATTGTCCGAGCATTTATCATGACCTGGATTGACGGATTTCGCACTCCGTCTGACTTCTCTTCCAACTGGGGATTAAAGTTCGCCTGTAAATTCTGGGCTGCCATTGCAGACAGCCTGGGCATGAAGCTGCACCACACCACTGCATATCACCCTCAGGCTAATGGACTGTGTGAGCGATTTCCTTGCTCTATGAAAGCTTCTCTCCACACCCGCCTCAAGGGCAGTAGATGGGTGGACAGGCTCCCCCTGTGTTATGCTGGCCCTCAGAACTCCCCCAAAATAAGACCTTTAGTCCTCATCGGTGGAGCTGGTGTATGGCCAACCTCATTGGGTTCCAGGCGATTTTGTTCCAGGTGCTTCTTCTCTCTGATTCTCACCAATGGCACACCAACAAACCCTACTTCAGGACATGGCTGAACCTGGCTCACCTGGATTTGTATGGTCCGACTGGTCTTGCTCAGCCGGACCATACTTGAAACAAATGCATGAGGAACCTCACAGGGACTGTGGTTTTTAAAAAGGTTTTAAAAAGGTTTTCCACACTGTTAGTAAATGTTGTCTTGTTGTTAGGATGATGCTGTCCCTTCAATGGGGGATGCTGGGATGAAGGTAGTATACATAAATGACAGAGCAATGTGGGAAATTGTCTTATTGCTGCTTGCACTGCAGTTTCCACAAAGTTTCCATGCCCTAGTTTGACAGTATGTAGGCTTGCTGACAGAAAATGCATGTTTGGCTTAGTAGCTGGCCTTGGTCCCGGAATGTCACTGTAGCACTTCACTTAAAACCCGGGCAGGATTCGGAATCGCCAAGAACTGTCCATTCATGTGCATTAAGTAACACCTTATGACAACTTTTCAAAGGAAAAAAAATGACATGAGCTCAAACTGAAAATTAAAGAATTGAGCCTAATTACTTGCCTTGATTGCTGCACTGTGTAGACAAGCTTATTAAGTAGGTCTCGGATTAGGGTTAGGGTTAGTGGCTTTAAGTTCTCTTTATTCTTTTAATTTGCAATGAAGAAACCAAGTGTTTTCACAGTGGAAAAATGTTTTTTTTTCTTTGTACATGTCGCTAATCTCACTTGTCAGTCTTTTCCACAATTGCTGCCATCTTTTTAGCTGTGATGACTGACATTTAGCCCCTGTCCTTTAGCATTTTTGGTTAGTGTGTGTATCGCTAGGGCAGTAAAATGCTGTTTTTTTTGCTCCCCAAAAGGAGAAAAAGACAGAGACATAAGTGATGTCAACATTAGTTTAAAAAATGGCAATTATCAGCGGAAGCATACTTAAAAACAGCCGTATGTGATGGGCTCAAAAATAGTGTCACATCATTGTGAAACTCTTTTCCTCAGATTTCCTATGTAACTATTTAAGGGTTATTTTCTAGACTTTTCCAAGGGTAGAGCATCAGCCCAGACCTTTTACTTCAGTTCAGTTTTATGTTTTATATTGTGTCAACCACCAGCTACCAGTGGTGAAAGTACAAGCGCAAACTGTCAAGCTGTCAAAGAATGAGGGTGGAGATGATTCAGTTTGATGGTGAATAAATAGCCCATGGCTGTTTAATAGGGATGTAGCAATGACTGTGGGTCCTGTGAACAATAGGCTTAGGTGTATGAAATCCAGGAAATTTGATACAGTGTTTGTTAGTGGGTTTTTTTTTTCATGCAAAATGGAAACTTACCAACTAATTTCAGCATAGGTATACTCTTGTCCTAAGCCAGAAAAAATGATGTGGTGATGAGGTGTGCTGTAATTCACTCATTACCTTGAAATATGGGAAGTGTTCGGTCATGAAGCTGTAGATTTCACTGACAGGCAAACTTCCAGTCTTACTGCTCCTTAGGGCCATGAAGATCAGGATGCTGGCAAAAGGGATTAGGCCGGTGAACTTTAAATCACATCAACCAATTGGGATTACGTCAATATAAGAGTGTGTTCCCTGCGTGACTGGAGCTACAGATTGCTGAGCAAAAGCATTTGGTGGTTTGTGTTATTGTAACATTACATTGCACTTAGCAAACACTTTCATCCAAAGCAATTTGCAGAACAATCCAGCTACATTCATTAACACCTTTGATCTGTAGATGCACAAAGGTCACTCTGTCTTTATAGCGACAGGCGTGCAAAAAGAAGACTTCAAAAATAGTTTAATCTCACAGTGTACTGATTTCCTTTTCCCTTTCAACTCCTCTTAAATTTGATGTGATTTAATGTGCTATCGTTAAATACAGTGCCAATTGACTGGGGGCAAGAAGAGATCATTCACACCTGTAAGCCTCCGAGCTAAATATAATTTAAAAAAAAACAAATTCTTGATTTGATCACATTTCTAAGAAGTTGCCCATTAATGAATAATGCATCTACATAAAATGTAAAGTATGTCAGCATCATTAAAAACATCTGCTACTGCAGAACACTCCTACGACTGCATAACTTATTTATTCAGATACGGTGGGTCTTACCTGTAGGAATAGATGGGTTTGGGGTAAAGCATTTCTGTTGTGTCAAGTTGACCGGTTTTGGAAGAAAGTCTGTCATGGGAGTAATGAGAACTTTGAAACTGTTCTCCACTTGTGAATACATCCGGAAACTGAAACCAAGATACACAAAGCAAAAAAGAAGAAGAAAGAGGAGGAGGAAAAGCAGGAGAAGCATATATGATATACATTTTCTGCAAGTACTGTATGGGCAGGTGATTAAGTGCCATTGGGTGCCATTAAGTGCTTATGGTATAAAGTGTGAATTATGAGTGCAAGGTTTTGTCACAGTAGTTTAGAAAGAAGTAACAGTATCTAACTAAAAAATATATCGTTATTAAAAAGACTTTAATTATACAACCATCAATTGATGCCTACCTGTTGCAGGGCACTGATGGAGCCATAAGTTCGCTGGGTCTGGGAGGAGTACCTGGGAGGATCCTCAGGTGTGCCCTACCAGAGACACACACACACACACACACACACACACACACACACACACACACACACACACACACACACACACACAGACCAGCTGCAGAGGGTGGTGATTTATGGAATGGCTCATTCGTGTGATTATTATCGGAGAGGGTATACTGAGGACATCTGAACATCTGTCTGGCAAGCCTTGCTGCCCACAGGGTGCGTGCCCCTGGCCATGGCGTAAATCAAACACTGAGTGAACATGAAAGGCCCCAGCAGGAGAGATAGCAGCTTTCTGCCCAGGGGCCACAGTGACGTGGCGCTATAACCTCCCACTGCGGTAATCATCGAACCAGCTGAACCACCTCATACAGCTTGTAGCGAAGGTGAAAAGAAGTCACCCCACCTGGCTTCAAACCCAGGTCTCCGGGGTGCCAAACATGTGCTTTGACTGCAACGCCCAAGACCCAGGCTCGTTGGTATGGTAGTCAGAGCACACCCACAACCCTAGTGATGGTCACTCCATCACAAAGCTTTTCACACATTCTAAAGCCTTGACCAGCAACGGGCACCAAATGAATGCTGATATAAATGAAGGAATATATGATGACTGAATAATCTGCATGGTAAATATAAATTAAAAAAAGGGAAATTATGAAACATAAAAGTGACACCTTTCTTACCACGAACATGGAGCCCTGTGGAGTCAAACTCTGAACTGGCCATGGGCTTTGCACCCCCTCATGACCGGTGGCTGGTGGAGATACTGGGCTGCTCGTGTCAGCCATACCCAGCTCCTGGAGGCAAGCGAAGGGGGAAGAGACGAGGGGTGGGCAGCCCACTGTGCTTCCCTCGCTGTACTGGCGGCAGTAAGGGTGGAAGGCCCGGCCCACGTCTCCTGCTGCTAACTCCTGGCCAAGGCCCGTACCGTCTGTGCTGTGTCTGCGAAACCCCTCTGACACCATGGACTTCTGCCTGTAGGGGACCACCTATGGGATGAACACCAGCAGTGGTGGTAGTGGAGCATTACTGCACATAAATGCCATTAACACACCTTTGTAAATTGCAAAACAGCATTTACTTGCCTTTTTATTGTTGTTAATGTTAAAGATATGAATAGTTTAAAAACCTCTTTCACTGCTGCATGTATAATTTGCCTACCATTTTTTACCTACTACACCACTGAAAACAGCTATCGAGTCAATACTTTTTCAGCATATTCAGAATTGGTTATTCTCATACCAATATCATACGGAGTACAATATGTAGAGATTTGTATACATTATTATGTTAAATTACTAACAAGTTAATGGCTACTGATCTTTGGGGTTTGCTGTTCAGTCAGCTCTGAACAAGCTGGGGATCTTAAAACTGAAATAAAAATTAAGCAAAAAATGTACATGTTATTCCGACACATGGCTCAAAATGAGTCATATATATGCAGTATGTGTATGTGTGTCTTAACATGCTAAAGTAGCCCCCAGGATAACTATAGAATTTGCCTAGGTTGTGGCCATAGATTGTATATAAGGGAAGCGGCAAGATAAAACGGATTTGCCCAAAGGAATGGTGTCCTTAAAAGATGCATGTTTTAGGAAGTTCATGCTCCTGATGAGCCATTAAACTTGTTGAATAGTATCTTAGACAGTTTCTGACTTGTAACAGAAGATGATTTTCTCAGGTTTAAGAAGAGGTGGCAGGAAATGAATCAGCCACAGGTGGGTAGAAAGAGATGAAGAGAGACATAGAGGAAAAGCAAGAAAGGGGGGGTAAGAGAAAGGATACAGAAGGAAAAAAAGAGAGAGAAAGAAAGAGAGAGAGAGATGGAGAGAGAACGAGAAAAGATAAAGTGAGAAAGAGACATGGACAGAAAGAGAGCTGGAGAGATAGACAGATGGATAGAGAGAGATATATAGGGAAATAGAGAGAGTCAAAGAGATGAGACAAAGAAAACAAGAAAGTAATGGAGATTGAGTGAGAGGGGGAGAAATGAAGATGAGAGTAAAATTACTTTCTTGGCTGTGTAGGAAGTCTGGCCCTGAGTGTAGTGTCCGTGAGGTGAGCTGAGTGCCTGCAGACTGAGAGTGAAGCACGGAGAGGCGTGTGTGCTGGCGGTGGTGGTTGAACACACAGCTAGGCACGGCAGTTCTGCGGACATGATCCCACCTACACACACACCGCACCAGCACCTGAAATTGGACCTGGACCAGGGAGGCACACATAGCAGCATGTGTTTCGTGCAGTGCTTAAGTATCTCTATACAACACAACATAAACATTGGCTGAAATTTGTATACAGAGGAATAATTTACCAACTTCCCACATACTGTAAATATTCACTCTTAAAACCTAAGAGTACTACCCATGATCCAGACAAAATTCAGAGTTTGGTAAAACTTGCTTGGAATTAGTGTATTTGTTACCTGTCCGTTATGAGCACACAAAGTGCAGCAAACAGAAATTACTTACTAAAAGAACTTCTCCTAAAAAAGAAGGCTGGAATATCTAAACAGTTTGTGTCTTCTTGACACAGTTACGCAGAATATGAAAAATAATAGCATGTAGCCAAATGCCTTACATTTCTGAACAGTAGGCTTACTACATTTGACCAAACGTTTGCTAAAATGAAACACCTGTGGCGTGCCCATACTTCTGTGACACTGCATTTGAATTTCGCGTGCAAATAAATCTTGCAAAACCATTTCTAGCTTTGCACAGAAACGGGGACCAATGAAAATCTAGCATTTTAAAAAAGGCAATGACGCAACAGTTTAGCGACCAGAAATCTACCTCAGTCAATAGGTGCGTTCGGGTCGAGGTAAACGTTTACATTCGGCTACATGCGTTTGCAGTCAGCGATGCATTGTGGGATGAAAATGTTGCATGATGGTTAGACTTTGTGTCAGAGTTGCCAGAAAGGCGTGGCGATGTCACAAAAACATCACAAGGTCAGATGACCTAAAAACCCACGTGAGTTAAACGCATGTAGGCGCATGTAGACAAATCGTGCAAGCGCTTGCAGTTGCTTTCCCGCAGCTACAATCGTCTAACTAACGCCTCCGTGGTGACGCAACTTTGCCCTGTTTGGTTTAAAGTTCATTGACATCTGGACACGTGTTGTGTAGCGCTCTGTCACGGAACTTCTCATCTTATGTGTACATTATTTTAGTCCAGTTTGAAGACATATCTTTTCTCTCTCTGTTTTTAGCTTGCAAACAGACGGGTTTGTCAACATGTTGAACGTGGAGAAACCTCAATGCAGCTGCAGCTGCTGTTTTGGAAGAATTCAAAGGGAAGTTTTCTTTGAAAATAGAGCAAAGGGCAGCCCTTAAAGCATTTATTGCAGGAAAGGACGTTTTCGAAATGCTACCAACCGGCTTCGGTAAAAGTTCGATTGATTAGTTAGCCCCACTGCTAGCAAAGTCAACGGGGCTTTGCAAGAACCCTGTTGTTGTGGTCATGTGGTCATATGTCAGAGGACAGAGGGATGTGATTGGTTGAAGCTTCGTCCAGTAGCGAACAGAGGCATTTGAAAGATGCGGGTTAAGCCCGTCCTCTGAGAAATGGGTTTACAAAACAGCTTGACCAAACCAATGCTCACAATATCCAGGCTATATGTTTATATTCTTACAGGATGTAATTAGCATGTTGTATCCGGACAACATTTTGAGGATTTTATCAGCATTTACATGGAAGGTGCAGAAAATTTCATCTGAAGAGGCTACTTTTTACTCATCTGTCCCTAGAGGTGGACATCCTAGGTTCTGACAGTAAAAGTCCTGCCACATACCTTTTTCCCAGCCAAATCAATGAACCAGATGACCCTAATAAGTACAACTCTTTGGGCAGGTAGATGAACTCCTGAAATCACCTTTGTTAAGAGCAGAGGCGGAACGAATATAAGTCAGGGTTTTTACTCTCTCAAGCTTGTTTGTCCTTGTTTGTCTGCCTCCATATCTGCTGACCGAGTGGGGGGCATGTTGATACCATTCATGAAACAGGCACCCTGTGACTACTATCAGCTTTGTCAAACTGCACTGTCATCCTCAAATCTCATTAAAATCCCCAAGCAAACCGTGAAATGTTAGGTCACACAAAGCCAGATCTTGCAGAAAGGAAGGAGGAAGAAGGAGGAGAAAGAGAAGGAGGAGGAGGGGGGGGTGTTAACACCCTGAAACCAAGACCACTGTGTTTCGCCTGGTCCCTCCGCTCATTCGAGCAGAAAGATGAGATGGCCTTTGTGCTTGTTTATGTGACTCTGTCGATCCCCCTGGCTGAAGACCCAAAACCTGGACTCCCCACCCACTGCCCCCCCCCCCCCCCCAACCCCCTTTCAGGTGAGGCTGCGAAAAAGGAAAATAGCTGAGCACAGAGTGGAGACCTGAGTCAGGGTGCTTCAGGGCCGACAGATGAATGGTTGAGCGGTTCAGTTCACTCCTTGGTATCTCCTATCGCTGAGCCTCTATCATATTTTGCTTTGTCTTGCTCCGCACGCTGGCAGTATTTCCTTACTCATTATTCATATCAGTTTTTTTTTTTTTTTTGAGATACGTACAGAAATCAGATCCTGCCCGCGATCAGGGAGTGAAAGAAAAGAAAGAAAGAAAAGAAAAAAAACAAAACAACAAAAGGTACTTTTGTCTGCTCACGAACAGTTAATTGAGCGTTCAACTTGTCCCATCCCACTGTTTTGTCAGCACAAAACACCCTTAAAATGCTAAAAGAAAGAAGATGAGGGGGGGAAGAGAATACGCAAAAAGACCAAATGTCCTCTCATCGCCTTCAGTTATCTCACTGATATAAGAGGATGAAACTTGGCAACAGTCTCTCATACACACACGCACACACACACACACACACACACACAACAGCAGCAATAAAAAGTGATATCGTATTGATGGTGCCAGGTTTCATGTCAGACTCTGTTTCTTCTCCTGGTCTTAGTCCCTAACATGTCTATGCAGTTGTGACCGTCTCTGTTTCCTCTGCTTCCCCAGCTTGATGGACATGTCTAATGGACTGTGCATCTTCCTTTACACTTTCATCCATCACCAAATTAGGACAATTTCACTCCATTTATCTTCCCCGTTGCTTTTTTTTCCCAAAAGGCTTCTGTGCATGTGTATTTGTGTGTGTGTGTGTGTGTGTGTGTGTGTGTGTTTGCCTGTACTGATGGTCTCAAAGAAAGTATGTCGTGCTGAGAAATTCAACTGTGTGTAACTGTACTAGAGTGCAGCCAGCACAGCTGTACAGTCCAGAGTGCAATGTCACAGGAGAATACCTGAATGTCTCATTCCTACACTGGAAGAAGATCACTGGGGAAAAACAAACAAGATTGTTGGTTTGTCCCATTGACCTGTGCATTATTTTTTAATTTCCTCATGCACAGTCGATGACGTGTGTGTTTAATGTTTCAAATAAGAATGTGCTGGGGACTTATTTAAAGGTGAAAAGGGAATCACACTCTCTTAGCTAATATTTATGGCACCATGTCCTAGACTACAAACATTTTTCGGCATCAGGCCGTCATCATCATCCCACACTGTGCAGTTCTACTCACCTACTTGTTGTCTTTAACTCACACCCAAAGTCATTTTTGGCGTTTTTGCTATGTTTACTGTATATTGTTATGTTTTGTCATTATCTTTTATTGTCATGTTTATAAGATGTCTAAGGTTCACTGTGGCCTAGTGAGAGCTGCAATTTCAAATCCTGTGTGTACAACCTGCCCATATGGCTTTTGACAATAAAGCTGATTTTGACTTTGACTTGGAGTCTAAGCGCACCTGCTTTTAAAACTAGTGTGAGACTTATTTAAAGGCCAGTGTCGTAACTAGCCAACAGCACACACTGATGATGGCCTGTCGCCAAAAGCCATTTGTTGTAGCCTAGGACATGGTGCAATAAATATTTTTAAAAGTATGAGAAAAAGCTGAGAGAATGTGGTTCCTTTTTCACTTACTCGACGTCACACAAAGGTTTTTTTGGTTTTGGAGTCTGAACGCACCTACTTTTGAAACTAGCGTAGGACTTATTTAAGATCACCAGTGGACTATTTGAGATAATCGGTTGCAACAGGCTTACAGCACATGTTTCTAAAAACCTCCAGTAGCCCAATTGCCCCAGTTTTCTGACAAATAAGAATTTCACCACTGCAGTTTCTGAAGTTTTGCCAAAAACGAATGAAAAAAACTACATTTAGGATATAGTATATGAACTAAAATACATAAAGTGGCAGTGTTAGATTACTTGTTAAAATACTTCAAACAAAACTACAGTAGTGATACAGCGCAAATGAGAACTACATGTGCTGTATTCAGTGGAGCAAACAAGACATCACTGGGCTTCATAATGCCTTTGGGCTGGGACAGGCCACAGCACCTCATCCATATAAGCGATGATGTCCCTTGCCAGCCAATGGTGACCCCCTGGCATGTCATATTCATCCTTGAGTCTGTTCCTCACCTGTGTCAGCACAAGCCAATTCCATGGCCTCTGAGAGATTGAACTCTCAATCCTGCCTCCTTCATCGTCAACCCATGGACGAGAACATGTTCTATAACGGCGACTCTAATTTGGTAAGAAATGACCACTCTTTCTCTTCCTCTTGCCTTCCCTTTCTCTTCCTTGTTATCTCTCTAGCATTTGCACTCTCTGTCCCTCTTTGTCTCTAATTGGCATTTATTTTTAAGCTGCAACCTTCAACAATCTGGTTTCTCTCTCAATTGGCTTATATTGGTGGTGTCAGCTTATTTGAAATAAAGTAAAATCAGTCTCTGTGCTTTATTTGTGATGAAATGGTGAGAAGAATGTTGATGCATCACGTGAATGTTTTGCATCACGTGTGTCAAACAATGCAAATGAGTTTTATGAATGAGAATGTAATGAGAATGTGTTTAGAGGTTTTCAAAGAGGAGTCAACGAGTCTTGCAAATTAAGCTCTACTTTGTGAAAATTGTTTGAGGTATTGACAAAAGAGTGTCAAGCAATTGAGAAAGTTCTTCAGCCAATAGGATTTAGTGCTTTAACAATTGAGAGAAACTGTAAAAAAAAAAACGCTCTCAGCCCGCTGCTGACTGTCCACTGGTAGGGTGAGCATCCCACCCTGGACCTCAACCGCCCCACTCTCCAGGATCTAACACCCTCGCCTGGCCACGGTCTGCCCTACCATGACCCCCCCACTTCCAGCCATCTTTCAGGTTGGATTACTTTGACTGGGGGTTCGAGGACTGATACGGTGGCACACAATTAACCATCGCAGTGTGCGTGCGTGCGTGCGTGCGTGCGTGCGTGCGTGCGTGCGTGCGTGCGTGCGTGCGTGCGTGTGTGTGTGTGTGTCTGGTGCAAAACAAGGCACAGTATGAAACAGGTCATTTCAGCTGCAGACAGCTAATTTCAGTATAGCAGCAAACAGCATTCAATGGTCAATGCAATAGCCAACATGCATCTGCCTTGCAAAATAAGTGTTAAAATATAGCTGACAAGAAATTGGGAAATTTGCGGCAATAAGCACCAGAGACCTGAGGGACATAACAACACAATATGCAGTTCTGCACAAATCATATTCAGTTTTTAGTTCAGTTAGACATACAAACTTACTGTACATAAACATATGCATACTAACAGACATACAGTAAATGTATATATAAACATACACATATGATCATAAAACAACTGTTGCATTGTATGGAAGTATATGGCAGGTGATAAGAAAACATACCACTGTCAGCTTGGTTGGTCAGTGATCTGTGGGAGGTTTAGTTAGAAGAGCTGTTCATTCTAGTCTGCCGATGTCCTGGGAGCCTAATGTTTCAACAAGATCCTCAGCGAGATTTTCAACAACACTCCCAGAGGGAGGCTCTCTTATATATATATACTGACAGACAGGAAAAACAACTGAGTGCAGAGGAATTGTGTGTTTGTGTGTAGGCGCATGTGTGTGTGTGTGTGTGTGACAGAGAGAGAGAGAGAGACAGACAGACAGAGACAGAGAGACAGAGAGAGAGAGAGGAGGGAGATAGTGTGTGTGTGTGTGGGGGGGGGGGGGGTGCAAAAGGGGGCAGATACTGTGTGTGCATGTGTGTGTGAGAGAGAGAGAGAGAGAGAGAGAGAGAGAAAAGAGAGAAAGAGAGAGAGAGGAGGGAAATACTGTGGCAAGAGGAGGGAGAGAGAGAGAGAGAGAGAGAGAGAGAGAGAGAGCGAGAAAGAGAGAGAGAGAGAAAGACAGAAGTGGGATGAGGGGGGTGGGTGGTTGGGACTATGTCCATACAGGTGAGCTCTTCATTTACATTAACCCTATGAACCTCCCCAAAAAAAGCTGAAGATGTTATTAAAATCATGCTCCAATCAGACAGAGCAAGGGTGAGGGTGGATAAAGTAAACTTCAGAAAGAGAAAGGAATAGTCTGTGTATTAGTATGGCAGCTGGAGGTCTTAATGCCACCCTTTGGAATGTGCCCTTGTAAAGCTTTGTTTGTAACAAATACTGCTTGGAAATAGAATAGAATAGAATACTAAATTCCTTTGAGAGGAGAAATTGGAAAATATAGAACTGTCGCTGCTGCTATTTGCTATATTATACTACTGAACATGACCTCACTGGCTGATTAATGATAACGTACAGTGCAGGATAGTAAACTAATATGGACCTGATCAGGACAAGCTCAGTTTCTTCACAAAAAAAAAAAACAGCAACAGTGACCTTACTTCACGTGCCCAATTTTTCGAGGAAGATTAATGAGTGCATGCACCCGTTTTAACTTTTGTTATGTAAGTCTCTATGTATGCACAGTGCTATTAAATGTGTCTTTTCTTGCTTGCGCACTGATTACACATGCACAGGTGAGCATACCAAAGAACACCTGCCAAACTCAACGTTTGCCACACCTGAGCCATGCCTTACGATCACAGGAACAAGCCAAAAATCACTCCACTAAGTTCTGTTTGTTTGTGTGTGTGTGTGTGTGTGTGTGCGTGTGTGTGCGTGTGTGTGCGTGCACATACGTGTATGTGTGTGTGTGCAGATGTGAAAAAAAAACAAAGATTAACCACAAAATTTGACTACTGATCTTAAGCCGCACTATGATTGATAGCCATTTGTGACAGCGAAAGTCTTGCAGGCACAGTGATTTACAGCTTTGTGACTTATTCATAGCTCTCTATGGGTCATAAAGCAGTTTAAAACTTTCTCAGCCCCTTTCTAAGACCTGCTAAAAAATGAGGTGGTAAATGGTGTATAGCTGTAAATGTTTATTACATTCACTTTACCACAAATATCCCTGCCTCTATTGCCTGTTTTGTCACACTAAATAGGTTAGATTTGTAGACAGCTATTTAACAGTAGCTCTTACTACAGCACTGTGTACTGTGGCAACACTGTGGCAATAACAACATGTAAGGGCTGCTGTGATAAGGGCAGACTGCATAATATGGATGCCACACAGCAAACTTCTCAGAGTTCATTTCCCAATGTTCAGCAAAAGTGTTAATTTACGAGTGTAAGTGTAAAATGAAGAGTTTTACACGGAGACAACAAAAGAAAATAAACACTGGCATAGTGTTAAAACTGACTCTCGCAGGGTTGATTTAACACCATAGAATTTGCTGTGCAGGTTCTGCTCTTGCTTGTGAATCCTAAGCATGAAATTATTTCGGATTAATGTACCACTCAGTTGCCAAGTCACTATGGTACTTGCATAGAGAACTCATGTTCGTTCCTGTGTATTGATTTACAACATTTTTGCACTGATGATGGTCTGACAGGGACTAAAAATATTTTGCACCCCACCAGAGTAGCCCTTTGCACTTTTTCCTTCATTTTCTACTTTTGTATCAGCAGTAATGCTATGCATATTCACTTGTGATTGAATATTTGTTTTAACTAATCTACAATAGCTGATTCCTTTGAAAGGTTTGTCCTGTGGAGAGATGAAGGTGTTTTTTTTTGTAATGAAATGGTCACACAGGAAAAGACAGACATTTATATATTATTACACTGTATAAATAACGAAGGCCATTTATTAATACTCTACATGTGCAACCAGAGTACCCACACAAATACATACACATGACCTGCATTGCTGCAGTTTTTTTTTTGGCACAACATGCACTTTCTCTGTGCACAGTGGACTAAGCACAAATAAAAAAATATGGGTAAGACAAGAGAACAGGGGTAGAGAATTTGTCAATAAATGTATTTTATAATGACACCATTACCATCACTATCTGTGCTGTCCGAATTTCATATTTGTGGCAATGCTGGTCTGGATAAGTGGGTGTACTGGCCTAAAACAAAATAAATGCGATCCAAAAAAAAAGGATCAAATACTTTCCATACAGCAAAATTACACATTATTCAGCAGTTTAAAAAAAAACAATTGACTGAGATGGAATTTTTAAATTCTGACACCACGTAAGCGGTCAGACTAGGGAAATGGCTACAACCTACTGTACGTAGTAACTACTCTAAAAGCTGCCCTTTCCCCTTGATAACATACAACATGCACAGCACACGTGGAGAGATGAGTCCAGAGATGAGGCCGAGGGCAAAGATTCCCTTAATGAGTTAGCCCTTTGCTGAGAACAGCAGCTACCGGAGCAGCTCTGCAGGAGAGGCTAATGGGTCCAGAGTGCAGGGGCCAGTGAAGCCCTTGAAGCCAGTGGCTGCGTGTCTCTCCTGCTGCGTGTCTCTCCTGCTGTCCTACCTCCTCTCCTCCACTAGGGGCAGTAGAGTGCAGTTGCCTCAGGGCTTTGTTGCGGTTGTGTTGGCCCACGTTGGAAATTCTCTCAGGTGGAACATTGCCACGCCCCAAGTGTTCAGGGCAAATTGGACACACAAGACACCCAAGAGGTTCAGTGCAAAGCCAGCCTTTGCCTGTGGGAAGGTGAGGAAAAGCGCAGCATGAAAAAAGTTTACAGTTACAAAAACAAAGTGTTTTCTCGATTCAGTTCAAATGACTCCAGCGATGTAGCCTAACTCATAAAGCTTACCATGTTTTTTAGTGTATTTTTTTTGGGGGGGGTTTTATGCCTTTGTTTTAATAGGACAGTGAAGGTGGTGACAGGAAGTAAGTGAGAAAAAGAGAGAGAGATGGGATAGGGTTGGAAGATGACTACAGGCCAGATTCAAACCTGAGTCCCAATGGGCACTTGCCCAATTGTGGTACAGGTGCTCTAGCCGTTGCACCTCGGCCACCAACCTACATCTTACCATGTCTATGACTCTGAGGTTCCCGTATGAGAAAGCGATGGCGTTGGGTGGTGTCGCCACAGGGAGCATGAAGGCCAGCGAGGCGCAGATTGTGCTGGGTAACATGACGTACAGTGGGTGCAGCTTAATGGCAGAAGCCTAAGGATGGACAGCACATTACATCAGTCAGTGTGGTTGGTTACATGCAAACAAAAACATTGATTTTAGTCAGATTATTGAATTTAAAATATGTATCTACTAAAACTAGCCCCCCCTATGATGGGCTCTGCATAGCCACTTCAACAAAGTACGGCACACTTTCGAATCTATCTATCTTTACAGTAGATGGATTCAAAGGCACAGCCATTATGATAAACAATCTTCAGTGAGCTGTGGCAACAAAAACAGACCCGAATCATAATCAAGACACCTCTGGCCACAGTTCAGCCATGTGCACTGAAAACAATGGAACCTAAACTAATAGACTGTCTGAAGCCCAGCACACAGCACTTTGTCGAAATCGCTGTGTGGAGGCCTTTACTTTCTTTTAGTCTGTTTCCCTTTTAAGTCAAGCCTAGTGCCTCATCTACATGCAGTCCTCTGGCCCAGCGGAGATTCTAAAATCTGTTGGGGCCCCCAAACAAAAACCCACTTTTAACCACCCACCCAGTGTATTTTAAAGGCCTTTAGTGGTCTGAGGCCCATGAGTGAGCAGTTGTGTGTGTGTTGCCTGTTGGCTAACTAGTCCTGTGCTCTGGTCCATTCTGTTCTTCTTGGCTACCATGTTAACTTATTTTATGTAGTAGGTCATTAACAGTCATGCTGCATGGCATCACATGAGCCATGTCCGACCGTGGACTATCATTTTGATTACTCTCGTTTCATTGGATGTTTTCTTACCATTGAGGCCAGTATGGGCAGAAACAGAGTGGTGGTGGCTGTGTTACTGGAGCACTCGGTGAAGGTGGCGATGAGCAGGCAGATCAGGAAGGCGATGGCGAAATCTGGGATGCTCTTCAGAGGCTCCAAGCTTTCTCCAAGCCACGTAGAAAGCCCAGATGTCTGCATTTGGAGGAACCATGGCATGCCCAAAAGAAGAAGTAGATTTTTATGGTGAAATGCAGTGTTGTAGGTGCACTTAACCTGTGTATGCTGTTTGGGTCCAATTGATCCATTTAACATTACACGTAGTAGTAAATGTATACTAAACTAGTATAAATAAAGTATTTCCTCCTGAATTTACAACAGAAAAAATAGCATTAATGATACAATTTGTTGTCCATATTTGTTGAATTTTTTTATAAACGTATTTCTTGTTAAGGTGATGATACACAGGGCACCTTTTTAAGCAAGGTTGCTGGCCGACGTCACCTATAGATACTGTTTGGGCACTTTCCTACTGATATTAGGCAACAAGGCAACTTAAATCATCAGGATACAACTTATCAGAGTGATCATCCAGAATATTAGGAGTCCTGTCATGTTGTCTGACAAAATTGCTCAAAACTTTAGCCCAAGTATGATTATCTTTACAATATTCTATGTATTCTATGATATCTTTGTCGTACAGGAAGAAATCACCTCTTACATTGATGTCAGTTTTATCTTTTGCTCCTTAAGAGTATTTAGAGCAAACAAATCAAAGTTTGGTGAAATTAAAACTGGCCAATATCTTCCACTTTTTCACTTGAACTTTTAAGGCATAGTTTATTGTATACAAGTCCAGTCAAATCCAATTGAAACTCAGTTTAAGATCCTAAAATAGGACCTTTTTTATTTCTGTGAGGCAAGACAAGACTATTACAAGCAGTAATATTTTCCTTTGAAATAACACCGTTCTATTGTCCCTATAGGAACAGGACGTAAAGACTTATCTGATTGTGTTTAACGACATAACTCTATGTAAATAATTTACCTCAAGCATACAACAGCCATAAATGGTATAGACAGACAACACTCAATCTTTGTTCAAAAACCTACTGCAGAGTCTATAAACTGTAATCTATTTTAAACGTTTCACTCAAACTCTGGCAGTCAGCTAATTGGCAAATGTCCACAAAAAGGGAAAATATATTACAAATATTGTGTGCTTTAGCGGAAACTTGCAAAATGTAGATGTTAAAAATACATCAGTCCCCATACAAGATCCTTACTGTATTTGTGTAATGTTAAATACATATTTTACAAAAATTCTATGAAACACATAAATCTTATACTTTTGTTGTATCAAAAGAAATAGATGTACGTAAGTGACCCTGACTTGTTTGTCATATGGAATATCTCTGTGTAATGGAATATTTCTGTGTTTCTTAGTAAAAGTCACCGACCTGCAGGGGTGCAGCAAGAACTTTTGGGCCCTATGAAAAAATAGAATTTTGGGCGGCGGTGTCTCATTTATAAGTGATATTAATAGTGTTCTCAAAGGACCCCCTGGCAGAGAGACAGGCAGACAGACAGAGAGAGAGAGAGAGAGAGAGAGAGAGAGAGAGAGAGAGAGAAGAAGAAGAAGAAGAAGAAGAAGAAGAAGAAGAAGAAGAAGAAGAAGAAGTAGAGAATGGGTGTACCTCACTCCCGCGAGCCAGAGCAAAGCCGCCTCCCAGTAGAAGGAGAATGTTCCAGGGCATCTTCTCATGGACCACCTCCCAGTTCAGCAGCGCTGGTGGGGCTTTTCTGCTCTCTCCTACACCATAAATCACAATCTGTCACCATTAACTTTAATGGTGAGAGGCCTGTTCCGGGCACTCACTAAATAATTCCATCAGTCATGTACAGCATTCCAGCCAAAGTCATCCTCCAGCTCGTTTCGAGTGGAGTTTTGCTGTTCAGGAGCACTTCAAAATGATTTTATCAGTTAAGTACGCTCTGTAGGCTAACGTTACATGGGTTTTAGTGCTAGGCTAATATATCTGAAATGTCATCCTGTTGCACTGAGGTGGTGGTTGTCTGTAATAATCCAGGACAGCCTAAGATTACAAATCATAATCCACTCACATACATACAAAGAATGGTTATGCCTATCTGTAACCATAGGTTATGCCTATGGTTGTGCTGTATCTATAACAATAACAGCCAAACAACCATTTCTTTTCATTGTTTACCTTAAGGTCAAAATAAATCCTTAAAACGGGGTAAAATGCAGCCACAAAAAAGGCCTAAAATGCACCAGAGCCTTGTGGCTTCTAGGAAACCGTTGGCCTATGAAAAATAAATGAAAGGAGTGCTGAGAAATTCTCCCATGTAATTCAAGACGAGTTAAGTGGTGTCTTCCAAATGAATCCTGATGACATACCTCCAGGTCAAAGCTATTTTTCAAATGTAAGCAATCCTAACAGGTTGCCTTTGTTTGGTAAACAGAACACTTGACACCATGATAAAGTGAACTGAATATGAGCTTTTAAATATGAGACAGAGAATTTGAAAACTTCCTTAGGACTTTTTTTTCCACCCAAGCATTGGGGGACAATTAAGTAAACGGTATACAAGGACACTTTTGATGGACAGTGAGTGTCTCTGTAGTATTCAATATTCAAAAGGAACATACCGGTCATATCAGCTGACCTGCCCCTAAAGCAGAAGCACTGTGGCATTTCTGAGGGAATGGCAAAGAAGAGCGTGGACATGAAAATGGCGACAGTGCCATCAGTGACAAACCTGAAACACACAGACATAGCCCATCAACCCATCATTGCCTCTGTTAATGAGTCACATACAATATAGTGCCAGTTTATGATTCTCATTAACATTTTCCATATGACTTCGATGATTGATTTTCCATATGAGATGAAGTGACTAGAGACTAAGTGACTAGTCCACAAAACAGTTCATTTTAAGGCAAGTCATGCTTTAACACTGAAGTAGTAGCTTATATTTTAAAAGTATTATGACTAAAAAGTAAGCACTGCAAGGGTTGTTTGAAAGCGCTTTTTTACTGTAACACAATCTCAATTTGTGTGCACTCTCCTCGAACAGCTAGAATTCCATCATTGGCATGACAAAAATACAGGATGAGAGGGACTGGCGCAGTTTGACTGGGGGTTCACTCACTCCTTTTCCTGGTTGAAGAGCACCGTAGCCCACCCTGGCATGAAGCCTGGCTCTCGGGTGAACCAGAGCAGCACCAGCAGCACAAACACCACCAGAACACTGCCCTCTGCAAAGGTCATACTGCCCAGCTTCCTGTACTCGTCCTTCATCACCTGGTACGCCGCCCTGTCGCTGTCAGATTTGGACCCACATCCGAACGTTTTTTTGAGACTGTGGAGTAGAACAATGTGCCGTACCAAACAATTAGGAAACAAAACATTGTGGACAGAGGTGTTGATTCTGGTTTATTCTGTTAAGACTAAACAAGGGGGGCACGGCGACAGGATTTAGTAGTAGTGTCTTTACTTGCACTCTGGTCTCCCTAGAGGTTGGATATATAATTGTCAGTTACCACTGTCATAAACAATTTACCACAGCCTGACGTCTTATACATAGCATTTCTTTGTAATCTATTGGATAACTGTCAAATTCAGAGGTATCCGGCCTTTGGAAACACCTATGTCCACAGAGAAGGCAGAACAAGAATGATCTACAGGTTTTTGTTACGCAGGCTTTAAGGGAAAGATGATGTGTAGTCTTTTGTTTTGCACTGTTCTTACTGATAAATGGTCACAAATAATTTTGAAAAAAAAATCCTTGGTGGTGCTTTAAAGGCAGGGTAGGCAAAGATCTAGGTTTGCACGATACCAATCACTAAGCAAAAGGAGAGGCAGAAAGGCTGTCAGATGCTTAAACTGAACTTCTATTGAAATTATTGGAATGGTTTTTCAAAGATGTTTTTGTTAGATGTCCTAATGTATCCACACTTATGGGGATATAGGAATATGATGACTGACAGCATAATTCAAAACTTAATTCTTCAGTTTTATTATTTTTGGCACTAAAGCTGTTGCTGGTGGTTATGCCAACTGTCTATAGTTATCAATCCCTTGACGGAGAAGGATTATGCTTGTCTGTAAAAGTACAGATAATGCTATTTGACATTTAGCTATACATACTTGAATCCCAGGTACATGAACTGAAGCCAGAGCCAGGAGATCACCAACATCAGCACCATGTTAGGAAAGCAGAAACCAAACCAGCTGGCAAAGTTAATGATGCCACCATTCCCTGGAAACAGTCTTCAGCAGAGGAGACAGATAGATAGATAGATAGACAGACAGACAGACAGACAGACAGGCATAGAGGGAGACATAGATATATTTTAGTCTTAAAAGCGAGAAGGTATGCTGAAAAGTTATGGCATATATTTTTTTAACAAAATGGAGTTTACAAAAAAAGTTCTCACTCGTCTATTTGCCCCTTCAGGATGAGGTTGGGCGTGGTACCGGTGAGGGTGGCCGTACCTCCAATGCTAGCTGAGTAGCACACACACAGGCTCATGCCCTTTGACAGATTCTTGTACATCTTCTCGCGTTTCAGACGCCTCTCTTCAGCCAGGGTGAACGCACTCTCTGCCACTTTCCCTGAGGTCAAAAAAACAAAAAAAACGCTAAAACGAGTTTCCTCCAATGTGGTCTTTACTGTGCCAAATCAATAAATTTTAATGAAACACACTGTGATTAATCAATACATTTTGACACATTGCTGCATCAACATTTCATTATCATTTATTGAGGTACATAATAATTGCAAGCTGAGAACAGCAACTTGAGACATCACAGCAATGTGTGTGTGCG
>CM059279.1:18799669-18899669 GCA_030347295.1 Setipinna tenuifilis
ATTAGAAGTGGCGTCACAAAAATGATCAAGTAATTGCGATAGCTCCAGAGCCCTTTCAACCACCCTGCCATTGCCTTAGCTTAATAAGATAAATTTTAAAAAGTTTTCCACGAGAAATAAAACTATTAATTAACGTGGAGGGGAAGAGGTCTTAAGTAGATAATTAAGGACACAAACCCTACACTGTTTTAAGAGAGAGTGACTGATAAAGGTGGTGTATATATACATAATGCACCTTGGCAGAATTAAATATTAACCAAGGGGGTCTGATAGATAGACAGGCAGACATTTGAACAGCTTGAAAATAAGGATAAGCAGATGATCAGCCAGAGAAAAAAAAAAAGGGGGGGAGGGGGGGGGGGGTGCAGTTCAGAGAGAACGCTTTTGCACTGCTTTAAAGATGAACAGTACAAAATAGGTTGGAAAAATGTTATTACTGACCTGAAACCATTTACAACTATCACATTTACGCTTTCCCACATTTCAACTGTATTGCATAAAAACACTGTTTACATTCACATATAAAACACCAAGGGCTTCAACAACACAACCAATCAACTAACTAACTGCTAAAACCAACAGCAGTTCAGATTATAACATCTTTGCACAGCACAGAATAGACGCTCCTGATGAGGCTGTGGTAATTGACGTCTTACTGCAAAGTAAAGAAAAAAAGACACATTTGATAGTGCATTCTACGTAAAGCTTTGAACTTGACTGCTGAAGTGATCACAGGACAAAGAGCAATGGCCATAACACACATTGTCCCTGCAGGCTCTATGGAATATGCTGCAGCAATAATAATGATTTTAAAGGAGCCTCATGTCATAGTCAGACCCACACCCACACCCACTCTGCAAGAAAGTTACATAAAGGTGACAATTTATTGCCTCGAACAACCTTGGGTTGTTTTGAAGCTCAGCAAAAAGAAAACCCTTTTGAACAAGTTAACCATCAACCATAAAAAGGCAAAATAGAGAGGTAAAGACGGATAAAACTGTGTTTAGAGTTTCACAATGACTTAAGCATAAATCACCTTAATTTGAATTCATGTTGAATAAAACTCTGATTAAACATGAATTTTCTGCTGGGGGCTCTTGACTTCAACACAAGTTTGGGCGTGTGAGGTGCATGTGAAAAACTGAAATGACTTTGTCAGGAACTGTATACATACTTGTGTTATTCAAGAGCCTATAGCAATGATTCCAGTTGTTCCAGTCTATTGACGCACTTGTGTGAACAGGGAAAGAAGATGTCAATAGACTGCAAAGCAGGTCAAACCCCTCTCTGATCTGTAAGTTCAAAATGACAGCGTAGACCCTGGTGTTAGAGGTCCTATGGCAATACGTCACACAATGAAAGCCAGTGGCTGTAAGCTATATTACCACTCGATTCATTTAAATGGTTGTCTTTAATAATGTACAGGGAGTTCTTCTTTTTTGTAACATTACTTTATGTGACTTTTTTTTCTTTAATGTGACAGGACTGTTGAGAGAGAGATAGGAAATGAGTGTGAGAGAGAGATGTGGTGGGATCAGGAAATTACCTCAGGATGAACTGAAATTGTATAGATGTCTTTGCCAACTGTTTTAAATCGATAAGAGTTAATTTACACATAACAATAACACAACACAGAACAATCTGATTGAATAAAAGTGAAGGAAGAGTTGTGTTTAGCCACAGACTTTGATGTATTATAATTGTTGTCTTTGCTGTTTAGATCTCCTGTGCTTGAGTTCATCCTTCATACTTTATTACTTCAGACACTTCTAATTGATTCTCACTATACCCTACAGACATCCTGGTGTTTGAATAGAAATCACACGAGTAGAAGTTGAAATAGAAGACACAATATAAATACACAACATAAATGATAAATTCTCAACTCACAGATTTTCAGGCCCCATAGTTGTCCTATAAAGTAGACCTGCCTGATGTTGTGTCAAACATGGGGTACAAGCATTTTTGAAAAGCTCTATGTGGAGAGCCAGCCAAAAACACATGCCAACTGAGTCTATTTGCTGTGGGATTAGAAAATGCATTTGTTGTGAAATGCACTTGCTAATCTGCCAAAACATGTCTTGTAACATTGCAGGGCAACTGGGAAAGATGTGGGAAAAACTTCACCTTCATCAGACGTATACATGTTTTGATGCATTTCCTCTGCACCCTCAACAAAGTCCAACAGAAAAGACCAGCTTGTAACTACTACACACCATAGTCATTAGTTGGTCCAGATTAAATAATGTAAATATATGGACTCCACGATGCGCAGGTTTATCACAAACATACTGATTTGAACTATGTGATGCAGAAAGTTTCTCTGTGCTGCATAACAGTCTAAACTCCAGTTGTTCCAGTCCATTGCGTTGTTGTGACATTGCATTGTTGTGTCACGCTAGAGCCCGCATTGACAGGTCATTGCGTCACTATGTCACTGCCCCATTTCATTATTGTGTTCAATTGCTCCGATGCCATTGGACTGCAAGAAATGTTGTCTTGTTGTGACCTTGCCAAACTGTAAAACACTTTGAGCTGCATCTTGTATGTATGAACTGTGCTGTACAAGTAAAGGTTATTATTATTATTATTATTATTATTATTAATAATAAACTACATATGTGACTCCAATTAGTATACCAGCGATTTGTCATTAGTGTCAGCTCTGCTATAAGCCTTTTAAACATGCCTTTTAAGTAGTCAGCTTGCCAGTTATACATCTTAACTTTTGTGCCACTTTACACTCTGTAGCCAGTATATAGACCTTGAATAGGCCTTTTATCTTTGGTATCATCCCATAAAATGGTTAAGCACAGAGACAAATACTTTGTAATGGTAAAGATATGGACTTTAATGTTGGACAGTCATAAAAACATACATTAAATACTGAAGAACATGCACAGAACATACGTATAGGTGAACATGTGTCTGACATACACAGTGATGGCTGCAAGCTCCCTTAAGTTTGCAATGCGCCGGCATGTGTCTAATAAATATGGTGCCTGCAGCACACAGTATATAAATGTACTGGTCTCTCTCTGCATTTAATAGTGAGGCCATACACTCATCTTACATCTCAAAAGAATAAATATCACATATCAAAGCAAATAGACAGTATCTTGGCAACCTGTTTGTACACAGAAAACAATGACAAGTTGGTGACACACATAATCAATGTATCCAGATTTTAAACCTAATTGCCAGTCTACTGCATGACAAAAGCTGATCAAGGCGTTCTGCTAATAAAAGAAAACAAAATAAGCCACACAGAAACCTTTTCAACTTTTATGTTAATCTGAGAACTTAGTTTGGTAAACAAATATTTGATCCAATTTAATGTAGAGCAGAACCACCAAAGTAGATAACCTTATTTCCTAAAAGATTTATTCTAAAAAACCTCAAAAGAAGTCCTTTTTTATGTTTAGTCACAAACTGATTGCTGACAAAAAGATGCCAATATGTCATACTGAAATATTTTCTCACAGATTAACAGATTCCCCTGGGCCACAACAAACTGAAGCCTCTGGCACAGCAGCAGCAACAACAGAATTATTTCCAAACCACAAGTGATAACCTGAATAGACTTGTGGCAGTTGTTACAGCCAACTCAACTGACTGTGCCATAAACGTTGGTTGATAGGGTACAAGGGCAGGAGATGGGGTACAACCACAAAATTAATGTCAATTATTTTCATGTTAAGTCACAAACAGATTGCTGACAAAAAACTGCAAAGATGTCTTACTGAAACATTTTCTCACAGGTTAACAAATTACCCTGGGCCACAGCAACCTGAAGCCCCTGGCCAATGAGCAGAATTACTTTCAAAATGCAAGTGATAACCTGAATTCTTCTGCCAGTTATTAACCTCAACTGACTGAACTGAACTTTTAACTTTTATTTGATCGTGTACAAGCACAGAATTAATGACAATTTTTTTCATGTCCAACGGTTTTTTTTTTGGTTGTTGTTGAATTGGTTATCCTACATTTCCCCCATATAATAAGGGAATAGCAGAAAGTGACAGCCACCCAAGGGTTATCCACAAAAATGAGTGAGAAAATGGGATTGCGCAAATGTCATGTTATCCCTTTACTGATGGCAGGAACATGTGTCCTTGTTTCATGCGTATTTCATCCTCTGAGAGCTGAGAAAGATAAGCTGATCAGTTTACTGACAAAGCTGCTTATAGGCACCAAACTTACTGGGGAAATTGAATTTTTAAGATCAGTTGTTCATGACAACTCCAGGCACCAAGGCGGACAAAAAACTACTAAACAAAGCTTAAAGGCCCTCTGATAATTATTAAATATGAGTGCTATATGACACAAACACAAATTATACAGAAATAATAAAAACAAAACATTCAAAGTTCAGACCCTTTCATAAACTGCTGACAACAAAACCATCCCAGATATCATCATTTCATCAGATCATTATTAATTACTTATGACTGAGTAATTAATAGTACAGCAAAATAACTTTCTCCACTTTCTCCATCAGTCAAGGGTCACATCAAATATTGTGCATCATAGACCTTCTTGTGTATGATGAAGCATCTTTACAAAAGACTAAGTTGAATGTCTACACAGTGTGGTAAGATACAAGGTTATCAGTAACATGTTATGACATATTTTAACATACCAGTATATTACCTGTAGGTACCATCTTAAAACCATATTACCATATTATTCTGAAAACAGCTTAAGGTCACATCTGGGCCATGCATACCCTGCAACTGTTGTGTGTCTGGGGTATCTGTATGTTGAGTTGCTGTCTGTTGTTGAGGCAAGTGTGAAGGGTGGTGGGTGGGTGACTGGTAAGGCGGCGGGTGGGTGTCTGGGGAAAGAGCAGTTGCTGATTTAAGGAAGTGGGAGGCTCACTCTTCAGATGGGGAGGTGTCCACTTCCAGAGGCTCTTTAGGCGCTTCTTGGGTAGGAGTCTCCTCTTCCGCCATTTCCTTCTCAAACTCTGGCTGGCTCTCACAGCCTTCACCCTCATTCTGGAGGCTAGCGCCCTCAGTCTTGGGGGTCTCCTCGAAGCCCGAGCCCTCTCCCTGGGGAGCCTCCCCTTCGTATATGATGTCCTCAGGGTCAGGGGCAGGTGGGCAGAACTCCTCGTCTGGCAGAATTTGCCGGAAGATCTTCTCAGCCAGCTTGACGGAGTAGTCACACCCCAAGTTTACGTCGGGGCCTGTGCAAACATGCACGTTGCCAGGCAAATCAAAGCTGCCGCCAAGGGGATCCATCCTGGAGGTGTCCAGCATGTTAAAGTACATCACCCACAACACTTTCGGACGGCCTTCACTCTCGTCACCCTCTGCAAGCATTTCGCCAGTGCTGGGGGGCACAAAGAACATTTTGGTGATGAGAGGTTCCAGGTCCTCTTGAGCAGTTCCCCTGGAGGCACAGGTGAGATGCACCAAGAAAGTGCCAGGCATGCAGGTCATCGAGGACGAGCAGAGCTCGACCACACGTACCGCTGGCCCGCCCGGCTCCAGAGGAGGAACCGTCAGCAGGGAGATGTGCTGGTCCGAGTCGGCCGGCAGCACCGACCCATCTGTGATGAGGACCGCCCTGGAGATGTGCTCCTCCCCTTTGATCTTCCACTGCTCCCTCATAAAGCCGTCCTCCACAACAAAATGGCTGCAGCTGATTCGCTGCCCATGTGTATCGATGATAGCTTTGCACCTGTTGGTCTCCTTGTCCACTACCAAAGCCTGGACGGAGTGACGCAGGCAGTAGATCCCTCCAAACACTGCACTCATCCGGCAGAAGCACTGGGGGATTTCACCCAGGCCATACAAGGGGAAAAGGAATGGTGTGTTACCATAGCGACCCAGGCACTGCAAGAAGCGCTGAGTGGCCTTGAGGCCATCCACAGTGCAAGTCTCCTTTGTCACCATGGCGATGGAATGCAGGACAAAATGCTGGAGGTTTTCTGTGAGTTTCTTAGTCTGGAGGAACTCCGAGAACAATAAGTCAGAGGCCTCCTGGTACTCTTCTGGGTGCTGCTCGAAGTCCAGGCAGAAGGTGAGGAACTTCATCAGCATGCGTTTCTCCACCATGGTCAGCTGCTTACTGGCAAACACATCGGCTCGAGAACAAGGCACCTGCTGTACGTGGCCTCCACGGTAGGTCAGAACGCGGGTGGCAATTTTAAACTCGGTGTACCGGCTGACCTTGGACTGAATCAGGAGATCAACCAAGCTGCCGCGGGAGTAGATCAGCTTAGAGACCAGGTCAATGTTGAACCTGCGGCCCTCCTTCACTAGAGCAGCATAGGTGATTTTCTTTTTCTTTGCCTCCTTTGCCGGAGAGGCTGGGCCAGCCGTGGACTCCTCCTGTTGTTCCTTTTTTTCCTCTGCTTCACCTGAATGGGCAACCTCTTCCACGGCCCCTTCCTCTTGAACCTCGGAAGCCCCGTCCTTCTGGGTGTGCTGAATGTCACTGGCGGTTGTGGTTTCCTGTGTGATGTCAGGACTGACAATGGCCTCCGCCTTTGTTTCCTCCTCAGGGTCTGTAAGCGCAGGAGGTGGTGTAGCAGGAGATGCTGGCTCAGTCACTTTCTCGTCTTCCTTCGTTTCATCCTCAGGCTCCAAACTTGCGTAGCAGAACACCTCTAGGTTGGTAATGAAGGAGTCATCAGCGCTGATGGACAAAGCCTCTTCCCCATCCTCCACTTTACCCGTCCACTCTACCTCATCCTCTTTGCTCAGAGGCTCCTTCTGACCCCTGTGCTCTTCAATCCATGACAGCAGGCTGTTGAAATTGAAGCCGGCCCATTTGCTGGAGTAGTAATTCCTCCGGTCAATGTGCAAGACCCTCTGTCCCACCCTTGAGCAAGCTGATGCAATGATGGACTCTGTAAGGCCAGTGCCAAGTATGACAACATCAAACTCAGATGGAAGATTCTCAGATGTCATCTTGAATCTAAAATCTTTGAAAAAGACAAAGTATAAAGGCAAACGTTAGATATTATTTTTTTGCCAGCAAAATTCAAATACAGCCAATACATTTAACTTACATTTTGGAGCAGGAAAATACTAAAATCTGAGTAGGTTTCTAGTAGATTACAGAGAATGTTTTGGCAGATGTAGGCTATCAACAAAAGTCCATCAACAACATGTTCTTCAGGTGAAAACCTTTATAGAGGATTGAGTGCTGCAGAGCTTTCATGAAGCTACTTAAAGATGCTGTGTCTACAGCTCTCCATCAAAATGGAAAACGGCAAAAAAATACCCCACTGCCGTTCGCTTTCCTGTTGCAAATGTGTGAAAAAAAATCGTATGTTTTATACTAAAGATAAGCGGACATATATTTTTTCGGGGTTAATAAAAAATAAAGTCGCTGTAATAACGAACAGTAATAGGTTTTCTTTATCATCTGGTGTGTCGACTACAGCAGTGTGGAGACGAGAGAACCAGCATCTGTTACACCTCAAATCTGACCTTTCACATCAGACCGACGAAGAGCCAAAATCAACGTGTTTCAATCAATGTTGTCTTAATCAAACATATGGTACATTGCGCGAGTATGGATTTAAAATCCCCAAATTTAGGTAAAGATTTAGGTAAACACTTTCGCCGTGCTTGCATCTACTTCCGGTCCGGGGATGGTTAGTGGCTAAAACCATAGCCTTGGGTTAGGGTTAGCCTTTGACTCGCGATAATCACGTGCTTAAATTTCGCAAAGACCAGAAGCCTTGGAGGGTTGCGTCGTTCGGATGTGAAATTAAGTTAATATTTTGACCCATGCGACGTAGCAAAGTAAGCTAGCAAAGGAGGCATTCGAGTTCTAACAAAAAATGCTTAGCTATATAGCTAGAACAAGCTAACAATATTTCCATCCAGGTTTTACTTTTCTTATTAACGTCTAAACCAAAACACCATGGAAGACGCTGACACCAGTGCAATCCTACAAGACGAGGACGAATCATGTGAAGATAATTATAAATCGAGGATAAATCTTTGTCCGACGTCTGTGGGTGATAACGTAGTTTTCTCCAAACCTCCACCTTATTCCTGTCCACTCTCGGTGTCGGTAGAGCCTGTACTCTTTCTCTCAATGTTTTCATTGGCACTTCAGATGCCACTTTACACACAATACCTGTGGGATCGCATCAGTGAAGATCTGGGTTACAACGGGACAAAAACTGGGAAGTGTAACAACCGCACCGAGCCTTCCGATCCTCTCGAGAAGGTACGTAAAAATGTAAACAAACGGGATGGTTTCCTCTACGGAAGCCGACGTGGGACTACCCCAAACGACATTCTTTTGGCTTGTAATTACCATTACATATGTAGTTCCCATTTGTAAATTCCGTTTAGAACTTTTTAGGTTCTCATACGCCAAAGCGAGTGTGCCAGTAACCGATGCATTGTGCAGATTTTTTTTCAGATGTAACATTACATGTTTACATATTTCAGTCTGTTATAGTGATTTTAAAAAAAGCTAGGAGGAGCATGATACTTCAACCAGTATCTTGTTAAACAGAGATGGCTTTATTACTTAGCCTATACATAAATACAAACCCATAATAAAATTAAGAGGACACTTTTTAAATTATTTTCCCAGGAGGTGGAGACTATGACAGCACACTGGAATTTGTACATCAACTTGGGAGGCTTTTTCATCAGCCTCTTCTCTTCCACCCTTCTTGGGTCCTGGAGTGACAGCGCTGGCCGGCGCCCGGTTCTAATTTTATCCAATCTCGGCCTGGCTGTTCAAGCTACTGTTTATCTAGTGGTGCTTTACCTGAAGTTACCAGTGGCCTACTTCCTTCTGGGCAGGCTCTGCAGTAGCCTCGCTGGAGACTTCAATGCTACCCTTGCCGGCTGCTTTGCCTATGTGGCTGACACAAGTGACCGAGCATCCCGCACGTTCAGGGTGGCCATACTGGAGGCCTGTATAGGTGTAGCTGGCATGTTTGCAAGCATTATTGGCGGACAGTGGCGTAGAGCACAAGGGTACGTACCCAATATCTCACCTTGAATTAATATCCATAGCTGATTTTGACAGGGATTTCTTTGCGAATTGAACATAATGTACCGTTCATACATCTCCACTTACAGAATAGCTCTGATCAATCTTTCCCAGGTATATCAACCCATTTTGGCTGGTTTTGGCAACCAGTCTGGCATCTGCCCTGTATGCCTTCCTCTTCGTGCCCGAGTCTGTGGTGCCAGACCCTGGAGCCAGACTGCTCACCACCAAGCACCACCGGGCCGTCCTGCGCCTCTACACCACGCCAGGGCAGGAGGGCCGCAGGCTGAGGCTGTGGCTCTACTCACTCTGTTTCTTCATCGTCGTCACCGTACACTTCGGGAGCCGCGACCTGTACGTGCTGTACGAGCTCAGCACCCCGCTGTGCTGGGGCCCAGAGCTGATTGGCTACGGATCGGCTGCCCAGCACCTGACTTACCTGAGCAGCCTGGCAGGCTTGAGGGCCTTGCAGCGATGCATGGAGGACTCCTGGGTGGCCATCGTGGGTCTGGCCTCCAATGCCTGTGGCCTGGTGGCCATCTCTGTGGCCAATACCTCTGCTCTTATGTTCACAGGTACGTACAATACAATCAGAGACACTGGCCACTCATTTATGCAGCGCATGTATGACAGAAAACTGGGTGTAGAGTACACACCTTCCCACACAAAAACGTTGTGTCTATCAGTCCAAATGTGAGCATGTGTCTCAAATCTCACGTTGAGTCCTGACATGTCCTGACATGTTGAATCCTGACATAAACACAAAAGATCAGAAACACCAGGTAGCTTTTGATTTTGGCAGAAGTTTGAAATCTAGTTCAACTGCTAATCAAATCACATCCCAAGCTTATTATCTGTTCCTGATGGAGTGTTGTTGATTGGCTGATGATTGCAGCTCTGTGCGAGAAATCTCAGCAGTGGCAGAAGAATGGAATTCTGGCCAGGCCAGAGCACAGTGTTGAGGATCTAAGATCGTTGTCAAGAGGTTGCGCTTATTACATAATTCCATTCTGCTGCCACACTGAGATTCCTTGCACAGAGCCGCGTGCAAATTTCAATCATTGACAGTTCACCTATATTTCACTTATTATGACTGGAGTATGTTTAAAGACCTTTTCGTATTTTTGGTCCACCTTGTAGTTGCAATCAAAATTATTCGACCCCAATTTTGCAAATGAATTTAATTGACAACTTTTAGCTGCTCAATATAAACAAACCAAGCTAGACCAATGTAAATGGCTTAACACAACTAATATTAAAAGTGGTTTTGCTAAATTGCCACTTGTTGGTGCCTGCTGCCATTTCAATTTATTCAGCCCTTTTATGACAAGAGCACCCCTTTGCTGTCATAACCTGTTGTCAGTGTGATTCATAGCAAGACAGTAGCTTCTTGCAATGTTTCTGACTAATCTCAGTCCATTTCTCTCAGGCAATAGCCTCCAGTGCACTAGTATCATTGGGTGTGCATGTTGTAACCACCTTCTTGAAATTCCACCAAAATTCCATCTTTTGCAACCAAGTCTTAATGAATTTTAAAATGATTGTCCCAATGGAACAGTTCAACCACACCCAGGCATCAGCTTTATTACAGCAAAACATGACGTTTTCTCTTATGATTTTGTAATTTTTGAATTAGTCAATCTTCCCCTTGAAATGTACAGCTTTCCAGTGCCAGTAAGCAAAGCAAAACTTCAGCATATCTGTGTCACCACGATGCTTCATTCTATATAGCATGCTTTGTTTAACTTGTTTGGTGCTTTTGTACAGTTTTGTTTGAGATTCTGTTCTGCTAAAGCCCATGACACAGCACTATCTCTGGAGTAGAAACAATGAAACATATGCCGAAAGGTCTAAAATGATGTATGGTAGTAGTGACAGTGATGCTCTATGGCAGTTTTTCTTTCCCTGGCAGTGGAAAATTATAGCATGTGAAGGGTTAAGATTAAATTAAAGTTTTAAATATCAAGAAAACAAAACATCATGCTATCTGTGAGGAAGCTGAGGCTCGGGTGCCTTTAGACCTTTCCAACAGGAAAATATTCTCAAGCACACCTGAAACTCCATTAAGGGCTTGGTTACAAAATCAGTCCTGAAATATTCTAGAGTGCCTATTACAGTCGTTGACTTGAACACTATAGAAAACTTTGTTGGGATCTGAAGAAGGTGGTGATGGCACACACCAGTAAAATGGAGGCTATTTAGGAGGAACTATTTACATACAGTTGTGGTCAAAAGTTTACATACACTTGTAAAGAACATATTGTCATGGCCCTCTTGAGTTTCCAGTTATGTCTACAACTGTGATTTTTTTCTGATAGAGTAATTAGAACAGATACTTCCTCGTCACAAAAAACATTCCTGAAGTTTGGTTCTTTTATGACTTTATTATGGGTTAACAGAAAAAGTGACCAAATCTGCTGGGTCAAAAATATACATACAGCAACATGAATTAATATTTTTGATGATTTAGAAAGTTGTGTCAATGAAATGAGCTTCATATCATGGTCTTTTAACTTCTTGTGAGTGATTATGAGTGACTATAGCTGGTGACTTCTCTGAGGCCATTTAAATAGGGCTTATTGGATACAGACACCCACAAACACTACAATGGGAAAGTCAAAGGAGCTCAGCACAGATCTGAAAAAGAGAATCATTGACTTGAACAAGTCAGGAAAGTCACTTGGAGCCATTTCAAAGCAGCTGTAGGTCCCAAGAGCAACAGTGCAAACAATTGTTTGTAAGTATAAAATGCATGACACTGTTGTGTCACTGCCACGATCAGGAAGAAAATGCAAGCCATTACCTGCTGCTGAGAAAAAAATGGTCAGGAGGGTGAAGAGTCAACCAGGAACCACCTAAAAGCAGATCTGCAAAGAATAACAAGCTGCTGGGACACAGGTGTCAGTGTCCACAGTCAAGCGTGTTTTGCATCACCATGGTTTGAGAGGGTGCCGTGCAAGAAGGAAGCCCTGGCTCCAAAAGCAGCACCTTAAGGCTCGACTGAAGTTTGCTGCTGATCACATGGACAAAGATAAGACCTTCTGGAGAAAAATTCTGTGGTCAGACGAAAGAAAAATCGAGCTGTTTGGCCACAATGCCCAGCAATATGTTTGGAGGAGAAAAGGTGAGGCCTTTAACCCCAAGAACACCATGCCTACCGTCAAGCAAAGTGGTGGTAGTATCATGCTGTGGGGCTGTTTTGCTGCCAATATAACTGGTGCTTTGCACAGAGTAAATGAGATAATGAAGAAGGAGGATTACCTTCAAATTCTTCATGATAACCTAAAATCATCAGCCCAAAGGTTGGGTCTTGGGCGCAGTTGGGTGCTCCAACAGGACAGTGACCCCAAACACGCATCAAAAGTGGTAATGGAATGGCTAAATCAGGCTAAAATTAAGGTTTTAGAATGGCCTTTCCAAAGTCCTGACCTAAACCTCATTGAGAACATGTGGACAATGCTCAAGAAACAAGTACATGTCAGACACCCAACAAATTTAACTGAACTGCATCAATTCTATCAAAAGGAATGGTCAAAGATTCAACCAGAAGCTTGCCAGAAGCTTGTGGATGGCTACCAAAAGTGTCTACTTGAAGTAAAAATGGACTAGGGACATGTAACCAAATATTAGCATTGCTGTATGTATATTTTTGACCCAGCAGATTTGGTCACTTTTTCTGTTAACCCATAATAAAGTCATAAAAGAACCAAACTTCAGGAATGTTTTTTGTGACAAGGAAGTATCTGTTCCAACCACTCTATCAGAGAAAAATCACAGTTGTAGACATAACTGGAAACTCAAGAGGGACATGATATTATGTTCTTTACAAGTGTATGTAAACTTTTGACCACGACTGTAATTTGCACATGTAGCCAATAAACCTTTTTTGCTATGGGAGTTAAATCATTTCTATTGCAACTGTATAACTGTACAATTTAATTTGAGTTCAACTCGTTCTTGTGGAGAAATACAATGAGCATCATATGTTGGGTTATGTTTTGTTCGATGAAGGAAGTACTCATGTAGAAAAAATAAAGATAAGACTTGTCTTGTCACTTGTTGACTGAATAATCAAAGGAACGGAAGGTTTGCCCGGCGCTGTAGGTAAATAAATGACTTTGTGTTATCTCCTGTTATCTCAGTGCAGTGCATGGCAGAAGGCTTACAGATAAAGTCACACCTCTGAGCCATGCAGGCCCACATGTTTTGATGACTTTCAGTTCTGTCCATGAAGGCTTACTTCATTACCAGGAAAGTACCGAGGTTAAGGGTCAAATAGGAGTGAATTCACCTGAAGGACTCCCAGAGTTCCTCTCTGGTCGGCCATCTTGTGTGGACGCTTACGCTGCTGCTCTGAAGCATTTGGTGCATTTCTAGAAGGAAAACTTTTTTTCAGTACTCGCACCATACATAATGGTTTTTAAAACATGATCTAAGGAATAAATAATAATAAATATTAATAATTCTAATAGTGTTAGAATAGTAAGACTAATGTTCACATTTACAGACAATGAAAGAGAGAGATTATGGTTAAAATCCCTTAAAGGTTCTCCTGGGCCGGGGGGGGGGGGGGATATAACCATTAGTTTCTACATTATTTGCATCTCAGGGCTTCCCTGGTGGATCAAGTCTCTATATGAACATGGACAACATAATGCTCTTTAGGTGTCCTTAGGATGGAAGGGCACCCGTACGGTGTCTTAGTTTTATTAATGTTGTTAAGAAACTACGTATGTTAACATGTTGTATTTCTCAGGTTATGGGCTCTGTTTCCTCGCCATGACTTCAACTCCAGTTCTGCGATCAAAGCTCTCCAAGCTGGTGGACCCCTCTGAGCAAGGTAAATGAAACTCTGGGCGGTGACTCAGGCATCATGAAGTAAAAACACTGCCACATGTTCCTTCTGCCTGTGCATTTTACACAGGTGATTTCACTAGCTGATCATTATGATCAGCTGGATCCAGAAATGGTTGGCTCAAGTATGTGGGAGGGTTTTTACTCGCTGGGGCCTTTAGGAACCTTTCAAAACACAAGTCACAGACGACATTTTCATCTTGCACTTGTGCGATCAAGGACGGCTTATTTGTTATGTGTGTTTGTCCCTGATTCCTTCATTCTTAAAACTTTTATTCCAAAGTTGCAAAGAACTAGCAAATGTTGCATGGAAGAAAGGAAGGAAAAAATGATGTCATGAGCTGCATCCATGGTCTTTACATTGTGATTGGTGCAGGGCATCTGCATAAGTGAGGTGACACTGACGGCGGTGATGCATGAGACAACTTTTTGAGCTGTGTTGCCAGGCAACAGGATGATTGGCTCCTAATTTTCAGATGGGATGCTCACAAAACGTTGCCTGCTGATGATTTTAAGTTCTTCTGATAAAAAATGTGTTGTAATGAGTAATAAGTAATATAGTGTGCCAATGTGATGTGCTTGTAATGTTGTCTGGCAACATGGCTTAAAGAGTCTCCCAGTGTATCATTATCTCTCCACCTGGTTGTCCACTTGGCAGGGGCTCTGTTTGCATCAGTGGCCTGTGTGGAAGGACTCTGCTCCCTGGTGTCCAGCGGCGGCTTCAACTCTCTCTACCCTGCCACCTTACACATCATGAAGGGCTTCCCTTTCCTCCTCGCTGCCATTCTGCTCTTTATCCCTGCTGGAATTATTGGGTAAGGAAAATTTGTCGCCATTTTGTGCAGTAAACTTCAGGTCCTTGATACATTGAAATCTGCAGTAATAAGATCTATTTTCATTAACCAATATCTTCCTTTGAGTTTTATTTTTATTTTTGACAAGCTCTGACACCAAAGAATTGTTTATACCTTTGTCCTTCAGCGTGAAATGAGGAGGAGTTGAAAAGATCAAATTTCTAAATATTTCATTAACATTTTACAGTTCACAAATTGGTTTTAGCACCTGCCACCAGAGGGAGAACAACACTTTTCAATATTTTGAATTCAATTGCAGTACCAGTTTTGGCCACAATCCTACACAGAGCACCTTTTTACTAATTTTCTGAATCAAGTGTGTAAGTTGTCCTTTTCTTTTGGACACTGCTCTTGATAGTCCCATTAGTAGTTCAGTACATAATTAATTAGTATTAATTATTAATGCTTAATTAGCATAGACAATAATTCTGAAAGGAAGAAACCTCCACTGCAGGAATGACCGGCAAACGAGTTGTCATATGAAATCGTGTCATTAGTGGATACAGCATTTTAATTGCAAAATGTATATGTATTCAAGGGTTAGTGCTGTAGTTATTTATTTGATTCAAAAGCCCACGAAGCTTTGAACAAATATTTAAAAGGAATGGGAAAGATGCCAAAGTTTAGAGAAAACACAAGATACTTGTACACCTTGGAAGCTTTGGGAGAAGATATTTAAGCCTGCCTGGCTACAAAACGTATTCTAACATACTATTGTTTGGGAGAACACTTAGCACTTTAGGTTTTATTATTATTATTCTATTATTTCCTGAGCCAATCATCCTTTTGTTGGGTTTGTTTGCTAAGTCACAGGGTGTAGTTGGCCTGTAAAAAATTCAGGACTCTTCATCTTTTTTGTTATTTATTGCATATTTGGGTAAGAACAAATTTCTCCTGAAGTAAATTCCTTATTTCCTTCAGCCCATCGAATCCACTGCCAAATGTATGTTTATCAGCATGATAGTTGGGGATACCCAAGCCGTAATTTCAGCATATCTGGTATGATTTCATGATTTCATGGTTAGCTTGTATGATTCCATGTAAGCTGACTGCTTATGGCCTGAGTGAGAGACACTAAATGACCACAGCTGTTGTTGTGCAGGACACTTGGCTGTCAGCAGAGGAAGGAGAACACAGACAGCTCCGCAGTGTCCTGAGGCTGGGGCTGGGGCTGGGGCTGAGGCTGGAGTAGAGGGTGTCCCATGGGGCCTCAGCCAAACTGGGGTGTTGGCCCAAGGAATCAACTGGACAGTACACTAGTGGATAATCAAAAACACTTGGCTTGCTTACGTATGTCTCAGAAGAAGGGAATGTGAAGCTGTTCCAAAGTAATGCTGAAATCTTTCGTTGTGCTAACAATGAAAAAGATGTGTATGTTTTAAAGGGCCTATTTGTATGTTTTTACTCAAACTTCTGCCTTAATTGTACTAATTGTAAAGCTTTTTTAGATAATTGTGTAATAATTATTTTTTATGCTTTGTATGTTAAATGAATTCCTTTGACTGTCCATGTCTTACACCACACATTTTTTATAAAAGTAGTCTGGGTTTTTTCACTCAGCTGTATGATAATGGGATTGGTGATAGTAACACCCCAGTCAAACCATAAGAACACAAAACCATTTTTCTGAAAACTTGTGCAATTTTTGTCTGTCTTTATCATCTCCACTGTGATTCAGCCATTAATTAATCTGAGTGATTACCTCAAATTAGTCTCTCAATATTGTCTAGGTCTAGACGTATCAGCACGTAAACAGAATCCCTGCGTGCTCTCCCCTCTATAATCCCTGGTAGAACATCCATTACATAGGGCCATGTGCTTGTGTGAAGCTGGTGTGGCTGAACTCCCTTAAGTGGGCTCACATAACATCTCAGGACTGCTCAGCTGTGACACTGTAGCTGATGGAAACCCATTGCTAGTCTCAGTGGCTTTTAGAAGGGAAAGACCACTTCTACTTTTCCCAGTTGTAAGCTTACACGTACGCAGGCACAACATGACAACAGGGTTAGTGGTGATGCTTGATGCCATCATGTGGATATTGAAGAGCACTGAGGGTCTGTGAGTACACAGTGGACATCACATGCTTCACATTCCCTCCAGCAACTTGCCATAATATCAACTGCCATAAGCTACATGACTTTTTAACTATGCTTCAGGTGAAAGGAGGAGGAGAGGAAATCTTATCCAGCTATCCAAAAGGGAGTACTTGTTTTTTAAACTATGTTAAGACGACTTGTTTTTATTCGTCCCATTGGGACTCATAAACAGATGATTTATGATCCACAGATCACAGATGATATATTGTCAATTTCATTGTCATTGTGATTTTTTACAGCATTGTAAGGTTCTTGAAAGTCCAAGCTTCATATTGCATTAAATGTTATGCACAAACCATTGTCTTCACCTTAGTCTTTATATTTGATAGACAAGAATTGCAAGAACTGTACAATAAGGCAACAGAACAGAACCCAACCTAAGCTAATCACAAACAAGATCATAAAAATGTTTGGGAAACTGCAGTGAAATCTCCTGGCATGTTGAGTAAGTACGTGGTATTGTCTGTGCCATAAGTGACTTCAGTTTTTATTATTTGCATTGGAATTTGTTTAAGCCATCTGACTGTGCCTATCTCCAGTGACTCATTAACCTCTGTAAAAGTCCTGCAAAAGTATGAGGCATGGAATAAGGATGTCTCTTTTTCTCTGTCCGAGAATACTGCATGTTTTTTGCATTTGGTGATACACTGGAGCATTAGTAGACTGACATAGCTTTCAGAAAGGCTACCAAGCACGCAAGTTATTTTCACAGTGATACTGACTGCCCTAGTCATTGTTACTGGTATGTTTTGTAATCCACACAAATAAATCTTATGTGTAATCTCTATTCATTACACTCATATGCCTGGTAGGTGCATAATAATGTGATTACATGTTAGCTATGTGCTCTGGAACTTCATGCTTCTCAAAGTATTTCTTTGCCTTCCAAACAGATGTCCTTCCTGTGTTCCCAAAGCAACTTCTTAATGCCTATGACAATTTCAACTTGCAATCTTCATTAACAGGATGGGACAAAAAAAACATGCTGATTACAGACAAGGCACAAAAATACTTTTCATCTCCTTCTCTTTGATCATGTCCTAACTCAAGAGATTGTACACTATAGTCACACAAAGCAAAATGACAGGGGTTAATATTATGCTAGAGTATATGAAATTACATAAGATACAAGTTAAACTCAGTCATCCATGTCAGTGGTTATATGTCATATTCAGAACATTATTCTTACAGACAGGACCCCTGAGCTCCTTATATGGTACCTGGAGGTCAACCTTGAGCTGTGACTGTTGAAAGGCTGAATGTCAGAAGTGAAACTTCTAGGACTAAGTGAGTCATCGAAGTTAAGCCTCTAGATTCAGCTACCGACACAGCCAAGAGGTAAACACAGTGGTTGACTCACAATGTGTATACACATACAGGGGGGAAGTGAGGCATGTGGAGGACATTACCAAAAATGGTTATCCTTCTCTGTTGTTAGTCACGTGCAGGTGAACTAGGAGACTGATTCTGATGTACTGGTAATGGAAGAAACACACTAGACGAGGTTCTTTGGGTGTTGGGTGAAGAGGCCATACAGAGTAAATCCAGGTCCATGTGAACCATGGTCTGACTGGCGGGCCACGTTCTGACTTATTCCTTCTTCTGTAACTCGGGTTCTTTGGCTCGGTCCAGCTGGTCTTGGCTTGGCTTCCCAAGGAACCGGAGGATCTTCTCTATAGTTGCCTCCTGGTACTCATGGGACCATCTAGGCGGTTTTAAGAGATTTTTTTTTTAATTACACAGATGAACCACAGAAGTGAAAGTGAATGTCACTCTTTAGGTCAAGAGACAAGAGTTCACTTTCATTAGACTTTTTGTAAAGATTGCACATGACCTTCAGTATGTGCTTCCTAATTAGATAGAATGATATACTGGTATTGGTGAATATCAGCCCTGTTGAATTTTATTGGCTATTTGCAATATTATATGACATAAATTGATGCAGATGTTTTTTTCTGTAATGTCACATCAATTCTGCACTAGCTAAATGTTGTGTTGTGAACGGCCTGGTATATATAACCACAGCACTATAAGGGGCTGAAAGACATCCAAAATAGCTACTTTTTTATAAAGAATATTTTTGGCCAGATTGCAACAATGAACACTAATATTAATATCACCCCTGAATTTCATAATGACTGTTAGGTGTGCAACGTTGACTTACTTGATGCCATTGAAAGTGAGGATGGTATTCATATCATCCGGTAGAGATTTGGGGTCAGGCCACAGAAAGTTATCTGTGACCGGAACAATGTTTTTCTTCCCGTTGAGAGCTGTGACAATCTCCTGCATGGGTTGAGGGAAGCCAGTTATGTCATTTTAAGCAGATGTCCAGATGTCACATGGTAGTATGATACAATTTATAACACTGGACAATTAGATTCAAGAGTGCCATAAAAACAGCCATTGTGTCCTCTTATCTGACCTTGTGCACCCAGTCCTTCATGGCCAAGTCGCCCATGCATTTGTCGAGGGCGTTGGCCGAGAGCACCAGGATGAAGTTGCGAGCCCGCTGCACACTCTGGATCAGCTTGTCCTCAAAGCGGCCAGCCTCCAGCTTCTCCACGTCAATGAACACACTGTAGCCACGTAGCTGAAGATGCACTTTCAACAGGCTACAGAGACAGAGAGAGAGAGAGAAGGAGAAAAAAGAGGGAGAGAAGGAGAAAGGGAGACAGAGAGAGCGGGAGAAGGAAGAAAGAGAGAGGTAGCAAAAGAATGGTAAAGGGAGCAATAGCAAAAAGGAGGGATGTACAGGAGGGCATCCTTTAAGAAGCTCTTATATCACCTGAGATAGGGTCCCATACTCATCAGTCCCATACAGGTGTGATGGGACGGATGATGGCCACTCTTTAAATATAAAATCTATTTTCAGTTTATATGGACTATAAAATTATTTTTTAGTTTATACAGACTACACAGAGCTTACGAAAGAGCTATTAGGAAAAAAAACAATCTAGTAGTGTGAAAAATTGAATTCTAGACCTTCATAAAAATGTATGGGTGACAATGAAACTAAATGAAAAGGATATATAACATCCACTGATGATGATATAAATTAAAAAAAGACATAACAGGTAAAACAAAAATACAATTAAAGTAATGAAAAGAGCATCAAATGTCTGATCTTAAGAGGACAAAATAAAATAAAAAAAACAAGAACAGCAAATAATACAAAACAAATCTATAAAAAAATAGCCATCACTGACAGAAAACTAAACAGAGTCCCCTGTGTGTCCCTCTCCTGACCTGGCCAGTTGAGAGCCAGTCGTGCGACGGTAACTGATGAACACGTCCGGACCGCATGGCTGTGCGTCTGTCAGGCAGGCTCTTCTTGGGTGGCGTAAGGCCGCCACTATTTTGGCCCGGTGCACCCCGTTCTGCACACTGCAGTCGCTCTTGAGCTGCTCGTCGGTGATGTGGCGAATGTTCTTGCGGTCGACGCCCGACTGCACCAGGCTGTAGGTGTACTGGCGAAAGCGCGGGTCTACGTCCGCCAGCCAGTCGGCCAGGTTGTCAGGATCGCACGTGGAGTAGTTGGCGTACATCTTCAGGACACGCAGGTCTCTCAGAAATCTGTGAGTGGCCGCACACAGCACATGCAAAGGGGAAAAAAACTGTTTGACATGGAAAACATACATGCAAAAACCTGTTTTTTTACATGATTTTTAAAATCTTTTTTCTTTTTTTTGTTTTTGCATTCTTTAATGTACGTAAAACTGCTATTGTTTTGATTTTATTTATTTTACATGATTAAAACATCTCAATTCCATTTTGACTGATATAACCTGCATATTTCAGGATCCGCCCCCGCCTATCTCAATGTCTTACTAAAGGCTCACATCCCGTCCAGAGTGTTACGATCCGCTAATACAAACCGTCTGGCTGTACCCTTGCCTCTCCACTAAGCGAGGTCACTCTAAACTTTTCTCTGTTGTTGTCCCCCAATTGTGGAACAACCTACCAGTTGCTACAAGAACAGCAACATCCCTTTCTACCTTTAAAAGGCTTGTAAAACCCTTCTCTTCTGAGACTGCTTCCCTTCCTAACAAAACTAACAATCACTAAACCAACTCTCTCTTACTCTATGTGTGTCTGTAGTGTCCCTGCTCTGGGAAACTTACTGAGGCACATGCATCTCCCTGTATGTATAAAGGTAGTCTGCTTACTCTGTGTTCCTCTACACCTCTGTTAGCTTATGGCCTTCTTTTTGTAAGTCACTTTGAATAAAAGTGTCTGCTAAATGTAATGTAATGTATTTCAATATTTTATATTATTCAATTCTTTTTTTTATACAACTCAAATGTAGGTAATTAAATATTTGAAATATATGAAAATGGCATTACACTGAATGTGTATGAAAATGGCCTCAGAGATTTTTTTTACTCTAAAGTCTTCACAGGGCTCAATGCGCGTTAACTCCTAAAATGTTTTCCACAACGTCTGACAGACTGCAGGCAGGTACCTTTTGCGAGTGAGCCCAGAGGACATGCCCAGATCATTCCGCAGATCCTCATCTGTGATGTTCAACAGCAGGTCTCCATCCACCTGCAGCTCCTGGAAATGAGACACCACAGTGATAAGAATAAGCTCCCTGTGTGCATGATTTGTTAACTTTAAACTTGTACACCACGTTGTTTCATTGTTACAGTAGCAACTACATAATATAATTAGCTTCTGTACAAAGTGTACTAGCAATTGGACATCCTGCTATGAGTATTGGCAGATCACAGTAGAGGGAGAGGATAAATGTTCAAAAGGAGATTATTATGGTTGGATGGAAATCATACAGGCACAACCGCAGCTGGCCAGACCTGAAAGCGCTCCGAGTAAGCACTGAAGCCAACTTGCTGCAGCCACCTCTGCACTTCGCCGCTCTTCCAGTTTGGCACAGAAGAGAGGATGCGGCGCGGCACTTCCTCTCCCATCATGCTCAGAGCTCGCCTGGCCAGGGAGCAGGCAGTGGCATTGCTGGAGTACATGACGATTCTCTTCAGACTCTGCACTGCTCCAATCTCCTGGAAAATCTGCAGGGCACAAACCAGAGGCATGTGTAAAAACAGATTATTATAAATACTAACTACAATGCTTTCCACTGCGATTCCAGAATGGGTAAAGTGTTTCGCTTCATTAACAGAAACATGTAGCCAACAACCAGGGCCGAATTAGCAAATTCCTAAAATATGACATGGCTCTCCTTGAAAATGTATTTAAAATGGTCTTGCAGCCACCTACATTTAAAACATTTTCTCATGGGGAGGCACACATTTTCCAGCTGAGAACGGGGTAAAGGGGGACAAAAAGATGATTTTGTTCTCAGGGGCACTTGAGTTCATAATTTGGCCCTGCTGACCAGAGGTGATTCCAGACCCTGTTGAGGCCCCAAGCAAAAATCCACCACTTTTGTTAAAAAAAAACTTCACTGCTACCTCTGTAGTGTAAAAGTTGTCAGCTTTCCGAGGCCCTTTAGTGGCCTAGGCAGGGGGCCCCAACCAGTTGCCTGTGTTGCCTGTTGCCGAACTACTCCTCTGCAACTGACTGCAGTTGGAGCTTCGCTCACCTTGGTGTTGCGCTGGCGTGACTTGATGCTGGTCTCCACGCACAGGTAGAAGGCGGCGATGCACTTCCCTTCCAGACGCGTGCCGTCGAGCAGGGGCAGCAGGTGCTGCAGGTCGGCCGCAGTGCGCCCCTGCATGCTGTCCGTGCTGTCCAGCAGGCTACGCGCAAACTCGTCCGGGTCCAGCGAGGCGATGAAGGGCTCGACCAGCTCCAGCGTGCCAGACTTCACCACCTCCTTCTCGATCTCCTTGTTGGCGGCCAGCACGGCCACGGCCAGGCAGGCGTAGAAGCGGATCAGCTCGTCCTCCTTGGAGAAGGCCAGTGGGAAGAGCCACTCGGCCGCCTGCTTCTCAATCATGAGGCGCTGGCAGCGGTGGCCTCCGTACATGGCACAGTTGGCCAGCGCCACGGCACAGTGGCGTAGCACGGTGGGGTCGGTGCCGCGGCACCAGAAGAGCAGGGCGTCCAGGGCCCCGTTGGAGATGAGCTGGGTGGACGTCTCCTCGGTGTGCTTGAACATGTGCTCCAGGATGCCGGACACACTGCGGGCGAGCTGGGCATCCTCCTGAGACCGGGTCAGATTCAGGACGACACCCAGCCCCATGCGTGCCACATAGTCTCTGCACATGTGGAAAAAGTCATACTTTGACTCAGAGCCAGCACGCTGTTCGGTATAGTACATATGACAAGTCATTGAGATAATTTCGAAAACGACTTAAAATGACCTACCTGTTTTCTGCAACCAGAATCTGCTCTAATAACTTGGCCGTCTCATAGGTGATTTCCACCGCAGGTGTCTGAAGATGCTGCAAGAGCAAGTCCAGGCCACCATCCAGGCGTATCCTGTTGCATATCTCCTCAGCGACCTGGCGTCCCAAGGCAGGCAATATCCAAGCTTCCTCTACCAGCTGATAAATTTCAGCGATTGCCCGGCGGGTTTCCTCCAAAGCGGCAGTGTCCTTGGCTGATTTTAATGTTTTCACTGCTAACCGCAATGCTGGCAGAGAGACATCCAGCACTGATTGGACGTCAGCGTTAATACCAGGCGAGACAGCCCTGGGGTCAGGTGCTGATTTCCGCGTTTGGAGGCGACTGACATATTCAGGAACCGTGAGTCTGTCGGAGCTGAACATTGATAAATATCGGCAAAGCTTGCTGATGTACACGAGGAGCAATAAAAGCATTTAATGCTATCTAATGCATCTAATTATATAGATACAGTCGTGTCACAGCCGATAATATGGATGTATACAACGCATTTAAATGAAGTATATCAGATTGAGATTTTGGCCCGATTCTGATGTCTAGAATACGAGAAGTGACTAATCATCTGAAGGAACCGTTTGTTCCGAAACGCAGGCCCCTCATCATCGCCTTAATGGCAAATTCGCTGCTGTTTACCTTTTTGTTTTTTATTTATTTTAACAGTGCAGTCAATATACTGACAAATAACACAGACGAGTTGACCAATGTTAGTTACAAACCGCACAGCTATCCAAAAGTCCTAGCAGCTCCTCACAATGATGGCAAATGACGTCTCCGGAAGAATAGACAAACAAACAGCTGTCTATCTTGCTAGCACTAGCTGACCCGAACAAAGACAGCTTCTTAATCCTAGTCTCGGCGAGTGTCTGTTTTTTTTGTCAAGAAGTCACAGACGCGAGTTTGCATCCCTTTATGCAGTTTTTAAATATAAACTAAATATGGTTACTGTTCTCATCGTTTGCCACACCAAGCATCACTAAGCATCTTCCACGTTAGGACCGCCTTCCTCCAGCGATACTTTGGCCCCGATAAAGAAATCTCCCTCAGCAACTGAACCAGAACTGAACAGCTAAGCTGAGTGTCTACACATCCCTTTATCGCGCTGTTGCCCCCAGCGGATGGCTTACACGTTGCAGCTTAGTTAACTGGGCATGTTAATACTCTGTGTGTCCCTGTCTGTCCATCCTCGCCAAATTCAAAGGAGGATGAGAGTTTGTAAATTGGCAGCCTTTTGGCATTTATAGTATAGCTTGTTTGTATTTTGTAATGAGAAATCCTTCACATGTATGAACAGGTGACTAGATGGAGTCCCGTTGGTCAGACGATGAAAACTGCCAGGACCAAATATTGATCTTGTTTCTTAATAGGCATTTGTTCCTATCATACCCCAACAACATACACAGTATGTTTTGAGGAGCCAATGCCACAGACCACAGTGCTATCGAAGAGCACAGAATTTAGTGCTTGGTTCCACAGCAGACACACACACACAGCCTCCAACCACCATCTGAATTATCAGAGTGCTCTTTTTTTTGGTCAAGGGCCTGAAAGAGTTACTGCTTCTGACAGACCGGAAACTCTTCTTCTCTGACTTCCACCACACAGCTGCCTCTTACGTACACGGATGTCATGAAGTCACTTATTCGGCAGAAGATGTAATCAGCCACTGCTGGATTTTTCTATTTGCTGTATGTGCTCTTGCAGGGAATGCCCCCACGTGTTTGTGCGTGTGTGCATTTGTGTGTGTGTGTCACAGTGTGTGTGAGTTTGTATGTGTGTTTTAAAGACTGCTGTTGCAACATATATGAAAAAAACAAGCTTAAGTAAATAAGTGGAGGGTGAGTGACACTGGAACCTATTGACCTACCATGTTCAACATATCATCACAACAGACACTCCACCTTAGCATTCGGCACTCAGGCACTCACCATGAGGCCAGGGTTGATTCTGCTAGCACTGATTGTGCTTGCCACCACATGCCACTCACAAGGTAAGTAACCATGCGCATGCCATGCTTTCAAACCTGGTCATTCAAATATGCTGTTTCTGCCACAGACCTGTTTCTTTGTTTGGACAGTAAATATGTTAGTGAACAAATCAGAGTGGTTACAATAGTTTCCCTGAAGAGAAGCAAAGAGGGGAACTAAGATGACATTTAGGAGAAATAGTCAAGAATAAAAAAGAATATACGAGTAGAGTAGAATACAAAAACAGAGTACCTGAAATACTCAAAAATACTCAATTCCCCCCCCTCAATCCATCTATATCTTATCTTATTTATTCAGAGGGTAGCTTTGAAGAAACAGCTAAAATCGTAATAAGTTATTTATTTCTTGTGAGACAAAAAAAAATGCATTTTTGTGTGCAATAAGTGCAAAACATGATCTTTGTGACGTCCATCTAAAGAGCATGATGGGCCTAATGATTCTAAGGCTAAGGAGTTTGGCTTTATTTACTATTTGTCTGCCTTGTCTGTCTCTGTTTTGCTATGTGCACCAGAGTCTTGTGTGGACCGCTGTGAGCTTGGCTTTGATGCTGAGAAGAAATGCCAGTGTGACACCATGTGCAAATACTACCGGAGTTGCTGTTCCGATTATGAGACCACCTGCCGCATGCACAGTAAAGCTTTAGGCTTTCTTGCTGTTCTCTACAGATAACACAACCACAGCACATGTTTTAACAGCTGACATTCATGTTTTAACAACTGACATCTATTGACGAATTGGGCATACAACATTGACAGAAGTGTAAACAAGCCCAGTGAATGTTTCATAGTTGTGTCTACAGGGTTTCAGCAGACTGTTACTTTTCTCGTTGCTTACTGCATACACATGTTTACAAAATAAACATAAATAATGCAAATATTATCCATTCATTCATGTACAAAAATGTTCTAGAACCGTGATTTCTCACCTTTATATGAAGACGAAGGAGGATGAATAATATAGATAGTAACTCTGGGGGGTATTCCAGAAAGCAGGATCACTAACTAACCTGGGTATGTTAACTTGGAGCAAGAGGTAAACCTCCAGAAGCCATAGAAAGCTCTATGGCTTTGTTTTGATGGGAGAAAGAAGCCATAAGGCTCTTCAGTGAGGATGTTTACTACTTACTCTGCGTTTACTTATTTGGGTTAGTCACTAAACCACCCCCAAGTTGATATTTCCCTTTTCTTTTAGTCCGTGGGGACACGTTTGTGTTCGCTGAGGATGACGAGGAGGAGACGAATGCCACTGAGAGCACAGGGAGAGGCCGAGCACGAGGGCGGCAATCAGGCCCCTTCACGTCCGCCACGACGACAACAGCAGAGACAGAAGCAGTGGCTGTCAGCACGGTGAACCCTATACCTACACACAACATCCCCATGAAGCCAGGTGACACTCTCAGTACCTTGACTAGTCCAAGTGCCACCACCGACGATGCATATGCTACTGACTTTCCTGGGACCACTGATATGTCGAAAAGGACAGACAGCGGTGTGGCAATGGCCACTGATGCTCCAAGTGCCACTGTGGGTTTCAGTACCACTGGCCATGGCGGAACCATTCCACCTACCACCACTGCCACCACAGAAGCCCCAAGCAGCGCTCAGCCTGAGCCAACTCACCCTGCAGATCCAGACGCAGATGTCTGCAGTGGCAGAGCCTTTGATGCCTTCCTGCAGCTGAAGAATGGCACAATCTTTGCATTTAGAGGTGAGCTTGAACCTACTTGACTTGACTTGATCTTTAATTATTGCTGTCAATGTCACCCCTATAATTATAGTAAATAGTTTGTTTTAAATATGTCACCATTGCGATTATAACGATTATGGTGTTTTTATTTACTAGCTTGATTTTTTTTTGTTGCCCCCCGCGGCGCTTGGTACTCTAGGAACAGTACGCGGCATGGAACCAGCACCCATGCATACTCGAGTTAAAAACAGGCACTCAAATTACCGTCAACCTTTGAACTTGCAGTGTTTACCTACCTTCCCTGCTTACGGCCAGGCTAGCACAGTTATCACTTTCCGATAACCCCTCTGTTCATTTGTCCAACTAGCCCAGGAAGGGTCCACAGACTCATCCCAGTCAAACTCCCAGTGTAATAAAAACTATGCACAAAAGATAAAGAAATTTGCATTTAGTAGATTATTCCTTTATTGTAACATGCTTCTTGGCAAAAAATACTATTTGGAAAGCCATTTTATTCCCCTTTTGGTATACTTTTTCAAATGGTGGCTCATTTGTAAGGAACATGCTTCTCTGGGATAAGCAGCAGAGCTGAGTATGCGGGTCAACAATAACCCCCCCACACCCCCACATGCACCCATTTGAGGTCCAGCTGGAGCTCATTCTCTTTGAGCCAAAGCCACTGACTTCCCTTTCTGCCAGAGTTGTATAAAGTAGAAGTAGAAGTACTGTTTTGGATGTAATTACAACACTGGTAGTATGGTATTATGCAGTTGCAACTGCGTAGTACCATACTACTTGTGTTGTAATTACATCCAAAACAGTACTTCTACTTCTACTTTATACAACTCTGCTTTCTGCAAATCATTTCTGCAACAATCCAGAAAATTGACAACCCTCAGCAACTCCAAAGGCACTCAGCACTTAGCCTCTTCAACACATAGCCACATCGTGTGGTTTATCAGAGACTACCTTCGCAATTTGGAAATCAAGAGGATGGCATTCATGTTCCTTACAAATGTGTCACCATTAAAAAAAGACATAAACAGGCCTTTTTAAATGGTATCACATTTGTTGCTAAAATCACAACAAAGAAATAATCTACCAAACACAAATTTACTTACTTTTTGTGGATAGTTTACATTCAAAACATATTGTTTTGTGTCCACAGGGCAGTATTTCTTTGGGCTGGATGAGAAATCAGTGCTGCCAGGCTACCCCAGACTGATCAAGGATGTGTGGGGAATATCTGGGCCCATAGATGCTGCCTTCACACGCATCAACTGCCAGGGCAAAACATACATCTTTAAGGCATAATACTCATCATTATTCATGCTGATCAATATATAATAATTAGAGTGAGAGTATTTATTTTGTGTCTTTTAATTAAAGGGAAACAAATACTGGCGGTTTGAGGATGAGGTGTTGGATGAGGACTTCCCACGAGACATCAATGTGGGCTTTGAGAAGATCCCTGATGATGTAGATGCTGCCTTCTCAACTCCTGCTCATGGTCACCATGGCCATGAGAAAGTCTACTTTTTCAAAGGTGCTGTGGACACATGGAAAAAGTGAAATGGTTTTAAAGCACCATGTGTTCAACCTTTATAAATACTGTTTAAATCTAAATGTATAAAAATATATTGAATAGTAAATACTCTCCACAGGGGATCAGTATTACCTGTATGAGTTCAAACATCAGCCGACTCATGAGGAATGTGCACAGATGTCCTTGAGATCACCCTCTGTGCCTTTTCTTCAGTACAACAACATGTACTATGACAGCTGGCAAGAGTTTTACAACATCCTTTTTGGACGATGTAAGTGCATTCAAATGTCTTTTGTTAAACCATCAGCAGCAGGCCCTAGGCCACTTCTTATGCAGACTAGACCGAGGAAAGACAGAGCACAGACAGTACTGTATCTTGTGGGGTTTAAATCGGTGCCACAATCGATTAACATTTGAATGCATACTATCTTCCTCAGAGTTTAACTCTGAGGAAGACATTGGCCATTAACACGTTAATAAACCCCTTTTCTTACATTTGTGAAATCATATCAATTTAACACATAAGAATTTGGCCTACACTTTGTAAATTGTCCCTTAAAGGGGAAAACATTTTAGTAATGTTGTATCGCATTACTTTGCATAGGTATACTTACACTTATGGGTGATTTTGTAAGCTTAAGTTGTATCACATAAATAAAGTAATGTACTTTTATTACACAACCACACTGAATAACTTGACGTACCTGCTGTGGTTCAAATCTCTTGCTACTTTATAGTGCCAGGGTCCCACCATGGGCCTCACTTCATCCACAAGGACTGGAAGGGGCTTAAAGCCCCGATAGATGCTGTGATGGCGGGTAGGCTCTACATCACGTCGCGACCCCCAGGACTGTATCCGAGGCGGAACGACCAGCAGCAGTGGGGGCAGCAGTGGGGTCAGGACTGGGACCAGCAGTGGGGGTCAAGGCGGAACAGGCAGAACCGCTCCCCACATGAGCCAGGGACTGCGGCCCGGGGACCATGGGGGGTGAACATCGGCAGAGAGTTCGCCGAGCGCGGGATAAACATCGGAAGGGAGTTTGCCGAGCGTGGTATGAACCTCGGGAGGGAGTTCGCCGAACGGGGGATGAACACGGGGAGAGAGTACATGGGGAGGGAGTACATGGGCAGGGGCTACGACGATTACCTGCGCGACTTAGACCGCTGGCGGGATGAAGAGGACCGACGGCGAGACGAAGAGGATCGTCTGAGGGACAGGTGGAGAGACGAGTATAGCAGGCGATACGACTACGACTACAGATACTTCTATGACGTGCTCCAGAAGAGTCAGCCAGTACAAGCTGTTTACTTCTTCAGGGGAGGTATGAGGGCAATCTTTTTACTCAAAACATGCAATCCTAATACATGAGCATATTGAATAAATAAATGAATGAATAAACGAATGAATAAATAAATACATACATACATACATACATACATACATACATACATACATAAGTAGATTTTGATTTGATCTGTTTTTTTTTTCTTTATTTGTTGCAGACAAATATTACAGAGTGGATCTGAAGTCCAAGAGAGTTGATCCAGCAAATCCACCATATCCAAGATCCATTGGCAAATACTGGCTTGGGTGCAAAGACAAACCTGGGGCAGAGAAGAAATGAGTCTGTACAATGTTGGGATAAGAGACTTATCCGGAATAGACGATACGATGACAATCATTTTCTACCAGCACACTTAGTTTCTTTTATTGTCTTATTATTCTCTTATTCAGTACATTTATGCATCTACAGTACACCCGCGTAACCATATGTTCCACTAAAGAGCCCATAGAGAGCTGATTACTGCACCATACATTTACATGCACCATACATTTACATGCACCATTTCCTGTTTGGCTTTCAAGTTGATCAATGTCCACTACAGTTTAAACCTGGAAATCAATAAGGGGTGTTTTAGGTCCGCGCCACTAACCCTGACTTCTGTCCCAATGCACTGGAGCAATGTTTCCTTACTGACAGTGTGTGCTCTTGCTGACAGAAAATGCTTGTCCTGTGAATAGGTTTCGTGAATAGGTTTGTGAATAAGTGTTGTAAAAAGCATACACAGAACTAACCTAACCTAACCTCTACTCACCAACACTGCCCTGCACCCTGGCTTAACTAATTTTGTAACGCCTTTGCTTACTGTTTTGCTCTGCATATCTGCAGCTTGTTTATGTCCTCTACTGTACGTCAGTTTGGATAAAACTGTCTGCTGTGTAAAGTGTAATGTAATGTATGTAATGTAACTACTCACTGTTAACACATGTTGTTGTTGAAATGGGCTAAATAAACAAGGAATTAGGTTTACTAGACTGCATTCCTGCAAAACTTGATAAAAGTTTGCTTGAATGTGCCATGTTTTGTGATCATCAGAGCAAATATATGCTGAATTTCAAAAGATTTTACCAACTGGCACTATAGGCTGCAATATACTCCCATGACAGAACATTATGCAGGCCATGGCATGAGTATTATGACATCAACACCTGACATGCCTACAAAGATTCATCTCCCCCAGAGTTACAGTGTCCTGGCAATCGTTAACGAAAAATCGGTGAAAAAAAAAAAGGGAAAAAAGTCTCGGCAACACTATAATGTCATAATTAATGGTGGGAGAACTGTAGGTGTGTTGCAGAGCAAGCACACTTAATTATAAGGTAATACATCCGCAGACATGGATTGGTAGGACTCCAAGAAAAAGTTTGAAACAAATGATATACATACACTTGCCTTGAGGATGAAGCACAAATCATGTTATAGCTCTGCTGTTGAGAAAACAGCTGGCTCCAGCCCTTAAATTCATGACTGTGTCTGACTTGGCAACAAACTAGCAGTATCAAAACACATCACTGGAAAAGTGCCAAACATGAGAGCCATATAAAGATATGCTGTATGGGTTCATTATGACCGCCGCTAGCGAAGCTAGCGAAAGCGGTCATTATAGTGTTGCCGAGACTTTTTTTTTTTTCCCACCGATTTTTCGTCAACGATTGCCAGGACACTGGAACTCTGGGGGACATGAATCTTTGTAGGCATGTAGCCCTAGAAGTTGTTGAGCGAATAGGAGCTTTTGGCTGCCAAGGGCCACCCCCCCGCTGTGCCAGTGTCCATTAAAGAGGGGGAGACGCCGAAAAGTTTTTGCTGAATAACTCAATGAATGTTTCACCGAACAACATGATTTTTTTGTGATATGTCGGTGTTACAGGGGCGTATCAACCCTGCCCATAAACACTCACTTAAAGTATAGCGCCACCTAGTGATATGGGTAAATGCAAAAAATGGGATTTTATATTGGCAATATCTTGGACCGAGAAGGTGGGAACTGCACAAAATATGTCATGAACGATCAGCAGAAAGACCTCTAAAAGCACAGCACATGCCATAAAATTTGGCCCATAGGGGGCGCTGTAATTGTACAAAATGTCGTTTTGCCTATTATCTAGAGAACGGTAAGGTTTACAAGCAGTTCTTTTTTGTCATGAAATCTATTGACCCTCCCGCATTGAAAACACTGGTCGACGCCCACTTCCAAAAAAAACAATTTCCGTGAAATTTTAACATCGATAAAATAAAACCAAACGAACTCGTCATAGGCCATTCATGTGAATCTCACCAAATTTGGTACATGTCATCTACACATATTGGTGACAAAAAGTTATCAAAGGATTTATCTTGAGATAAACCGTTTAAAAGTTATATGTCAATGAAAATTTGAAACATAGCTTAAAATTCTTCAAAAGTCTATATTTTGGCTTCTAATTGCTCTGATGTGGTAAAAATTAACATGCCAACTCTAAACAGCTTTGTGATCATGCTTATCAATTTTTTTGACATTTTGTCAAAGGGAACAATGTTTTTTGTTGAAGCTAGGTGTCCAAAAACAGTTTTTTTAAAAAAACTCATCAACATTTTTTCCCAAGACAGTGATTTTGTGGTAGTATGTCGGGGTTACAAAGACGCATTTATCCAGCCCATAAACTGTCACTTGAAGAATAGCGCCACCTAGTGATAGGGGTAAATGCAAAAATTGGGATTTTGTATTGCCAATATCATGGACTGAGAAGGTGGGAACTGCACAAAATATGTCATGCACGATCAGCACAAAGACCTCTAAAAGCACAGCACATGCCATAAAATTTGGCCCATAGGGGGCGCTGTAATTGTACAAAATGTCGTTTTGCCTATTATCTAGAGAACGGTAAGGTTTACAAGCAGTTCTTTTTTGTCGTGAAATCTATTGACCCTCCCGCATTGAAAACACTGGTCGACGCCCACTTCCAACAAAAAGAATTTCCGTGAAATTTTAACATTGTGAAAGTGAAACTAAACGAACTCGTTATAGATCGTTCATGTGAATCTCACCAAATTTGGTACATGTCATCTATAGACAATGGTGACAAAATGTTATCAAAGGATTTATCTTGAGATAAACCGTTTAAAAGTTACATGTCAATGAAAATTTAAAAATAGCTTAAAATTCTTCAAAAGTCCATATCTTGGCTTCTAATTGCTCCAATGTTGTGAAAATTGACATGCCACCTCTAAACAGCTTTCTGTTCATGTGCATCAAATTTTGTGATATTTCGTCAAAGGGGACAATGTTTTTTGTCAAAGCTAGGTGTCCAAAAACAGGTTTTTTTTTTAAAACTCATTAAACATTTTTTCCCAAGACAGTGATTTTGTGGTAGTATGTTGGGGTTACAAAGACGCATTGACCCAGCCCATAAACTGTCACTTGAAGCATAGCGCCACCTAGTGATAGGGGTAAATGCAAAAATTGGGATTTTGTATTGCCAATGTCTTGGACTGGGAAGGTGGGAACTGCACAAAATATGTCAAGCACAATCAGCACAAAGACCTCTAAAAGCACAGCACATGCCATACAATTTGGCCAATAGGGGGCGCTGTAATTGTACAAAATGTCATTTTGCCTGTTATCTAGAGAACGGTAAGGTTTACAACCAATTTTTTTTTGTCGTGAAATCTGTTGACCCTCCCACATTGACAACACTGGTTAATGGCCACTTCCAATGAAAATAATTTCCGGATAATTTTAAAATTGCGAAAGTGAAAGTAAATGAACTCGTCATAGGCCGTTCATGTGAATCTCACCAAATTTGGTACATGTCATCTGCAGACAATGCTGACAAAAGGTTATCAAAGGATTTATCTTGAGATGGACTGTTTCAAAGTTACATGTCAATCAAAATTCAAAACATAGCTTAAAATTCTTCAAAAGTCCATATCTCGGCTTCTAATTGCTCATATTTGCTCAAAGTTGACATGACAACTTTGAACAGCATTCTTTTCATGTGCACCAAATTTTGTGACATTTCGTCACAGGGTGCAATGTTTCCCATCAAAGCTAGGTGTACAAAAGTTTTTGTTAAATAACTCATTAAAAATGTTGACCAAGACAATGATTTTGTGTTAGTATGCCGTTGTTAAAGAGGCGCATCGACCCATCCCATAAACACTCACTTGAAGCATAGCACCACCTAGTGATACAGTTAAATGCAAAAATTGTGATTTTTCTTTGCCAATATCTTGGACCAAGAAAGTGGGAACTACACAAAATATACACAAACACACAGAATGTAATTCATTCAAAGCCCACATCAATGCCCACTTCTAGCAAATCATTTCCACACAAACTCTCACCTCACAACACTGACCTACCACAAACTCATCATACCTGCAGTTCCCACACTTCAATACACTGCGGCGGTCATACCATGCTATGCGGTACATCTAGTTTTAATGTGTGTTTGTATCAAGACAAACAGAACTAAAGGACCCTTACAGACCGTTACAAAGCATTCTGTGGAAAAACACTTGTACTGTGGAAACATCAAATGCACTAAGATGTATATAATGTGCACTGCTGATAAAAAAGTAAAACTAACATGAGAATAATGGCTGCCCTGTATAGACTGTTATACCCCAGTTACTTCTGTATAAATAAGGAAAGTATTTTTTCCTGATTGTATTTATCCCAAGCTAAATATATAACTATATATAAAATACAGTATATATAGTGGTGTATTTCATAAATGAGACTGGTAGTCATCTTATTATAAACACACTTCAGACAGTGCCCAAAATCTAGTGTTTGGTATAAGTTGGTTTAAATAGTTTGTTAATCATTAACCTCTAAGTTAGTCTTTATCAGCTCTTAACAACAGCTTACTTAGATCTTCTGTTTACCAAAAACATTTAGTCTACGGGCTAGGAGGGGTCCACATGCACGCCCACATGACTAGACTTAATTGGTATGTTCTTGTAGCCCCCCCTGGTCCCAAAGTTTAAGAAAAATCATGTAAAAAGGAAATAAACTTATTCCCACTATGTATGGCATAGCACCTTTTAACCCTAAAACGTGCTGCAAAAATGGCAATTTTTAGACCTAAGGAAAATTACTATTACCAATTGCTTCTACATAGAGCAGTCAAAATGAACAAATCATTGCCCTGGTCTAGTGCTGTCATAATATAATGTAATGCCTTTGTATAGGCTTGCATAGGCTGCTTTAAAAGTCATAGGCATACAGCAACTAACAAAGGTTTGGGGTGCAAAAAAGGATGATCAATATTTTCTTAACATTGAGAAGTTACATTGAAACATGGCTTTAATGTGATTTTTCAATAATTTTCTGGATCATATCAAAGTAGACTAGGCGGAGTATAAATTCGTATCATGCCATTAAAATAACATATGAGTGCATTGACCTCAGCCTATTCCCCCTTCCGCACAGCAGGCCTGACAATGCTAAGTCTTAGAGCCAGTTATGAAACATGCCTTTGGAGAACTGCTTACCAGGCACACCTAGCCATCCCTGCACCTGAGGCAAAAGGGTGGGTAAAAACTCCAGCTAGTCTTTGGGAAGGCTGGTGCTCTAATAACAGAGAAAGAGACAGAGAGACTTGCTAACACTTTAGATTAAGAGCACAGGCTGTATATAAAAGAAAGTTTAGGATACACATGTTCGCCATTAATTAGCTGCTTACTAACATGTATATCAGCGGCACACTAGCCATTTGTTAGTCATTATAAATCCCAAGTGTGTTACACCCTTAAAGGTTAAAAGAGGCATGACATTTAACATATGGGGTTTTTTAATAACATATACCTGGGGCGTAGTCTCTTTAGCTCAATTTTATTTGGTATAAGTAACAGGAAATACAGCAGAAATGTCAAATGTACTGTAGCATTTATAATACACAGTGGGCCTCATGCAGCAATGTTCTCTTCAATTCCTCTCACATTTTCTTTTATTTTTCTTGTGAGAGACAAAAAGAAATAGTCTGTTAGAAGAAAAAAAGTTAACTCCAGGGGCACCCTAAACATCCTAATGTCCATTTAGCATGGTGTGCTGAATAATGAATCCCATCTGATCATAAGCTGGAGACCCATGCTGCCCTACACAGGCAAAGTACACTAACTACGCAAATGCCTTCAAAGGTGTTTTTTGAGTGAAGTTTGGTGATGCCTTTATGTACTGTCCTAATAGGAAGAAGCAACAGACTTAGTCACAAGACAAAGGAGGTGTTATAAAGTCAATTTCCAGTCTAAACTCAGTTTTGGCAAAATATGTAGTGGAGCACACTGGAGCGTTACTGCCAGAGTGCCTGAGAAATTCATCCACCTAATTAAATAGATCTTTGCATCGCAAATTAAAAGAAAAAAAATCTTGTGAAAGACCTGGTTAGCCAAAGCCATGAACATGCCTAAAATTAACAAAATGGGTACATATAGAATAGCAATCATGGATACAAGTAAAAATATGAGAAAAATTGTTCATAAATTCCTTCTGGCAAGAGCCATCCAACAGTACAATCACAAATCTATGTTATAAGACAGATTTGTAATAGTAGAATGAAACTTACAATGCAATCCTGACTCTTGTGATAGTTCTGACTACATGTGTAGTTCTGTGACACCAAGTACCAAAATGAAAGGCAGGAAAATAACTGGCCAAAGAAATATATTATCAGATATGATGTATATTTTCATAATTGGAACTACTTTGTTTGCAGTCATAGTGCATGACGTTTTCATACTGTGGTCCATCGTCTTCACAGGCCACAATGACGTCATTCGCAATGATTTCCCCCAGTTCGCCCACAGTCAGGTACCCATCCTCTCCCGGAGGATCTGAGCAGCAGGCCCCGCCTCTGGGCTCCAGCTGCTGAACCCCCCTTCCCTCCAAGGCGGGGGCCACCTGCTCCGGGACGCTCTTGAGGATAGAGGACAGCGGCCTCTTGGGGGTGGCAGCGGCGCCCTCCTGCAAGCTGACAGGGGGACAGGGGGAGCTGAGGGATGTGTGCTTCCGACGACTAGGCTTCCTCATGGGCACCGCGGCCTGGGGGTTCCCCTCTCCTCCTCCTCCTCCTCCTCCGGCACCCCCTAGTGCCTGCTCCCATACCGCTGCCCGTGTCCCCAGCTTCCTCCGTGGGGGTTTGACGACGGCCTCGCCACGGGCCTTGAGCCTGCTGGCTTCCTCCCTCTGCCTCTGGATGCTGCCTAGTCTGCGCAGCATGGCTTGCACAGGCCCCTCGGAGGAGCTGGCCTCTGTCTTGGACCCTTGTGAGGCCTTCCCTACTGTCACATACACAGTGGTCACCTTATCTGAACCCCCCTCTGGCTGGTGGTTGCCAGTCGGGGCCTGGGCGTTCTTTTTGGTAGGGTTGGACAGCGTACGTCGCCGGCTGCTACCGCCGAGGTTGCTGCGTAAGGGGGCACTGGCGGTGGCAGCGGCAGCAATGGCCCTCCCGGACTCTGGCTCCGCTAGATCTTCCGGAGCTCCCTGCTCGTCCACGGGGATCTCCCCTGTGGCAAGCTCCTGCTCCCCCCTCTCGCCGCCCGTCTCGCCCTCTCCCCGGCCCTGAAGGGCAGAGACCATGAGGACCCCCCAGGGAGACTTGGGCTTGCGGCCGACTGCAGGGAGCTCTTGGGCAGAACCACGGCGCTCCTTCGGACTAAACTTGGTCCCCTCAGCAAAGGAGACAGACGGGCGCTTGGACTTAGCGATGCTGGAAGTGCGTGGGATGCCGAAGGCCAGAGACATGTCCTCAGAGCTGAAGGCCGACGGGTCCGGGAACATGTTACATTTGGAGCTCAGCTCCTGGAATTCACCTCCTGCTAGAGTGGAGATGTCTGGGCAGGAGGCAAAGGATGAGATTAGGACAGAACACAGATCAGGAAGAATGGCACTCCACTACCAAACAGTCATCATGATTCTCATTCAAGGCAACCTATTGTCTAAAATCCCCGTTTAACAATGTCATGGGCTGTTCTGTTTCATTGCTGAACATGGGGAAAATATATACAGAGCTGTGTGGCCCTGTTAGGGGTGGCCAACCTATGACCCACAGGCAAAAGAGTTTGGCCAGCTCCTGCTGTAAAGATACACAGACAGAGAAAAAGCAATGGATGGAACACAAGTATGTTGTGCTGAAGATGTCACAGAGTTGTCACAGAGCTGTACAACTGAGTAGATAAATATAAATAAAAGATAAATATACAGGTGCTGGTCATATAATTAGAATATCATGAAAAAGTTGATTTATATCAGTAATTCCATTCAAAAAGTCAGATGTGTATATTATATTCATTCATTACACAGAACGGATGGACAAACGGACGGAATAGATAGATAGATAGATAGATAGATAGATAGATAGATAGATAGATAGATAGATAGATAGATAGATAGATAGATAGATAGATAGATAATGAAATTAAAATGTTTTACTGTGTACCTTCTCTGGGTGGAACACAGTATAAGGCCTCTCCTTCCTCCCCTTCCTCTTCCTCGTCTGTTTCAAAGGAGTTCTCTGTTATCCAGCCAGAGGAAGGGGGCTCTATAAAGCTGTGGTTGAACGTGAGCTCAGGGTCATGGTGAGACACTGAAGACATCAAAGAAAGAAAGAGTCCTTAGAGAGGGTAACCAAGTACTCGTTGTTTTTTTTTAAATGACTTTACAAATGTCCACTCTGAATGTTGTACAGAAACACTTTATTTTACGGTTGCTTTTTGCACGCACGCACGCACACACGCACACACACACACACACACACACACACACACACACACACACACACACACACACACACACACACAGGAGCCCCACACTGCAGCTAACCTGTCACTCGAGGCAACCCTGATGACCACAGGCTGACACATGGTATGGATGTGCTGACAGTCGCCAGCACACTGCAGACATGGTGCTTCATCCCCAGGGCAGGACTGTCATCACTCGTGGGAACCCTTTCAACACGGAAGCATTGCTAATCAGAGACGTACAAGGGCAATCTCATGCACACTTCTTTTAGTCACACGACTGGTAGGTGCAGGTATGCACTGCACGGCAATATAAAAATTTGCATATAAGAGAGTTCTGAAGACGTGGGGTTAGGTGTGGTTAGGTATGGTGTGTGTGTGTGTGTGTGTGTGTGTGTGTGTGTGTGGGGGGGGGGGGGGGACAGAGAGAGAGAGAGAGACTTGGAAAGCAGGGTGTTACTGACTGAGCCTCACCTCTCTTTGCCCTCAGTGAGGGCCTGTCCACAGCAGCAGCAGCAGCAACAACACACCATCAGCAGCAGCATGAACAGCACAAGGATGAGCATGCCTGCTATGAGACCTGCGTGAGTACCTAATGATACACACACACACACACACACACACACACACACACACACACACACACACACACACACAGTCTTACAGAATAAGCAAAAGCATGCTTGGGCAAAAACGGTCCAGCAATACAAATTTTATGTTGTGCCAATGCCCATAGCAACTATGAGGTCTGCGTGAGTACTTAATGATACACATGCTTGGGCAAAACAGTCCAGCAATACAAATTTCTCCTTGTTTATGTTGTCACCAGGACAGCAAAGACAGCAACTGGTGGGCATTAACATACAGTGACCTGTGCTGACATATCTGGTAATACTTTATTTGGACAGTCGATTCACAGAGATGGGTCCTAATTTTGTTTATTGGTTACTGATTATCACCTTAAGCAACCCAAACCCTCAACGTGTCACGGTTTTCTTCTGGCTTTCTGGCAGTGCTGTGTTTTTCCTTGGTTCATCGTTAATTTTCCCCTAATCACATTATTAGTTTCACTTATTCACTCTGCACCCTGCGCTTCTTGCACTGCCACATCAATCCTCCTCACCTGCTCGTCTTGTTTCCCTGTCTCCTTGATTATTAGCTGCACCTGCACTTCCACGTTTACGCTCGTTTAGCTCCTTAGGTTCACCACTATTTAAACCCTCACTTTTCACTCCCTCCTTGCTGGTTCGTCTGCCAACCACGGTGTGTTTCTCCATGGCACGCTTAAAGACTCCTAACTCTTGTTTTGATCTCGTCCATCTTATTTTCTGTTCACCTGTCCGTTGTAGTTTGTTTCTGTTCTCTGCCTGTCTGTTTCCTTAAGTCTTGTTCATGTTTTTCGTAGTCTGTGCCTTGTCTTCGGTGTTTTTGTGTGAGCCCTGCTTTCTAGTGTTTCTCCCCTGTCTCTTGTTCCTGACTCGGCCCATCTCCTGACCACGTCTATCTCTCCAATCCCTGGTTCACGACTCGGCCTGTCTCTTGACCATGCCTGGCTCTACTACCCCTGGTTCACGACTCGGTTCGCCTCCTGACTACGTCCGGTTCTCCAGCCCCCGGTTCACGACTCGGCCCGCCTCCTGACTACGTCCGTGCCTGCGTGCTCAAGTGAGCACCACCCTGCACTCCTGTCTGTCTGTCAGCCCGGAGCCCCTACAAGCTCTGTGTCCTTGCGCTCAGACGAGTGCCACCCTGCATTCCTGTCCGTCTGCCCAGAGCTCCTTCAGACTCTTTGTCCACACTAAGCCGAGCGCTCACCTGTGATTCTGTCTGACCAGTTCCGGGCCCCTGATTCTGTCCCTGTTTCCCTTAAATAAAAGTCCTTTGGGTTATGCTACGCTATTGCGTCCGCTCCTGTTTGTCTGTCTCCCTGTATCATGACACAACGTTAACCTTAATCTTAAGACAGAGTTTTAATAGATGGTTTGTTACAGTCATAGTCTCAACATTTGTAGATTGTCTACTGTACCATCTACACGACTATCCATAATAAAGTGTAACCACATATGTTGATGGCCGTGCTTGTATGAGTAGGATGGTGTTATTGGATGGGCACGTACTGTAGAGGCACACTCCAGTGACCCGATGGCAGGCCACTTGGCCACAGTCACATACGGAAGAGCAGTTCACACCATAGAGGTGATCTGGACAAGTGCTGTTGCAGCTGTGAAGTTGTTGAAGACAACACACTTTATTCACAAACAGGGTCGATGCAATTGGTAGTTCGTTTTCTGTATTGTACTTTTACTACACTGCATGAAAGAATTAAATATAGAGAAACAAAACAACTATGCATTTGGCTTCTTAGAAATTCAGTGCAACTATATTTATTCATTAATATGCTGTGAAATGCTATGTAGTGATTATATACGGTTTCACTTATGGTGTTTAGTTGATACTTTTCTCCAAAGTGACATACGGCACCCATAAACACCATATTATACACAAAAATACTTGGCTAAACTTTAAAGTATAATAAAAGTAATTTTGTGGTAAGGTATAAACACAACTTACAAAGACTAACGTAGTTTAAATATTAATGAGAACATGCTATAGGATTGCACATTGTAGCATTGATACTGTAGTGGACGGTATGGTATTTTTGTATGTCACCTACAACCACTGAATCATTACGAGCACAGGTTTTTGCAGAACTCATGAGGCTCTAACCTCTCTCCCTGAAAGCCGGGCTGGCAGATGCAGGTTCCTGTCACAGGGTCACACTGGCCGTGGACACAGGGGCCGCAACGAAAGCGACAGCCCTCTCCAAACATCCCCACTGGACACGGCTTGTCACACCTACAGTACAGCAGTCAAGGCAAGGCAAGGCTAGGGAAGTTTATTTGTATAGCACACAATTTGTACATAATTTAATTAAAGTTTAATGTGCTTTACAAACATAAAAGGTCAGACAAAGAAAAGACACAGATGTTCTGAGTAAAAACAGACTTAAAAACAGGAAGTGCTGGCTGTGATTTCCTGTGTACAATCTTGACTGATGCTACATTGCGTTTCACCTGTGAAGTAACAGCCAACAAATTTAATAGAAATTAGTATTCTCCCACATATATAAGTTGTGCACCGAATTGTCATTGCTGAAAAATCATAGGGTCACCATTATCACATTTACACAAAGTGCTACAGGAAGAAGGCATTTGGCATTATGGAGGACATGAGTTACCCTGCACACTACCTCTTCTCCTAGCCTGGGCACGCCCATACTTCCTGTGCCGCTGCATTTGAATTTCGCTTGCAAAGTCAGTCTGGCCAAGCTCCCATTCTACACCGTTTCTACATTAACAGAGAAACTGGGACCAATGAAAATCTACCATTTCAAAAAGGCAATGACGGGGTAGTTTAGCGACCGGAAATCTACCTCAGTCACTGTCAACATGACGAACGTGGAGCAACGGCAAGATTTCAATGCAGCTGTAGCTGCTGTTTTGGAAGATGGATGAACATGTTAGCCAACGAAGTCTACAAAGAAAATCTCCTTGTCATTGTTGTCGACGAGGTTCATCTGACTTTTAAATGGTAAGTGTTGCCAAGTCAACCCAGTTTACAGTATGTATGTCTTATCTGATCTATAACCTTAAGTTCTCACCAGCCATCCAGGGTGCAGGCCATGTACAAGCATCAGTATCCCAGGCCAAAACACCCCACACATATATGCAAGCAAAGATCTAACAACTCGCTTTTGTTGACAGTTCATTTTATTAGGCATGTAAATTATTTGTAATTTACTGCTGTAATATATCACATGGCTGTAAAAATGCCATAGCACTCTTGTCAGGGCACAAGGCATTTTTACTGCGTATGGTACATTTTATACTTTTTTGTTGTGTTTTGTTTATCTCTATTTTATTACACTCTGTGTTTGATCAGTTGGACTTGGCACATGAGCAGCTACCCAAAAAAAAACCCCAGTTTGACACCGAAGGCAACTTAGGGTGGCCACTTAGACGGCTGTTGCTTTCCGGCCAACCATGCCTGCAGTAACACATGCTGACGTTGGCACACACACCACATCCTGGAGGAAAGCCCTCTTGTTCCAAGTGAAAGCAGATTTAAAATGCAAAAAAAAAAAAGCAGGTGGTGACTGATGCTTCCTTTATTGGAGTTACATGGAGGTATACCAGTCATCCTGAATGGCTGATAAAAATGGATGAGGAGAAGGGGGTTGAGGGTGGTGCGTGTGCAATTGGCTAAGAGGTTATTTCCCAATTCCACCATATCTCTCTCTCTCCTTCACTTTCTCTCTCTGTATTCACTTTTCTGTCCAATCCAAGGCAAAAAAAGCTTTAAAAAACCCCCCAGAAACTGGGTATATGAGTGGGCACAATCTTACCTGGGTCCAGTCCAGCCAGGGTTGCAGTGAGCACACTCCCCATTCACTGGGTCGCAGGCCTCTTGGTTCTTACAGGACGGACATGTTTGACGACACCAATCGCCATAGAAACCTAGCGGACAGAGTTGGTCACAGCGCGTGCCGTTCCATCCTGGATTGCAGGCGCCGCAGGAGCCGTCCACCACATTGCATGCCCTGCCCCTCAAACAGTGGCCACACCTGCACACACAGTACAATGGGCTCTACACATCTGTACCATGACATGTGACATTATTTCATACATACTCAGAAATCAACAATAAATGTTGTTTACCTCATATTTGTTTTCATAAAGGTACTAAACACAACTCAGGCTGTATTTAACATTACATACAGTCACATAATACAGTTGTATTCTTTCATGGGCCAAAATTTCTAGGGGCGCCCAAGGATATTTTTAACATTAATTTGTAATTTAATGTTATAAACCTCCAACTCCCATAAGCACTTGCCAACAATGATTACATTACATTGCATTTGGCAGACAATTTTATTACCCTTTATCACCCTAATTTTTCCAGTTATTTATTGAAATTCAAGTAGTGAAAGTTCAATGAATACCCTGAAATGGTACAAAAGTAAGTACTGAACAGCCAGAGGTTTAAAAAAAGATTTGGTTACCCAAAACCAAAAAATAGAATTAGACAATATATAAAAATAGAAATATACAATAAACAATAATACATTTAGAATTATACAAAAAGGCCTTTTTCAGGGAAGTGGGTCACCTGATCAGCAGCTTAAATCAGACTTGACAGATAGTGCTACTAATTCCTATGGGGGTTCCAACTTTTCTTGATTACTTACAACACCCAATGTTGGTAGTGTAATGCTACAAAAATGGCAAGGAAAAGGCAAATAACATTGGGAGAGAGACAGACCATCATAACACTTAAAAGTGTTGTTTTTTCCTACAGGGAAATTGCAAAGAAAGTCAAGGTGTCAGTGAGTACAGTGTAGTAGAAAAATCAAAGATGCATGTATGTTGGGGCGTGCTTCCATTGTATCCAGTGTATCCCCACCCCCTTCCATTGTATCCAGTGTATCCCCACCCCCAACCAGATCTCCCGAATCTCCCGCCACACTAAACAAAGGCATCACACCTGTATATAAGGAGGGCGATTGCCCCATATCTTGGAGTTTGTATGGTCACAGCCTTAGGTGCACGCTGTATTAAGCTCCCGGATCCGTCACAATAAACCTCGGAGGTTTTGTCATTTACCACTACTCGGCTTGGCTTTGTCTCTACTTTGTTAACTAATTTTTGGACGACAACAGCTTTCTTCACCATCAAATATCACTTAGAAAGTGGGGGAAACTCTGTCAAGAAGTGGAAGTCACAACTTAAATAGAGACCATGTTTCTAAGAGTTAACAGCTTGTGTGATAGACAGCTCACAGAACAACAACTTCAAGCACAGCTTAATAATGGTCGTAGTAAGCAACTTTCAGTTTCAACTGTGAAGAGGAGACTTCGAGCTGCAGGTTTGACAGAACGGTTTGCAGCAAGAAAGCCATTGCTAAGACATCACAATAGGACAAACAGGCTCTCCTGGGCCATGGAACACAGCCATTGGACTACTGAAGCCTGGAACAAGGTATTATGAACTGATGAATCAAAATGTCAAAATTTTGGTTCATCACGCCGTCAAGTAGGCAAGAAGATGGTTCCACAGTGTATAAAATCAACTGTCAAACATGGAGGAGGAAGTGTGATGGTTTGGGGCTGTTTTGCTGGATCCAGGGTCGGTGACACAGAGTGAGTGGCATCCTGAAATAACATGGCTACTACAGCATTCTGCAGTGCCATGCAATACCCTCTGGTATGCGCCTAGTTGGTCAGAGGTTCATCCTACAGCAAGATAATGACCCAAAACAGTAGTCCAAACTATGCCAAAACTACCTCAGGAAAAAGAACAAGATGGTAAGCTTGAAAACATGGAGTGGCCAGGACAATCTCCAGACTTAAACCCCATTGAGCTGGTTTGGGATGAACTGGGCAGAACAGTGAAAGCCAAGCAACCTACAAGTGCCACATATTTACAGTAGCGGTTTTAGGCACGGGCGAACCGGGCAGCCGCCCGGGGCGCCATTTCGTATGGGGCGCCACGAGCGCTTGGGGGAAAAAATAAAAAATAAAATAAAAACGCTCCGTGTGTCATATCGCTGGCGGGGGTGCTGAGAGGTGGTCTCACCCGGGGCGTAAAACACTATAGAACCGCCACTGCATATTTATGGGAACTTCTGCCACAAACTTGGGAATAACTTTCTGAATAATATTTGATTTCTCTTGTGGAAAGAATGCCACGAGTATGCTCAGCTGTTATATCTGCCAAAGGTGGCTACTTTGATAAGTCAAAAGTTTTAAATACATTTTGGTTTATAAATTGATTACATGATTTTTTTTTCAACCTAAATTGCATATTTGTTCTGTGCTTTCATTTTTAGAATGCAAGACACAATAAACTGAATGATTTTCAGTAAAAAAAACTGGAAAAAGTGTGGTGTACTAAAACTTTTGACCGGTAGTGTATATGAAACTAAGTCAATGTCAAAATCTAACAATTAACTTAATTGCATTTTGAAAAAATGGCTGTTGTGGTCCTCAGGTGTCAAATTTAAGGCTCCAAATCAAATTCGACACGCTTTCTGAGCTTTTCTGCTTTGATGACAGCGATTAATTTTTATCCTTAATCCTTAATTACCTCACTGGTAGCCAAAGTGTCAGATAGGCAAAAGCCCTGGCTATGAATATCAGTTTGTAATACAATAATAATAATGATGACGATGATAATAATTGTGCCAGTCGGTGTCAATCTTAGTGCCAATATTATCTGATCCAACACCTTAAGAGCAAGCCTTCTCACCAGCCATCCAGGGTGCAGGCCAAGCGTCAGCATCCCAGGCCAAAACACCCCACAGATATATGCAACCAAAGATTTAACATCTCAATGCTGTCAACTTTGTTGACAGTTAGCATATTAGTAAATACCACCCATGTTATTGGCTGCAACATTTCACATTATGTGAAGCAGTTTGCTTACTATTTTGGATTAATTACGCGTTAGTGCTATTTTAAATTCTGGCTAATAAAAGCAGCTTTATTTCTGACCATAAGGGTGATGAAAACTTCAACGTGGGTACCTTTCATTTTGAGTATAGTACACTATTTATGTAAATTAATTATCGTTAATGTAAAAACTATGCAATTTTAGTTCTGTATGCCAAATTTCGTTAAAATCCATAAAGACGAGGTCCGAAAATGTTCACCCATCATCCATGACCAGATGTTACAATGCATTTGGGAAATGCAACACACTGCATTAAAATGCCGTGCTTTCCTCCTCCTACCTTGTCTGGCATCCCTTGCCATAGTACCCAGGGATGCAAGGCTCGTGACACAGCGGGCTCTTGTACCCGGGCTCGCACACACATTCCCCGTCGACGGGGTCACAGTGGCTGTGGCGGAGGTCGCAACTGCAGTAGTGCTCGCAGGTCGGCCCATACCGGCCCTTGTCACACTGGCACTGACCCGTGTTCTGGTCGCACGCAGAGCTGTAGCAGTTGCAGCGCAGGCTGCACTTCTGTCCCCAGAAGCCCCGGTGGCAGGCACAGTGGCCTGTCACGGGGTCACACCTGGACGTGCCCTGGTGGAAGCACTGGCACATCCTGGAGCAGGTGGGCGTCCACCAGCCCTCCTCGCAGGTGCAGTTGCCGTAGAGAGGGTCGCAGTGGCCATGGTGGCTGCACTGGCACTCGTGCTGGCACAGCGGGCCCCAGCGGTTGGGCAGGCAGGTGCACTCGCCCGTGTCCGGGCTGCAGGTGCCGTGGGGGTGGCACAGGCAGAACTCACGGCAGTCCGAGGCCCAGAACTCAGGTGGGCAGCCTGCAACAAGGGAGCAGTGCAGGCCATTGATAGGGTTCTTTGACAGACATATTCTAAATACACTAACTAGGACACAGATATTAGACATAGATAGATAAGATATATTACACACAGATATACTGTGCTTACTGTATTTTGTCTCTTTGTACAGCCTCTTTAGTCACTGTACTTTATTTTTTATCTTTACAAAGTGCTTTACAGATAGCTAAGAGACGGGACAGGCTATGTCAGTAAAATTGTCATAAATAGGTAAATAATTAAGTGAATACTGAACTTTACTTTTACTGTGATTCCATTCTGTTCATCTCTATTGAAGATGATTTTTCTGCTTCAGCTATACATTTACGATGATTAAAGATCATTTTTGCATATTTAAAAATTAGCACATAAACAGTTATATAAGGGAATCTTTCAAGCTTTACAATACCATATTCACTCTCCTGGTAAATGATGGCCCTTTGACTTACGGGTCTTGCACTCTGGGCCAAAGTATCCGGGCCGGCACCGACACATGCCCGGGTAGACACACACCTCATCCTGCTGGCATGCTCTCTCTCCCTCACACACAGCTGGAAAACAATACACACTGGGACTCAGGTCAAAACCACAGCCACACACACACACACACACACACACACACACACACACACACACACACACACACACACACACACACACATACCAGGGCTAGCTTCAGAACTACACACACACTACAAATTAAAGGGATGGGCTCCAAAGTATACACACACACACACACACACACACACACATACAATAGACAGAAACAGAGAGAGCGAGACAGACAGAGAGAGAGACAGAGGGAGCCAGAGACAGACAGAGAGAAAGAGAGAGAGAGACAGAGAGCGTGAGAGACAGAGATACTCACGTATGGTACACTCATCTCCCTGCTGACGCCAGCCATTGCAGCAGACCAGAGAGGATGTGTCCCTTTAAATACAAACACAGGAACAGAGCCATCACAAACACACACAAAGCCTAAAGGCCTAAAACACCCATTCTGAACCCACTCTCCAGTTACACAAGTATTTGTGATTAAAGCACATCCAGTTAGATCTTTTGACGTTGATGGACTCATTTTTTTCTTTTTTGTCTTTCTTGGAAACATCTTCCTCGCGGCATTTGGCTTCCATGCCCTGTCAGCTCTGACTTTTACAATACCTTTTTTATTTATCAAACCAAGATCTACATGATGTTGAGGTAATCAGGTATGAGATTGATACATCACATACGTCAGGCACACATAGACAACATGCACTTTGGGCAAGTTGTAGAAGTAACACTGAAAGAAAAAAAATGTGTTGTATTTTCTATTAATTTACACAATACTACCGAATTTCAGGCTCAGTGGGGTAAAGGAGAGTAAAAGCATGTTAACACAATTCATGCACCTTTCTGCAAGCATTACAAACAAGCATTTACTCACATTAATGATCACTACCATTACTTGTATAGTTTACCCACACCCACACAGTTTAACCAGCTTTTACACCATTGCTGTGTACTGATTTGTGAAAAATAAGACAGAGGACAGACACGAGAGAAGTGAAAGTCCCCTGATGAAAAGAACACAAGAAGACAGGAAAAGTTGAGGCACAGGCCAAAGTTATGAAGAGGAACCACCTGCGGTCCAGGCACACATTCCGTCCTGTCGAAGAGAGTTTCTGGGCAAAGCCGAGATAAGATCCCAAGACCAGAAGAAGTCCAATGCCAGTTAGACAGAAACCCATCTCCTCTTCCTCCTCCTCCTCCTCCTCCTGACACCTACGACCCTCCAATGGGGGCCTTCACTCCTTCACTACACTCCTCTCTCTCTAGTCCTGTTCTCCAAAAGAAAGAGGGGTGACACGGTCCTCTCTATCCCCCGTGTATGTTGGCTCTGCATGGGTTTTGTGGGCCAGTGGGCTGTACGCTCCAAGCTTGTCCATTTCCTTTCCCAAAGTTTCCTGGGGAAGTGCAAGCAGCTTCCTCCTATTCATTAGGCGGCGGTGCTGTTTTAAGACACAATCACAGCACAGACTTCTGGGAAGGGGCAAGTAGCATTTTTAACAGGTTGAGCAAAGTGGGGCAAAGTGAGCACACACTTACTTACCAGACCACACATCCATATAGATCAAGGAGGCAGACGAGACCAAGAGATACACACATACACACACACAGCACATCTCACTACTGCACAAGTCTGTTTTATGCATGATATATGCATGAGATTAAACTAAGACCACATGCACACACAAACACACACATTCACAGAGAGATGTTAGGAGATACTTATGTGCTAGTAAAAGCTTTGTATTCAACTAACTCTATAATGAAAAAATGTGTGTGTGGGTTTCCTTGAATACATCCATAGGCCACTGAACAGACAAACAGGTATACATACACACACACACACACACACACACACACACACACACACACACACACACACACACACACACACACAGTACACGTAGGATACAAAACAGACCAACATGTAAATCCACTTAATTTATTTGGTTTTGTAGCACAAAAGTTCCCAATGAAAACCAACATGCTTACAAAAATAAAACACTGTCAGGATAAATATCCTTGCTGGCACACATTATCTTCACTAAGAGAGCTGTACAGTAATAAAGGCTATTGTACACATATAGAGTCCACTGAGGGGTGGAGGAGAGAAGTGATGGAGATGGAGATAGAGAGCTGGTAGCCATTTTTTTTACCCTAATCATGCCTAGGTGTGGGGACACACGGGAGGTCCTGTTTCCCCTTAAAGGAAACACACATTTCCTCACAGACACATACACTCTTACATTCATACACACACACGCACGCGCACACACACGCACGCGCACGCGCACGCGCACACACACGCACACACACACACACACACACACACACGACCTAAAGGAAGCACAGCTTTGTGTTTCGTACAGAGGAGAAGAATGCCCTGCTGATTAGGCTCACTCAGACACACAGGATCACCATTTTTGGACCATTTATACTACAGAAGCTAACAGTAGTATCAGTTCTGCATCCAAACCTACAATGAAGGAAGTCTGATGAGAGAAAAGAACATGGGTATCCAAAGTCACCATGTATTCTTTGATTCTTGTTTTTCTGTTGCAAGAAAATATATTGTATTTGGTTTGGTTGCATCTTTTCTGTGGTATAACATGTACTGGTGACAGACAATAGAAAATTAGATGTTTATGCCAGGTATACTGAGAAATTGGAATTTCTCTATGCCTTCAGAATCATAAATACAGTAGGACTGTATACGCACTTTCATTGGATGACAAAAAAAACAACAAGAACTCATTGCATCTTCGACATACAACACAAGAGGGAGCTTACTGTACAGTTAAAATGGAGGCCACACTAAGTAACATCCTTACATTCTGGTTTCAAAGGTATCACAAAGTGCATACTGAGAATTATACAGAATATACTATTTATATTTTCAAACGTGCTAATATAAAATGGCCATAGATTAGACTGATCTTTAATTAGACTCAAAATGTTTTTTTTTTTTTTTTTTAAGTTAGAAGTCATATATTTATGCGGTCACGCTGAGTAAAAATATGCTATTTTAGTGCCCCCTTGTGTTCAGTTTAAACACCTGCATTTAGGACATTTTGCGGTCAATACTTGCATCTTTGGTTAAAAGTTCGTAACAAAATATGAATGTCTACAAAAATAGCTACAAAACAATTTGATAAGAGTTCAAAATGAAATACATGTATAGCATGTACACTTTCTGGGGAAAAATATTATGTACGTCTGCCATATTCTCAACACTGTTTGAAACTTAGGGGACTTCAAATCCCCTGAAATACTGCCCACCTCAGTAATAAAGGAAAGCTAAATCAACAGTTACAAATAACTTTTCAAAACAAGGTTTCCTAACCATTTTATGGTTGAAGAACATTTTTTTCTGTCTAGTCCTTGCAGATCCCACTTCATCTTGTCTCCACAGTGTCTGCACTGTGTGTTTAAAAGAAAGAAGTCTTTCTGGTTGGGACATGCTACTAGAAACACTGAAGGCCCAAAAAGCTGACGAGAGATGGGATGGGATGGGATGTGTGTGTGTGTGAGTGTGTGTGTGTGTGTGTGTGTAGGGGTTGAAGGGTGGGTTCAGGGTGAGCGCCGGGGCTCTAGGTCCACCTCAGGCTCCTTGTCGTCTGGGTCGATGATCTCCCAGGCCGAGCTGGCATTGTTTGGGCTGGGGCTCTTGTTATAGCTGCCTGAGCGAGTCAGGAAGCCAAACCTTAATGGGAGAGGGCAAGAGAAGTGATAACAGCCATATATTATGGCCAGGAAGACAATTGGACCCTTTTTTTCTCTCTAAGAGATAAACACTGTCAACACTCATTACAAAGAAAGTAATGTTTCACTTACAGTAAAAAAAAAAAAAAAGAAGTTCATTCAGAACATGACACTGACCCAATACATCATAACTTGGTGCATTGTTGTCTGTGGGTTCCTAAATAAACCTTCATGAACACAGCCGTGTATGTGATGTGTGCATGGACACCTACAGTCACATAACATAGAACACTGCACTTAGTTGCAGTTAGTTCAGTCAACTGTCTTGAATTCTCATTCTGAAATGCCCTTGTTTGAGTTTTGGGTCAGCCAGTTCAACAGAAAAAACAACAACAACAAAAAAACAGGGATGTGTTCAACAGAGTTTTTCCTGCATGCAAATGAATTATTTTACTACTTGCCAAACAGCTGCTGACAGGAGTTTTGATTAAATATCTTTTGTCTGTGATACTTCTGTTGCTATTATGCAATAGTAATAACAACAGGACTATTCATTCTGAGCCAGGAAAAACCCTGTTTTTGGATTCCTAGGCACCCCCTGCTGTAAATGAACCATATATATTAATATCTTTATCAAAATATATGGTTGTACAGCACAACAACTAATATCAAACAAACACATGTAGTGATGTAGTGTTACTGCGCAGGTCCTATTTACTGCATCTGTTGAGGGTACATTAAAGACTATAAAAGATGATAACTTTTAGCGTGAATATAAGATTTTATTACGTTTGTTAGGATTATCTACAGTCTATCATGCAGGTGTAATGGCTGGTTGAAGTAAAATCCTTATATTTTCACAACAGATGTTAAATGATTAACTTGATTAAACTTGTTAATAATCAGGTAAGTATTCACATCCACTAATTGTACTTTAAAATTTACCAAAATGTTGACAGTGCCTCGTTATTTACAAACTGTCGAAGAAAGTATTATCATCAATGTTTTAGCCAACTCTGTGTTGGCGACATTTAAATAACTGTAGCACACTGACATTCTGAACCATTTCGTGGAGCATGAACGTTACATGCAAAAACGTTGAAAACCAAGAAATAGACAACGCAGCACAGTTTTTATAGAGAACAGTGTTGACTTTATAGCTTACTACACAGATATCTTAGGGCTGTTTCAATGGGTGTTCTCTATAAAATGTCAGTGTGCTCATAAAACGCTGCCCTTTCAAACACTTACAGGTTTCTGATGCGAGATTCTGGAGGTCTGCTGTCCGTACAATCTGTGTCATTGTCTGCGTCCTTGTTGTCAAATAATGGGCCTTTATCCTCCTCGTCACTGCAGACACACATGCACACACAAACAGTTTGTAGTTGCATGTGTGCGTGCAGTGTGTGCACACACACGTACACACAAACACAGATACACACACACATATATATATATATATATATATATATATATATATATATATATATATATATATATATATATATATATATATATATATATAAATACAAAGGGAGGGAGAGAAGGAAAGAGAGATAGAGAGAAGTTAGAGAGTTAAAGCAGCAGACTATGAATTGATTGCTGCAGTGAAGACCAGTGAAGGAGCCTTTCTCTCTTGCGACCTCAGCTCAACTGAGTTGTGTTTTGACCCACCTACTACAGTCCTCTACGGCAATGCCCAACATTTTGGCCTTAATGACCGTCCTCTGCTTCTTTATGGCAGATCGCACTGCATCCAGCAAGAAGCCTGGACACCGCTCGTCATTCAGAATTTCCCTGTGAATATACAAAAGGGCAATCACACATACAGAGGCACATGTGCAAACACACACACGCACAACCACATACACACACAAACACACGCACGCACACAGACAGACATCCATACACATAAACCATCCAAGCATGACCATTAGAATGGAAAAAGTGAAAAGTAGAATAGATGATGCGTTGATAAGACTTCCTTTTGCAGTCACCCCAATTTTGACATCTTTATCGCTCAAACACATGGCAAATTGCAGAGAAATGTTACTGGTTGGCATTTTCCACTTGTTTCACATAGGATCCTAAACCCCAAGGACATACAAAGAACTTGAAAGAATACGGTTTAAAGAGATAACAGCCTTTAAAGAGAGCTTTTTCTCATAGTCATAATTACAAGGTACGTTGTTGACTGGTAAATTATGACACTTTCACAGAATTGCTGAATAAAACTGTCAACTTAATCCTTCAATTCACCATACAATAAAAAGGTGAAATATGTGAAAATAAATAGGCTGTTAGGTAAGTGTTACTGGCGTACTTACAGTATACTTGCGTATGCCAAATACTGGCGTATGCCAAAACCAATCAGCCTGGGTGCCAAACAACATGCCCAAACAACCCCTCTCACCTCTGGTAGTAGGACAGCTCCTCCTGAACCAGGAAGAGGTTGGCCTTCAGCTCGTTGCGCTCAAAAATCATGTCCCGCACTTCCTGTTTGGTAAAACATGGCCGATTGGGATCGTTGAGATCAATGATCATCTTGTCAGTTAGGTCAACAGCTGGTGTGGATAAAGGGGACTGTGAAGAGAGAGACAGAGAGAGACAGATGTTTCACTCAGATTATTGCAATTATGAATGTAAACCTGTGTGGTATGCCTACTTTTGCAAATACTGTCTGTGCCAGCTATAATTATATAGTCCAGCTCTAATACTGCAAAACCAATAATAACATGCTTACTGTTATTGGTCCAGTCAAGCTCAATTCAGACATTTTAAAGGCGCATTGCAAATTCAGCATGCACGCACACGCACAGACACACACACCCAGGAACACACAAACAATGAACACAGACACACACACACACACACACACACACACATCTACTTACCATGTTAGCGTTGGCCTTCTCCAGCTGGTGGGTGAGGCGCTCGATCTCCTTCTGCTTCTCGCACATGTCGGCCTCTGTGTGGGCCTTGCGCTCCACAGTGCTCTTCAGCTGGGCCTGCATGACGCTCTGCTTGTGCCGCAGCTCGCTGTTCATCTTCATGAAGCGATCCAACTGCTCCTGCAACTGTGCCACCGAAACACACATCCCTATCAAAACACATGCCTGACACCATGTCTGCATTACAGGCGATGCGAGCGAGCATTAGGAACAAAATCAGCTCGATCACGTGATTTTCAGTTGGAGTGTTCTAGCTGAATGCAATGCGAAGCAGTACTGCGTGATGCGATGCAAAGTGACGTTCTAAAGGGATTTTTGCAGCTTGCTGCATTTTCAGCTATAGGTTTCATTCACATCACTCGTGTTGTAAAGATTCTCTGAAGGAGAGTCAACTAGAAACCTGAAATTAAAAGGTTACGGTAAGTGTTTGTAAATGTAACGGCTTTAGGGTAGACAGAGAGCGACAGATTTATTATTTTAACTATTTTTTGGCCTTTTATTACTTTATTTGATAGGATAGGATAGTGAACAGGAAGTGAGTAAAAGTTGGGAAATGACCCAGGTCAAATTCGAACCGGGGTATCCTTTGGCACTTGGCTGTGCGCCACAGCACCCCCAGAGAAAGACAGGTTGCTGATACAGTCGGCCCCCTGGCATGCAGTTAGGATACAGCACAGGTGTCAAGCCATGCTTCAGAAAGTGTGAACACCCTGCCAGGTATTTGATCCAACCATTTTCTGTGCTTGTACTTGTACAGTGACAACAACGGCTTACTTACTTATCACACAAATTATCAGACCCGGGATTGACATCTCTACCTGGCACAACACTACGCTTACCTCGAGAGTGTGTGTCAATGGTGGTCTTTAGAGGCTAATTACAATGCCACACAGAGTGGATGCATGTCAGTGCGCGTATTTGCTGTTACACAAAAAGTCCTTTAACAGTCTGGAATGTGCAACCTGCTTTATATCTTTTGTTACAACCAGCTCGAGGATGTAACAAGAAAATACAGAGAAACAATTTATTTTCAAATCCAAGTGGGCAGGTCTTTATTTAAAGAAGTTAGAAAAATTGCTTGTGCCTAAGGGGGTTCATCACACTTTACTTTGGCAGCTACTGTGTTCTGTGTACATTCTGACATCAATTACCATCCAGCTATAGTAAACATGGTAATAACCGCTGAAAAACGTATGTGATTAAAAAAGGAAGACTGTGATTACTAAAATTAGGCCCCTGCGTGCCAAATTCTAGCACCACACCTGCATGCACAGAAGTGCATTAAAAGAACCGGACTTCATGAAAGTGTTTTTACTGGAGAGTCTTGCGACAGGACGGAGAGGAATGCAACTTCTGCCCAGACATGTTCTCTGACTTGTTCTCTCTAGGTGTGTCTCTGTCTCAGGGACGAGGCCTTTGGCCCGGAGTGCTACTGGCTGTACTATATAACACCTGCGTCACAGGTGAGCTACTAGGGCTGGGCAATATGGACCAAAACTGATATCACAACATTTTTTGGCCAATTGGTTATATACAATGTATTCTTTCTTTCTTTCCATCTATCTACAAAAGATCCATATGGAGATATTGTCCCAACTCAGATCTCCTTCAATGATATGTTAATATTATGGAAGTGTTGTCCAGCTCTGCAGCTCTGGGTCTGCGTTGAACAAATTGCATACTGCTGGTTGGCACAGCAACAGCAGCAACAACGTGCTGGAATCGACTTTCTGGCTCTGCTAAGCTCCACCTAGCCAAGGTAAATGTCACTGGTGCCATCCTGTATGGTGAAGGTTAAGTATGCACATTAAGCTGCCAAAGTTGTGAAAGTGTGTGTGTGTGTGTGTGTGTGTGTGTGTGTGTGTGAGAGAGAGAGAGAGAGAGAGAGAGAGAGAGAGAGAGAGAGAGAGAGAGTGACAGAGAGAGTGAGAAGATTGTGTGTGTGACGACAGACATAAAGTTTTGTAGACCAGAGTGTGTGAAAGTTACCAAAAACAGACCCAAAAAGGAAAAAAAAAGGCCAAAATCGTACCGCTTCCACTTCTTTGGATCGAGAGGATATCTCCTGAGTTTTTGCCCGGATCTCATCTCGCTGTTTATCCACCACCTCTTTCAGTTTCAACATCACCTCACGTTCCTGCCGCTGGACACGGTCTAGAGACCAAAAGACACAAACAACCACAATAACCCTTTAACACCAGGGCGAGGCCAGAGGGGGGAAAAAAAGATTCTTTTAAACACTGTACTTTTCCAGGAACAGCTAAGTTAATTTAAGATTCCGAAGGTACTGTCCAGTTTAGCTAGGTTTATGCCCTGTGAGTAACAGCAGACACAAACAACTCAACCGCAGTAAAATACAGCATCTGTTGCTAAGCTACGCTCATAATGAAAGCGTATGTCGGGTAATTTAATGTAGGACAGGGCAACTCAAGTCACCACAATCATTTACGCCAATACAATTCCCTCTAAAAGCCAGGCAGGGTGGTGGTAAATCAATTAGAAAAGTTCCCAGTGAGAAAACAAAATAGTTCTAGGTCAAACTTTCACATAGCCTAACAGCTCAAAGGTAATTACAACACTAAACTACACAGACAAAGACACTATAAAAATAAACAGAGAAGTAACTTAATTTAATACCCTGATGACAAAGCCAAACTGTCACAGAAAGTTAGGTCCAGGTTTGTGTCCTGTTCTTTGTACTGTTCTTTGTACTTAACCATTTGGCAAGATTGCATCGTCGCTTTAAAAGATAAATGATCAAAAGTGGAATCTGTAACCAATGTACCTATGTAATTAGAGTGTAGTTACATAGTCACAATTAAGAGAGTGTAGCTGTATGACATGGTAGTTGCTTGTGCGCACCTTCCTGAGAGTGGGTGCACTTGAGGCGTCCCAGTAGCTCCTTGTTCTCCTGCCGCAGCTGCTGCACCTGCTCCTGGACCTCGTCCATCCGTTTCTGCCACTTCTTCTCTTTCTGCTGCCAGTCCTGTGACGGGTGGACAGACGGCATCGGCATGGGTTATTTTATCACCTCCAACAGAGAGGCAGGTTGGTTGTGGTTTAATAAATAGGGAGGGAAAAATTGTAACTTATTTAAAAAAAAATACAATGTATTTTAGAAGAAGTGAGTAAAACTGACTTAACTATACGAAACATTTTGTCAAACTATAGCAATGAATGGCTTGCATTTACTTACGAGAATTGTGGAATTTCCCTTTATTTCACGTGCAAGTCTGTTGGTTAATCATCTTTCATGGCCAAGCGGATCAAACTGATCCAAATAGTCCGCAACAGAACTTTGGCGCATGACCTACATAGCAATGCTCTGTTGCACACGTTTAGACTTGGACTATTAATGCATAACTGGAGAAATTACTACCAAAAGCAACTGTATAAAAAAATACATAAAATGTAAAGCATTGCACAACACTAGCCTGTTACATAACTAGTAAACATTGTTTCACTGACATTTGCCTGGAACTGTACGTACAGCCAAAACCACCATCTTGAAACGGTTTACACGCTAGACTACACTGGGACCACTATCAATCTATATTTTGCGAAAACATCAATAATCTTTAAGTTAAGTGCAGGTTATTCTACATGTAACGTGGGAACAAGAGTGGTCGAAGCTATGCGTTTTAGCACATTGTGTACCAGGGTACTGCGTTCTATGCTGCTTGTCAAATGTTTCAAAATAACGCTTCTTCTTGTATCATCTTCAATGTGTAATTCACAACAAGCAGACACTCTCAAATGAATAGTTGAAGAGACTACAATGACTGCATAAGCCAAGTGCGTAGGTGACTATAAAAAAGATTAGTAAGTTAGCTCTTAGCAATCATGCTAGTTTCGCTTACCCGCATTTCAGAGTTGTTGTTGCTCTCCTCGCATTCTTTCCCGCGTTGCTTTTTCTGTTGTTGAATCTGTAGCGCCTCAAAAGCCTTTAACAATTCATCCTCTCTGGATTTATGTGCATGATTTCTCGCTGCAAAGCTTTCTAGCAGTTCTAACACTTTAACAATTTTAGGAACCAGACCCTCAGCGCTCTCTTTACCATATCCATCGATGAGTTTTTCCACTTCAGATCCAATAAGTTTGGCAATTTCATATACATCATCGACAGTGAGAGTCGAATATGTCCTTTCGAGACAACTATCTGTCTTGTCTTGTTTGTGGTCGCTTATTCTTCCACAGCTCTTCTCCATTTCTACGTCGGAGCTGTCCACGTTCAGGAATCGAAAGTTGCTCGTACCAAACTGTCAAACAGCATGCCAGCTTGTCGTGTTACCTATGCGCGACATTTAATACCAACAAGAGTAAACCATACTTTTAAAACCTATGGCTATACATGAATATACAAATTCCAGCGTCGCTTACATTACAAGGCACAGTGCAGAGATCACAACGACGTGCTTGCGCTTCCTTGACTGACGACGTAATACAGCTAACACAGGCATGCGTAATATGAGACTACTACTCGGAGAAATCAAGCCAACGTCAATTAAGATTCGCTATTCTCGATGGCTTAGTTTCCTCAACTGTGCCCTCCTTCTCGTCCGGCCAATGCAATTGAAGTTCGTTGTTTCTGCACGTGCTTGAGACTTGGCTTGCTTGCTCGGTCGACCGTAAAGTAGTAACTGGGCCAGGGATGAATAAATAAGCTACTCCAAATAAGAACTTGTCTGTGCCATTCCTCACTGCACCACATCATGACAGCCTGAAACCACTTCTTGTAAAATACAAAAACCAATAACATTTGTATGACACGTTGAATTACATGTATATAGAAAACTGTGAACAAACCAAACCTGTGAGTTAGAGATAAGAATACTAAGTGGTTTAGGCGTCAAGCCAAATGAATAATCGACCACCAATTTATTTATAAAAGTGTAGATCTTTATTTTAAACCCAAAGTACAGTGATCACAATCGATACACAACATAGCTACTGGGTCCACACAAATTACAGCTGGTTTTAAAAAAAGTCGTTTCCATGTTAAATCAGATAAAGTCACTGAATAAAAGAGCATTGATTCCTTTTCCACACATCATAGGCATCTCAGCCATCAGCTAAGCACACAATCAACTACTGACAAATGAAGTCAGAAAAAATACATTTTAGGTGGTACGCAATTAACCATATGAACATAAATGCTGACTATGTGAGCTAAAACCACCATACACGTGAGAGCTGGTGAATGGACATCGAAGAAAGGAGAAAGGTACGAAGATCAACTGAGAGACTCGAAAACAGGTTCCTAAGCTTTGACTGAACTGCTCACACACACAAAAAAAGCCTTGGTGAGTGACTGGCGTTGCTATAAGTCTAAAAGCCTCTTAGATCCTTGTTGTTGAATATCAACAGTTGGTGCCAGGAGCCCATGGCCGCGTGGCTCTACGCATACATGTCCTCTCGGTCGGCGTTGTAGATCTCACCCTCCTGCAGGGAAGCAAAGTTGAGGAAGTGTGACGGCCTGTGGACTTCGTGGTAGAACTCCTTAGGGTTGGCAAGCTGCAGGTCGTACTTCATGTTGGGATCGTGGCGCACACCTGATGTAGGAGAAAGGGCAGAGATGAGACTTTAAGACATTGACATCTTCACAGAGTAACACTTATGGTGTCACTTTTCCAAATGTCAACATTCTTCAAAAGAAATCAACATACTACACAATTGTATAAATAATGTCAAAGTTACTAGTTGATGCATCCATTTTTTTTTCCTTAACAAAAAAAGTCAGGGGCGTTTTTTAACTGGCACTTGGACCAGGAAGAGCAGGAAACAGGAACTCACCCATGAAGTTGTAGTTCCACGACACCTGTCCTGGCACCATGAAGAAGCCTAGGAAACGATCTGACAGGAGCATCTGGACCCTCTCATAGTGAGACGGCAGATAGCCCTTAGGGTTGTTGCCCTTGTCAGTGTTCTGCCTGCCCCATTCATATCCACTGGGGGTCAGCTTATAGGCAGTGAGGGTACAGGAGCCAGGGGTGAAGCTATAACAAAAAGAGAGACAGAATGCATTTCAACTGACTGACAACATACTGATGGTTTTGAAACACTTTTCTGAGAGGTTGCGAACAATCCAGAAAACTCCTAACATTCTCTTATCTCATAATTCCCTGTGTTAATATCCAAGCAGTGTATTTAATAACTGCATCTTCAAAATGTGTAGATTTTGATACAGAAGTTTCCTTATTGAAAAGCCAGTTGCCATTTTGTAAAAGCCTGTGTCTATAGTTCTTAACTTCTCTTACAAACGATTCCTTCCAAATTCAAGAACAGCATCAATGACGGATCCCAGAGGAAATTTTGGGTGTGTACCTGCAAGTGATGATGATGGTTTTCTCCCCATCCCAGGAGGGGTTGTCGGCCATAACCTTTGCGTGGGTGGTGACGTCCTGTGGGGAGAGCTGGGGCGACTCATTGGGCTGCGTATGGATCCAGCCAAGAGGCTCCATCTCCTACACACACACACAGGGTGGAGTACGTCAGGAAGAGTTGAAGTCATAGCAAACACACCCAAAGACATAAAGCATTTGCCTAAACATAATATGTACTCTGGTGTCAGCAAACTCAGGCAGGATTGTTTTCATTATAAATTGTGTTAAGTTTTACTTCAAAATAAGTAATATCAGTATTGCTGTGCAGGTTATGAAGTGGTCAAATACTTCCTAAAATTCAACAGGGCCAGTTCATTTCTTATATGCCCTTTGGATCCAAACTAATCATTTTATCTGCTTACTTTGTCTTTTCCTTTAAATGCCATTAATTACAACCCCCTGTGTTCTAAACACTAACCTACACAAACATCAACTGACCCATAAGCTCTGTAAGTCTGCAAGTAGACAGGCACATGCCTGTTAGGGCTGTGAATGTGCCCCATTTAAATAAAAACAGAAATGTCTGCACACCGTTTTTAGTTCCCACGGTGCGATTTTTAATTCGCACGTTTCAACCATGCACCTGAAAGACTATACTAGTTAAAACACTGTGCCAATTAAATAAAATCACACTGTAAGAGTGTGTGGAAATTTCTTTCCTAGTGTTTTAGAAATTTTCATATCAAGCACCAGTTGCTGTTTCTTTAGGATGTGTGTATTGCTTTTGTTTTGTTTAAATGTGCCCTTCTTGCTATTGTACTTTATTTCTTTTTAACAATGCTTTTTATGTTTATGTGATGTTAAATGTGTAACTACTCTTTGTTATCTGTTATGATCGTTGTCTCTATGTAGTCTTTTCGTATGAGCTGTATATTGTGTCGTACTGTAGCTGTTGGCTCATGGAACACTGTAAATGTAAAATTACTTGTTTTGTGATTAGCAGTGTTAAGTAGAAAACACAACAGTGCGCTTTTTTTTTTACCTTGAGGTACTCGTGTCCAGGCAGCTGGTTGGGCAGGTGCACGGTCTGGTGGGTACCCCACTGGGGTACCATGACGATGCAGCGGATCTCCTTCACCTGTGGGTTGTCTGGAGGACTCACGCCATACAGATAACCGGCGATCTGGCAGGGACGATAAGCTATGGTCAGTTACTTCAAAACCTCACACACTCTCCCCACACGTACACAGTTTTCAGTGAAAAACAGCATGCAGGCGGCAGTGAATCTGGAGCCGTTTGTGGAAGTACTGTACTCACCTGAGCTCGTAAGTCAGAGATGCAGATAAACTTCTTGAGAACATTCTTGGGCAGAATGTAGGTGTAGCCGGTCTCTTTGATGTCATCAGATGACACATAGATGTGGTTTGTTCGCAAGTGCAAGTTGGCAGCAGAAATGGCCCTGGATAAGAGAAGAAAATAAAATTAATTTTAGAGCTTAAACAACGGATTAACCAGTTCTCCACTACTAATTAATCAGAGCAACTGACTGTTTAGAAAAAGAAAATGTAGGAAGTAGTAAGAGCTCTGGTTTTGGGTACTTCAATTTAAATATTTTCTGGGTTTTCTACTCTATGACTATAAGCTGGGTATCTTGTGGTGTTTGGGTGATCTACTTTCTCTTGGTTGAAATAAGACATCTGAGGATGTCATTCTGACACATCAACTTTTTCCACCATTTTCTGACGTTATTATAGACCACATATCTAATCAACGTAAACCAATTTTGAAAACTGAAAAATAAATTAGCAGTGGAAAAATTGTTAGCGGCAGGCCTAGTTCATTAGGCAAAAGTAAAACACAAAAAACACAAGATGGAGTAGCAACACACACTTGTTATTGGTTCTATTAAGTCTCTACTAAAGTCCCACCTGACTCTCCATTCAGTCTTGGAGGAGAAGGTCTGTGTCTCGTAGTTGCTGGTGGTGGAGGTGATAATCTCATCGCCATGCTTGTTGACAGTGCGCGTCTGCGTGGCAGTGAGCTGGGACTGCTCCTTCGTCTGCTTTTCGATCTCGGCGATCTGCTGCCTCTGTTGAGACGGTGCAGAAATCTCCATACCCAGGATGATGTCCCTGATCTCTGACTGGGTCAGAGAGGCCACGTTCACACTGGAAGACAAAAGCACAAACCATCACACACTAAACCATCACATACCTTTGTTAGCCTTAAACCCAAGGCACTATTTCTAGGAGATCCACAACACAAAACCTGGAAAAATAAAGCAAAGCACAACAGCATGCTACACAATTTTTATATACGTTTATTTACTGAACTCCATCCACAAAAGCCCTTCTTGGGACTCGTGTTGAAAATGAGCACAGCTGTAAACTCTGAGACTCACTTGTTCTTTTTGCCATAATCGGCAAGGATGAGGTCTTTGAGTTGCACCTCAACCTTGATCCACTCCTCGTCAGTGAGAGTGGGCCAGATGTGGTGAGGCTCAGTGATGGTGGTTTTGTCTGGCTTCAGGATGACCTTGGCACGGTCGTTATTCACATGAAGGGCCCTCAGAATCAGGATCAAACGAGAGAACGCCTACACAAGAGACAGGCACAAAGACAAAAATCAAACTAATTATTTTAAGAATAGTAAGGGCGATTCTATAACCCTGACAGCTGAAGTGAACTGGCGGACAATCAAAGGAAAGGTTATCAGAGGTGAAAATTACCAAGCAAAGAGAGATGGAGATAATTAACTGAAGCATAAAAAAGGAGCTTTTAAAAGCCTGACAATTGAAGTGAACCGTCAGTCAAGTGCCGTGAGAGAAGAAAATTACCGTGTAGGAGGAGATGGTCTTCAGCCAGTCGTCGTAGAGATTAAACAGGACCATCTGAGGCTCCGTGGCCTTCAGAATCAAGTCTCCAAACTTCTCCACCTTCAGGCAGGCCTGGAAAGGAAGCTGGAGCTCGGAGCCTTTGATCACGATGTTGGGGAAGTCCAGCAAGTGCACCTGAAACACAGCCATGCGACATGCTTAGACAAGGTGGCAGAAGCAGCTTTGTCAGACCTCATCAGGTTTTTAGAAATAGCAGAGCTGAAATTACTGTGATCTAACAGTGAATAGATGCATTCTATTCCTTTTATCCATTCCAATTATTTACTATACTTATAAAATCTGCCTTTTGGTCATTTTTGACTTATTTAACTTACAAAGGACTGCAGTAAGCATTCCATGCATGACTGCACATGTAAAACAAATCCGAGCTTAAAGGGCTTGTAGTTGTAAATAGAGCTGCCTGCCTTGTAGGCACATTTAATATAATAACCACATAACATTATGTGATGTCACTGAAGGAGACAAAAACCCTAGCCAATTCAAATGACTAGTGAGAAAGTTGTGCTCAAGCCAGGTGCGAACCCCAGTGCTCGTTAGGAGCGCTCACCTCCAGAGGGTCAAGCATGCCCTTCCTGGTGACGATGATCTGTTTGGGCTGCTCCTCCACAGGCAGCGAGCGGATCAAGGCAGCCACCTCCTCAGCAGTCTTCCACTTAGCCAGCTGCAGTCACGGAACACAACAGGAAAGAGTGTAGACTCAGTTAGGACACAGCGATTGCATGTGTGGTTTCTGTTACAGCAGACCTTCAGAGTACAAAACAGAAAATGAATTCATTTTAGACGATGGGGTTGGGTTGTGGTGTGTGTACCTGTCCAAGACGTTTCTGTCCTGCCCACACAGATGTATGGATGATCTTCAGGAAGAGCTGTCCAGTTCTCGGGTTGAAGATGAAAATGGCTCCATTGATAGGCTTGGTGGTCAAGTTACCCTCAAAGGTCTGGTGAGATAGTGGTTGAAATACCAAAATCACTCAAGTGTCTTAGGTCTCAGTGCTTAAAACGAACACGAAGATATCACAGAAACATTTAGGCAGGCGTTATTTGGGGAAACTGCTTGGGTTACCAACCTTGTGGATGGTGACTCTGTACACATTGGTGTCATCCACAAACCAGATGATCTGGTTGGAGAAGAGCTCTCCATAGTTCTGTGAGGACAGGTAAGGCTCAGTAGGCTCCGAGGAGTAGAGCTGCAGACCCTTGCGGATACGCTCCCTCAGCACATACAGGGCAGGATTGGCCTTCATGATCTTCGCCATGGCCTGCTGGATCAGTGGCTTGGCTCCAGGGAACCAGTTTCCATAGGCGCTACACATGGCACAGAGATCAATAGAGACCAATAAACAATCAAGCTCAAACAAAGACAATGTCACAGTGTGCCTCTGGATATGCTAACAATAACTTCATCAATTAATGTTTAGGAGCCAATAACTTTTCAATTTACTGGCATTAATACGTATAGAAACTCTTTGAACTGTAACGAAACACTGACCTGTGCAGATTGTAGGCCAGATCGATGGCAATCAGCACGCCAGTAGGGGATGGGTAGATACTCATGTTGTCCGTGGTGTAGTCCAGGAACTTGGCCCTGGCATATCGCTCGATGTCATGGGAGTCGTAGTCTCCCCAGCGGAGCTGGATGTCGATCCAGTACTTCTGGGTGGTGGTGCTGTCCATGACATCCCTGCAGAACGGATGGTGAGAGAGAATGTCAGATTATACCCAACACATGCTAGTTCAGTTCATCTAAATAGTCAATCTATTCTTATCCGCTGACTTGCTCCAAACAATATCTCACTGTACTTGTATAGTGACAAAAAATAAAGAATCATTTAGAAGTATACACAAAAGTACACATTAATCAACATTTTAATTTACACTAAAATGTAAACGTGCCAGCTTTAACAAAAAAAGAACTATTTTCATTAGGCTTCATGGAGGTCTGATTATGGTTCAGGTTGAAAGCTGGGTAACGCACTTTGAGTCGGCCAGCAGAGAGGGTCGGGACACATTCCACTTGTAGGAGGCAAAGAGCAGAATGTCAGCACAGGACGAGTTCATCTTGTAGGACTTCCTGGGATGGATGGTCTCCTTCTGGACGGTCTCGATCTCCAGGGCATCCAGCTCCTGATCAAACACCTGAAAGGCACGAACACAGAATTCTTCAGCTCAACAGTCTAACCCTAACAGCCATAAATCCTTTTATAAGACGGGATGAAGTGTTTTTAAACATAGTGACTTTTCTATGTAAAAAAAAAATTGGGTTCACTCTTCCTCTTACCTGACAGAGATCCATGACAATGCTCTCATGGATCTTCTGCCACAAGTGAGCTCTGAAGATCTGGATGAGGGAGATCTTCAGGGTTGGGATCTTGCCGTGCATGAAGATTCCAGTCAGATCCAACTGCACCTGGAAACCTACGTACACCTACAAAGGGAAACAAGAAGAAACATGTTATCAAGAGACACTGGAATATATATATTTTTTACCGAAAGACAAATCTACTATAAATGGCTCAGTGCTTTTGGCTTACATTGGCTCTGTTGATGGTGGGGGACCACCAGAGAGTGAAACGTCGATTGGGGATCTGATTCAGACCAGATCTCTGGGCATTGGTCAGCTTCTTCCATTTCATGGACTCTTCAAAGCCACTGGCCTTCTCCCTATGAGATACAAAATGATGCAGTCAGTACATAGGAATAACATTGAGCAAAACAGCACAATTCACAAAGTTTCAATCTAAATGTATTATCTGAACGGTCTAAGGTGATGACATTTTAATATAACATCATCTGTGCTGTTAAGCAACAATTCGATACAAGTGCAGGTCAAAATATTTGTGAGGTTACAACATTGATAAAAAAAAATACACAAGTTTTCTCTCTGACAGCTACAAAACCTCTGCTACAATTTACACCATCAACCCCTTCAGCCTTGACATAACTTCTGGGAAGGGACGTTTCACACGTTTCTTTAAAACACTCCCACACAGCACATCTCCTGACTCTGTCGCTCACCAGAAGAGACCCTCCCAGGTAGGGAAGTAGGTTCCCTTGAAGAGCGTGTGCTCCAGGATGCCCTCCACGCCGCCCAGGGCCTGGATCATGTCTGTGCGGTAGTTGTTCAGGTTCCACAGCTTGCCGTCGTGCCTCTGGTGGGTCCACCAGAAGGGGTTCTGCTTCAGCACCTGCAGAAACATTTCAGAAGGGTTTGAGACTGAGTGACAAAACAAAACACGTTCCAGAAACCATTTACATTTAGTGAATGTTTTTTATATTTACTGGAAAATTAAACTTTTCATATATTATTAGTATGGTTTAGTTTGGTTTGTAACAGATAATTTGCTACCAATGAGGAGATAACATTAATTTAAGCAAAGAAGTTTGAGAGACTGCCTATGTCCCATATTTTCCAATTTCCATAACATGTATTCAATTGTTGCAAATATTAGGGTTTTCATGTCATACTTTATTCTACTGGCTTGACATCATGCTTATCTGATGCGAATTTGAGTCCTGGGACTCGAATTTACCTGATACTGCTTAAAGTCAGTCCTGACTCTCCACCCTTTGTCATAGGCAAGGGTGTGTCTGTCCTTCTGGAAGAGTGTGTTGATACGTGGGATACCTCTGTCCCACGAGTCCTCCAGATCCTCCAGGGTCAAGCGCCTGTGTAAAAAAAATTAAGGTCTTTAATTTTACTTGTGTAATTTACAAGTTAGGGATAGAAAAGACAATTAAGCACCCTAGCTTTCTGCCATCATTGTGAGAGTGTGTGTCTGAATGGGTGAATGGAAGGCATTACAGTGAAGTACTCACTGAGTGAAAAAACACTATACAAATGCAGTCAATTCACATTTCATGATTTATACACAAGCAGGAAAATGCACACCTGCCGCGCCATAAACCTGCTGTGTGTGTGTGTGTGTGTGTGTTTGTGTGTGTGTGTAGGCCAGTGGGTGCAGTGGTGGACAGTAGGTACCTGTTCTGTGCAATGGCTTCCTGCCGCTTGAGGGCGTATTCGGCCCACACTCTCTGCGAGTCAATGAACTCGCTCTCCCACGGCTGGATGTAGCGGTACAGATTGGGGATGAGCTGGTCCTCCTCGTGGCTCATGCCTGAGCGGAAGTGAGTGATGCCCACATCCGTCTGCTTGGACCACCTGTGTGTGTGTGTGGGGGAGGGAGAGACGGAGAGACAGACAGAGAGAGAGAGAGACAGAGAGAGAGAGAGAGAGAGAGAGAGAGAGAGAGAGAGAGAGAGAGAGAGAGAGAGAGAGAGAGAGAGAGAGAGAGAGAGAGAGAGAGAGAGAGAGAGAGGGAGGGAGAGAGAGGGAGGGAGGGAGAGAGAGGGAGGGAGGGAGAGGGAGACAGCAAGTTTGATTCCCCTCAAGGACAAAATAGGACTGTAATATCAACGCACATTGAATTAATTATATTATAATTATATTGTTATAATATAATTATTATTATATTTTCTTAACTGCTTACCAGTTATTCATATATACAATTTATACACAACACAATTGAGCAGTTGCTAGTGTGGCAAGTAGGAGAAACACATTTTTAGAAAAAGGAAATTAATACATAATCTTTATTCATGAAAGAGATTTTTTGAAGTTTGAACTGACACCATGACTGTACCTGAGGTCAGACTGAGGGATGAGCACGTGACCCATGGACAGCATGCCCAAACCCCCCAGCTCTTTGGGGGTGTAGAACACCACGGGGGGGAAACGACTGGGCATCTTAGAGTTCAGGCCGATCTTGATACGGGTCTGGATCTTGTTCTCGCACTTGACGAGCAGGTCCAGCAGCTCCTGCGTGTTGACCACGGCTTCACGGAAATAGGTCATGAGACCGATCAGGGCTGTGTTCCACTTGTTCACGATCTGCGTGGGGATGGACAGACACAGTCAATGACAAAATGTGCCAAAGCTATGTCTCTGATGAAAAGGCAAGGCTATCCATTAAATGTCTGTTTTTTTTTTTTGGTTTTTTAATTGGTTGAAAACATCTATGCTAGAGCATAACTGGTGTTTAGAGGCATTTGGATGACTTAGACCAATCTCACCTTTGTGAAGGTTGTGGATCCAGAGGCCATGAGGATTTGGCGGACTCTGTTGTGGAACCTCTGCATGGACTCATCGTCCACACGCAAGAAGCACTGGGCTGTTCTCTCTTTGGTCACCTATGGAAACCATAAAATGGACGTGTTCAAAAAACATTTTAAAACATGGATACCTTGTACAACAATGCAAAGAAAATGAACAATAAAAAATATTCCTGTCAACTAATTCAATTTTTTTTTAGCAACTAACCTCATTCTGCAGGTTCCAGACTCCATCTTTGTGGGTGAACTCCTCATAGCTGGTGCGACACTTGGGAAGGATGCGGCACTCGAAGCCGCACATGTTGAACAGCAGGTTGGGGTTGTCCTTGCTGTAGACGGACACAAAGCTGTTCTCCCACTGCACGGTGGTCACAGAGCGGGGCAGACGGTTCTTGATGTCCCAGAACACGGCACGACCCCTGTAAATGTTAGACACACACACACATAGCTTGTCATCTGAATAACGATGCACCCATTATATACAATTATCATGGAGTAACTCAAGAAGCAATTTACTGCAAGTGAAGTATACTTTATTGTCTCCAAGGGGAAATTTGTATAATATGTATAAAATGTAAAATTTGTATTGTATAACATCAGATGACATGGAAGGCATTAGAGTAATACTCACAGGTTGACATCATGCTTCATCAACCTCATTCTGGCATCTCTTGGCCAACACTTCTTGTTGTTGTAGCCCACGATGTTCTCATTGTTGGGGTCTGGGTGCTCAGTGAGGTACCTCTGGATTAAATCCCTGGCATCGTCAGCAGAAAACCTTTTGAACGAAAGAAAAACAAGAGAGTAAGTGAGTGAAACAAAAGAGAAAGACAGACAAAGACTTTGTTAAGAGATCTACTGGTCTAATTAAGCCTATGTTTAGAGTATATGATGTGGGGCCTGACCTGAAGAAGATGTGGATGCGGTCGATGTATCGGCAGTAGAGGCGGATGGGATGGGCGGCCTCTGTGGAGGTGTCCTGGAAGCTCAGGAAGTCGTTGGGCATCTGTGGAGGTCCTGCCATCTCGCTGGCACGGTGCAGACCCAGCACCAGCAGGTCCATGACCAGCCCATAGTACTGCACGATGAAGGAGGCGAACTGCAGGCCACGGATGATGCCGTAGGAGTTTGTGTGGTTCATATCCTAAGGGTACAGCGCAAATACGATAAGTGACAATGACAGCAATTACATGTAAATAAGACACACACTTTTTTGGTTCAAAGCTAAATTTCATTTAATAATTTTCACAATTTTTATTTTATCAGTTTTAAAAGGACAACAGAATATGCACAAAATAAGTCTGAACCTGCGATGTGGTATACCTTATAGTTGATGACCACGTTGTTCTTGGCCGTCATGTAATCAGCAATGTTGTGGTCAACGATGAGACGCAGTAGCCTGTTGAGCAATGTCAAATCGATCTTCTCGTACATCTTCTCATAGCGCGACTCCAGCATGACGTTACACTCTCCCTCAGCAGTCTCCCACACATCCTGCAGGTTGTTGATCCCTAAAAAGAAAAAAAATATACGAAAGACGACTTTGATTAAGAGTTTAAAATGGCATAGCGTCCAACTGTTTGGTAACAACTACAGACTAACAACTCGACTGAACAAGTGTTTCTAAGTGAAGTGGAGTCTTTAACACGAAGGTTACGCATGCAACTATGTTTTAACAAATTGCAGATGGCCGCCAAACCTTGGCTGTCACTGGAAATACTGACTGCCAAGACACTATTTCCGAGGTGAGCGTAACCAGAGCATTAGTGTGTAGTCTACATCACTCAAGTGACTTTGTTGCTATAAAGAGTCAACCTGCAGGTGCATGTGACCCAATATCCAGGTACTTTAAGCACCTCCTCTAGTGGCCAGAGGAAAAGAAAAGAAAGCCCACCTTGGCACCACTTGTACACCAGCAGAGGAGGGGGCTCTGTGTCGGCGGGCTTGATCCAGGGAGGGAAGAGCCTGCGCTTGTCGGCCTCGTACCACAGGTACTGGTCCAGGTAGGCGTCAGTGATCTTCTCCAGCGGCTCCACGTCGTACACAGGCACCAGGTGGCTGTACAAGTCCATGAACTCGATGCCCACCTACAGCCACAAACCGTCAATTAGCACCAGCTCAACACAGGATGGTGTAGTATTAAAAGATGATTAAAGACACATCTTTTTAGTTAATTTCTTAGTCATCAGCCACTTATTTTTAAAGTGTACAAGATGAACGATTTCTAAATGTTAATACCCTCCGTAAGTCTTTGTAGTTATGTTTAAGTTTTAAAATGTACAAAAATATTATAGGATTAAGCATTCAGGTGTTTTTTGCTCACAATATGGCGTTTTAGTGTTGTATGTCTCTTTAAAGAAAATACCATACCATAACCATAGTTCAAACATGGTGTAACTCGGATTGCAAAAACCCACAACCACTTTGAAAGTGATATCCATGACAGGTATGCATGTTTTTTTTTTTGTAGTAGGCATCTTTTGTTTCCATACCTCTTTGAATGCTCTCTGAGTGAGGAGGTGACGCTTGATCCTGGACAGAGCCTCGTGAGGGTTGTCGTAGGCCTGCTCGATCAGACCCAGCTCCTCACGCTGAGACTGGTTCAGCCTTGACTTCACACTAAACACACACAAACACCACCGTTTCAACTTCAAGCTTGTCATACATTATGTATAGTAATAAAACACGTTTCCCTGCACAATAAAATTCTCTCTTTGCTGTCCATTTGAATGCCACAATAGTAAACTAGAGTACCACTACATAGATCATATAAAGGAAATAAAACAGAAGCAATCATAAAGAACATTTGCCCACAGGGGCTTGTGCCATACCTGTATGCCTCCTTCAGCCTCTCCAGGGCCAGGATGAGCAGCTTGGTGTCGTGCTTGTAGGAGAGGGGAGGGAAGGGGATGGGGGAGAAGCGCCGACTCTCCAGCCAGTGGACAGTAGTGGTGTAGATGGCCACAGCCTCCTCAGCGGTGATGTAAGGACCATCCTGGAAACACACCAACAATGGTCAGTCATGCCAGGGACATTACATTATAACACTGGTCCAACATTTTTACACATTTCGTATTTTTCGAGCTCGTCTTTTGAAAAAAGGCAGCAATTATTGTGGAAGAAGATCTGGATTACTCTTGGCTTTTAATCAGAAATGTACAGCTGCAGACAGATTCCCTTCAATCCCCATTCCCCTCCAACACTGCTAGTATAATGTCTAGTTAAATTAAGTGGCATCAAGTGCTCTCCACAGTCTGGCAGAGGGAGTGGATGGTCCACAGGCAGTCACCCACCTATGCAAACAACAAATTTGTTTACTCAGCAATCAAAGCACCGAGCTAACAGCAACAACCTTTTCTCTTTGCTACCAACTGCCCTTGGGTTCTTTGTGGACAAGCACCCCTTTAATTTGCTGAGATGAAGAGAAACCTACCTTCAGGTAGTTGTGCTGCCTCTCCTGTTCGGCCTTCAGGTAGAGTCGGGTGAGGCGGCCCAGGTTCTTCTTGCAGACAGTCTTGTCCACGGTGGCGCCTCTCCTGATTCGCTCACGGTTGTAGTGAGCCGTGTTGGTCCACCAATCAGCTTTGGCCTTCACGTAGCGCAGGATCATGTTCTCGATTGGAGTGGGAAGGCCTGGGACCTAGGGTTGAAGGAGTCAGGCATAAGGGTTTAGGGACAATGTCAGCAGGTGACGAGGGGGAAAAAAACTTGAAATCCTCAGAAAAAAAATCTAAAAGTCATCCTACAACGGTCATCTTTTCCAGGAGCAAAACACTGGATAAGCAGTACCTTCCATGGAATGTTGGCTTTCCAGCATCTCCAGGACTCGCTGAGGTGCTGCAGGATGGTCCTGGCCTTGTTCTGCTTGATGCCCTCGGGCATCATGTCCAGGATGTCGTGCATCACGGCAGCACGCAGCTCCAGGTCGAAGTGGGACTCCACACGCTGCTTGGTCACGGTCTTTGCCACTCCCTTGGAGTGTCGGCCTAGGGGACAAGTCAGCGCAAGTCAGTCAATTAATTAATCGCTTCACTAAGTAGATAAATCAAATATTACAGTCAAAATATAGTAATAACACTCAATACGCTTATAGGCACATAAATATTTATCAAAGTATATATATTCCATAATACACTGAAAATACATTCATACATTCCCTACGCCCATAAAACATGTAAAAGGTACCTTCGAACTGCCTGGCCAGCAGGTTTCCAAGCCACCTCTCCAGCAGCGGGGTGATGCCCCTCATGAAGAACAGCCAGACTCGCCATCCAGGAGCCCAGAACCCACAGCCTGGGCCTTTGCCCACCGGTCCCTACAAGCACACACATCACAGCACCTTTAAACTAGGAGTTAACCAGGCTTTTTACACTTTTTCTGACCAGGTCTGTATGGCTTGACAGCTGTGCAGGTGGTAAGAATTTGGGCTGCACTCACGGTGTTGAAGCGATAGTAGATGAGATGCTTCAGGTCCTTGCACATGCGGATCTGTCTCATCAGCTTGTACTTGTAGCGGTACATGCCTGTCAGCTGGCCCACATGGGCGAAGATGTACTGCAGGCCGTCAGACAACTGCAGATAAATAAGACAAAAAAAAAAGTTACATGAGAACAGTTACCAAACCTAAAATGGTGAGAAACAAACCACTAAAATGGCAGCACTCACTGCATTGTAGTCTGAACACTGCCTGCAAGCTTATAAATGTATTCAATACAACAAGACAAAAAAGTAATTTTGAATATTTGAGAGAACCTTACCTGGAAAGCGTCGACGTTGCCCAGTCGGTACTGCACATGGCTGTCCACCACCAGCTTGCTGAGGCGAAGCACCTCACGGCACAAGTGGAACGCATTTCCAAATCTGGACTTCTTACGTTCCTGTTGGGATGAAGGGAAAGCGTGTATAAGGACTCCCGCCAAATCAAACCGTGCAGAAAACCTGAGCTTGGGTTGACTTTTTTCAAAATGTGATTCATTGACTTGCCTTTGTGGTCAAGGTTTTGACAGGCTTGAGATTGAAGTTGTAGTCCAGATGCAGGTAGTTGAGGTTCTTTCTGTGAATGAGCAGGTTCAGCATGTTGTAGCCCTGCCTGCACACCTGCAGTCCTACCTCCACCCAGTCCAGCTTCGTGGACTGGAAGAACTTGGTGGCCTTGAAGGAGCGGAAGAGGTACCTGCAGAGGCATAATAAAAAAAGGAAATGACTAAAAAAACAAAGTATGTTTTTTACACTTCACACCCAATGCAACCTCAATAGCAGTTCAACTGATCTTATATTTTCCAATGTTTACCTCTTCTTCTGTGCTTTGGGTGGCCTGTGCTTGAGAGCGTTCAGCACGTAGTACTTCAGGAGTTTCTGGTACGAGACTCGAACCTTCACAGGCTGGCCTGCAGGGCAGTGCTCCCGGTACCTGGGGGTGGGAGATGAAACAACTTCCTCATTTACAGCTAGAGTGAAGTTATGCATTGTTCAAGTTCACATTCAAGTTCTTTTATTCGTCACATCCATAGCCATAACAGTGCACAATTTGAGTGAATTGTAGGACTGGTATACTACATAAACTATTTTACACAGTCTAAGTAAAAAAAAATTCAGGCAAGTCTTTAAATCAAAGGTGAATATGGTTGCTTGACGACTGGTGTCACACCCACCAGTTCTTGATGAGTGGAATGTCGATGGCACGGCGAGTTCTCCCGGAGCGCATGTTGAAGGGGCGAGGAGCCCAGAGCAGGGCGATGCCGTTGGCCGTGTTGTCAGTGTAGAGAGGGGTTTCCTTGAGGAAGGGCTCCACAAACTCCGGCAGCTCAAACTCCTCGTCATCATCAGGCAGGGGTTCCTGACTCTGTCAACACCCAATTGTAAGTGTGATCAATTCATTGGAGTGTGATCAATATTCTTTCAGCTGCTGACAAAAACTTTACGGCGAAACAGTGTGGATCATGAGATACCTTACCTTGACTGAGTGTCTGTGGGAGATGGGGTTGATAAGTGGGTCAAAGTAGAAAGCGGGCAGATCCGGGTCCTCAGTCTTGATGAACACCACATTGGGAGTGTGGTACCTTTGGACAAATCAAACACAACACAAACAAAAAATCATTTTCATCCTGTCGATATTTTCTGACCAAAGGATGCAGTGAGCAAAATAGGTGACTTTACTAACCAGGTGAGATGCACATGGTGAGGGAGGTTGTTGTACAAGTAGGGGAATGCAATCTTGTACTCAGTCCTGATCGGCTGACGAATGATGATCTTGTTGATGTCGTTGAACTCATTCCAGTCCTCGTCCCTATGAAATGTTCAAGAGGATGCATGAGTCTCGCTACTGCTGAGTAGTAAAGAAAAAAAATGACCAAGCAGAAAGTGGATCTCATACTTACTGGAGGTTGATGTCTCGGACAAGGGGCTCAAATTTGGGCCCCCCAGGAATGGCCATGTTGAGGGCTTTGGAGGTGAAGAACGCCTTCAGGTCAAAAAGGTAGAAGTAGTTGTCATCCACCAAATCAGTCAACAGCTGATTGGCCAGGCGGTACAGGGTGGACATCATGGGCAGGGTGAACTGCCAGCGCCTGTACGTCGTTCCATTCACAAATCTGTGGGGGAAAGGCCGTCAATAAGTTACAAAGACAAAGATGGGATGTTTTAGAAAGCCATTTCAGCTTGCCACGTCGACTTTAAGTCATCTCATCTGGGTAAATTATATTTTTACTGTATTGTTTTTATTGTTCCAATTCATGTTGTCTGTATCGTTTTCAAGATTTAACCATTTTATACAGTTTTGTCTGTACAGTTTTTATTGTTTTTTTTACAGTTTATTTAGAGTCTGCTACGTGTTACTTATTGATGTTTATTATCTGACTCTAGTGTGTGGGGTACTGTAAACTGTGTACTGCAGCAAATAAGTCCCTTTGAGACAATAATGTATAGCGTAGCATATCGTACTTGGTGTTGTCTTTGAGGGGCTGGTGCTCGTAGAACCACTCTGCCACAGAGGAGTCTTCCTCGGGGTCCAGCTCCATCTGGATGGCTTCCAGCGGCTCTACATCCAGGATGTTGTCGGCGTAGTCCAACGGAGGCTCCTCATCGTCGAAGGGTGGGAATCGCATGCGCTTGAAGTGCCGCCTGTCTCTCTTCTCGCGACGCATCATAATCCACATGGTACTGTTCACACAAAGGGAAAAGTGATCTCAGACATCAGTGTGCTTACATTTAGCAGACACTTGTCTTTGCTGGAGCTTGATCCTTTTCTTTAACTGTCACTTTAAGTCACTTTAGATAAGAGATTATAGACTAAAGTATCAAAGCTAGCCAAGAATTATTACTTATAATGTGGTGTTTTATAGTGCTTTGGAGAAAAGAGTCTGCCAAACAGTAGTTTGTGACAGTAACTATTAACTGCAAGGACAAAATGTTGAGCATGTGCACAAAGGTATAAAAAGTAAGCAAATTCTAATGTTCAGTAATAAAAAAAAATGTAAGGGTTCATGAGTTAATCGAGAAGTATTTAACCACTCACCCCCACTGTGCTATGTAGACTGGTTCAATGACCCAGGGGATCTCATTCACAAAGGAGATGGCCCCAGTGATGTGGTAGAGCACAGGCACATCCCTGATCTGTTCCCATGGCATGGGCATGTTCTCCAGAAGTTTCAGCACAGCATGGGGCATGTACTTCAGGGCTCTGCACAAAACAGAAAAGAGTACAGGCTTGGGTCAAAGAATGGATTGATGTTACCTTTAACTTTAATGCGGTGCTCAGCAAGACTTAAGTTAACAGAACAAAGGCACATTACTTACCCAAGATACACTCTCTTGTCATGACGAAACTTCCTGTTGGTCATGTCCCCATGATCCCTTATGATCTTCCGTACATGCTCCGGAGGCATGTCTTCCTTCTGAGCATCCACAAAGCCGAACTTGCGCTTCTCGGAATACCGCTTTGCCTGCAGTTGCTGCCATTTTCGTGCTGTAGAAAAGGGTGAAAAACAACCACTGCAAGTCAGCACTACATCAAAAGGTGCAATCACTGTGTGCCCTATTTCAACTGCACTCACCTTTCTCTTGCAGCTTTTCCTCAGACATGTAGTCGGGTACCGGGGCTGGAGGGGCGATGCCAGGGGGCATTCCCCCTGGAACACCTCGGAAGGGAAAAGGAGCTGCCATTGCAGCTTATCCTGAAACACAAAAATGAAACCAAATCAGCAGGGCTGCTCTGAGTGAGTTGCCTCAAATACACCAAGTAGGCTACAGAGTATGCCATACTGGGGGGACATATTTAAAAATGCGACGATGATACAAAGTACCAAATATATTATCTGATATAAAGGAGTTCAACACACTATCTAAGAAGTTCCTGTTTCTTACAAGTTGTTTGTGTTGGTTACTCTCATAATGTCGGAAACCGCCAAAAGACTTGTTATTAAAGCATTTATTATGGGTCCCATCATTATGGCGCACCCTATATAGATTCCTCAAAGTTAAAATACAGACCAGAATTGCAATAACTTGTCGCACACTAAAGAATGTTTTCATTACTCGTGTGTACAAATGTTAGGCGATTCGGCTAAGTAGTTAGCTGACAAAACTATTTATTCTAGTAATGCATCAAAGCTTTGCATAAAAACCTCGACGACCTTCATATTCACGACGCTAAAACATACACAAAAGCAGGATAGCACATTTACAGTGGAAAGAAAACATCATGCAACTTGCTAACTCTACCTAACGACACTGATTAGCCTGCTAACATAGCCAAGTTGCCCTCGGTCGCTGAAGGTACCTTATATAACAGATGTCCAGAGAAAACATGTACTGTCTATATTCGAATACGAGTTAGGTCGACAACATGTAGGTCTACACAGTTTGGTGTTGGATTTCAAAAAAAGCGCCCAAGCCAGGCTTACCACATAAACTTAGCATCAGCTAGCCACGCAATGCGTTTTGTTGCAAATGAACTACTCAGGAAACACTAGCAGACTAACGTTAGCAAAGCTACAACGAGCTACATTCCAAAACCAAATAGTATTTGTTTACAGCTACGTAAAAAAGATAGTAAGCATTACCTTCAACTCCAAAGTAACTTTTCAGAGTCGAAATAGTACGTCTACACGTTACATTTAAATTAATATTCCTTTATGTTCTGTGCTGTGGTTCATAACAGTGCTCCCCACGATTTCTTGCAATGGTCGTTTTGTGGAATGGCGGTGTCGACTACGCACGTTGAGCGTTTACTCTGTTGATTCACAAAGACAAGATACGTTTCTTTTGTATCGAAGCCGTACTGTGCATAACGGGGACCTACGGCAAAAAAAACAGTTTTACGTAAATAACACAGTCCCGGATGTTGAACCGGAAGTAAATATATAAACTTCCTGTAGCACGGTGGGTAGTGCTCATGCGCGCACATGCGCGCGCTTACCACAATAAACTTAAACTCTATGCTTAAACCAGTGCTAGTCAGAGACAGTAGTTTGAGCATAATATTTACAAAAAACAAGTATACTAAAAAGACAGACACAAGACAGTGTAAAGGCAATGAACATATGCATGTAAGTGACAAAGTATATTAATAAGGAAGTGCCATATGTAGTGTGCAGAGCAGACCACTTGTTTTAGCAGTATCATCTGTATGGGGATTAATGTGATGTAGGGCCTTTGAGTGTTTTCGCAATAGCAGGCAGTGTAGCTTTCACAATAAAATCTAAGCCTACATATAACACTGTATGTGATGCTAGTCATCTATTTATGAGAATGGAGTGAAAGAACAGCAACAGAAAAGGCCCTCTCTGGCTTCTTTTGCCCAAGGAACACTGAAGAGGAGTCCAAAGGGGTTATACACAAGGTCTCCAGCTTCTTGAGAAGTGTAAGTCCCAGGAAGGCAGGGGAAACCCATTTATTTTTTCCTGATATCCCACTGATTGCTTCAGCCAGCTTTTATGCATTCACAGTGGCTCCAAACCAACTGTAACGGAGGTGCACTGTATTGATTCAACTGGATCAGCAGTTCTTGTGGCAGACATCACTTCCTCAGTTGTACATCTACTGTTCTGCGTTTTCGACAGAGCTAACAGTCTTAAAGAAATGGTAGTTACCAGACACTTGAGGGACAGATGTTGTGTACTAGGCCTATGCCTCAGCTTATTGAAGTCCGCTATCTCCTCCATGGTCTTCACCCTGTTAAACTACTTTACATGTTGTTTTTACTGCACCAGAGCACCAGCTACAGTACATCTTCTGACTTGGATGTTGAATAATTACAGTTAAGACAACATAAATGCTTATAACATAATTTTTAATAGACTAATAAAGGACTTTCTCATGGCAGATCAGTAAAATGATTAGTCCACGTTACTACATTCTAATTTTTTTTAACTTTAGTTCACTTTTGCTCTTTGTCCAACTTAGTTCATGCTTTGAATTAGGGCTTAAAATATGAGCTTGGTGTAATAATGGAGGCTATGTTTCTATGGCCTGTTCTTATCAATCTTCCCATATTAAGTGAACTGAAAAAAAAAATCATTAAAAAACTCATTATTACCCAGATAATAATCACACTTGACATCAGAGCTGATCCAAATTTCCTTTTTAATAAACAAAGGCTGCATTTCTAAAGTTCCACACAGAACACAGAGATGCCCCTGGTGAAACACACATAATCGATTAAAACATCAACATATTTTTTTTTATAAATTGAAAACAGGAGCTTAGAAATTCAGTTGCATTGGATGGTCTCCTCGGGATTTTTACCATGACCATGGGTAACTATGCATTCAATTGGAGCAGGGATAGGCGCTATAATGATAGGGTTAATACATTCTACAAACTCTACGGGTACATGTGCTCAGTACCAACAATTTATTATACTACATCCTCTGTACACCAGTCCCCTTACAAACATACAAGGTAGGAGTGTGGCCTAAGACTACAGAGATATGTGAGGATTTGGTAAAATTACATAAGAAAAAGCACAGAGCAAGACACACTTCTCTCTGTGTGGTTGTAAAGGCATTTTTTCTTTAAAGAGCACTGGTGCTCATAAGGGTTGGACAGGAAGGAAGGAGGAAGTATTATTACAGGAGCTCTGATATGTCTACTGAACATACAGTACAGTACACCACTTAAGAGGCCCTATGGCCCACCACAGCCAGCTCTGCAAGTGGACATCAGGGCTTTTATTCACACATGTACAGTGAGAGGGCACTAACCTTCTAAAGCACTCAAAGTACTCAAGACCTCACATCACGTCACGTCACTGGCCTTTTCACACACCTCAGCGGTGCCGATACACTAATACGACTGTGAGCACAACGGACCAGCATCCATGGAGGGCGGTCTCCAGGTGCATGCTGGGTAATTGTGCCCAGCTTTATATGATACTGACGTTTTCGATCTTTTTTTCATTTGTTTTAAAGATCATCTTATCCTGCACCCATAGGCAAAGAGTCGTAGTACAGGAGGAGATATTTTTAAAGCTGCCATGCTGTTGAGCCAGAGGTATCTCCCTTTCGTGTAGGCCTCTGAGTTTGAGGAAACCCCGTGGCAGTAAAAGGGTAGATTTCAAATCTCCTTACAAAACAAACAACAACAACAACAAAGTGAAATAAAAAATTGTACTCTTTGTGTAAGGCATGGCAACCAAAGCATATTCGGTGTTTCCATCCTCACACTGTGCTCTCACGCACTCACTCAAGGGAAAAAAAGGGAAAAAAAATCAATAAAAAGAAAGAAAACAAAACACATGCACGACATACAAATATGTACACAAGTTGCAAACATCAAAATTGTCTCAAAAATTAGCTACAGTATTAATACAGAGATTTTGTTTCATGTTTTTTGTTTGTTTTTGTAAAAGCATGTTTTAGCTTTCTTTAAAGTAACTACTCAAGTATTTTGACCATGCCTTTTTGCTTGACAGTTCCGTTTGTTTGTCCATTGAGTCATGGTGGGGTCAAGGCTTGAAGTAACACCTGCTCACAACCCACAAAGGAGATGACTGTATTTATAAATCTGAGATTCACTGAGCTCCATGGCAATATTTGAATCCCAGACACCGTGGTAAGGATGGTATGTGTGTGGGAGGCGGGGTTGAGAGGAGGTGTTAACCTGCTTTGTGTGACAGCGCTTTATGCAGGTCTTCCGGTAAATGAGAGGGAGAGCTGAGAGATGCTGAGAGAGAGCAGAAAGGACCAATCACAATCCCCCACCTTGCTCCATCAGCCAATATCAGCTCGCAGCCTTCACATTCCCAAGCATTCCTGGGAAAGTATCCTCCATGTTTATTACATATGTGTATTACAATTATTTATAATTCATAAAGTGCTTCTGTGTAAAAAAAAAAAAAAAAAACAATGAATAGGACTAATTACAAATCTACAAGTTCCTTTGCTCCTTACGGCTGCTGCTGTTGTGATATTGTGTGCCTGTCAGCATGAGCTTTAGTGCATTTGGTGTGTAAGAATTTCAATTTCAGCATGTGTCTGAGTGTGTCCATGTGAGTGAGTGTGTGTGTGTGTGTATGTGTGTGTGTCCGTGTATGCTGACTTGTGTTGTGTAGGCCAGGCTGACAGCTCACTGATTCTGAAGGGTCATATTAGCCCACTTTCTCTGCCTTGCAGGAAAATAAGATCTATCTGACCAGGTGTAACAACATTTGCAAACAGCATACCTTTACAACACCAATAAATAATGGCAACGGGATAATGTACATAATAAAAAAAAAGAACACATATACCAAGATGATTTGCATTAAAAACTTGAGAGTCTTTATCATGAGATTGAAGTCTATGTTGCATTTCCCCTTTAATGTAAGTCCTTAGAATCTTCAGGTATTAAAAAAAGGACAAAATAAAAAGCGGTCAATCTTCTTTTTTTTCCTTCTTCGACCAGTTTTTTTTTCTTTAGTAGATGATGAAAGTTGCTGAAAGTGAAGGAGACAGCTTCTTTCGTTTGCCACACGTCTGTGGCTCTCTCTCTCTCGCTCTTTCCTTAAAAATAGTCACCATCGTTGCTGTCGTCTTCATCTTTGGTAGTGAGCCTGTGCATCCTCTGCACAAGCAAAATGAGTCAGTTGTGCCATAATTAAAAAAAAAAAAAACTTCTTGCATTTGTGATGTTTTATGGGGGGGACAAATCACACATGCATGCTAAAAAGGAAAGTCTAACATTAAAAAAAAACCACGTTTAAAAAAAGTGCTTGAACTGCTACGGATAAGAATGTGGGCTTGTCCTCTGGCTGCGGTAAAGGGCAGCAGAGAGTGGTCCCTGTCCAGAGGGAGAGAGTTTGTGTGTGTGTGTGTGTGTGTGTGTGTGTGTGTGTGTGTGTGTGTCTGCCTGCCTCTCTCTCTCTCTCTCTCTGGGTGCGCCTGTAGCTCTGCTATTCGTACAGCGTGACTGTGCAGTAACACAGGGCCGAGATACGCCGGTCCACACTGGCCTTGTCTGCAGAGGGGGGCAAGCACATGGAAGTGGAGCATTACTTCGGATGGTTTTTACAAAAGTTTAACTTTCCTAAAACATTTTTTTCATTCTGGTTATTTCTTTATTTGTTAGAATCATTTAAAACAATGACTAGGGTTAATGTGTGTGTATGTAATGTATGCAATGTCTGTCTTTGCAAAGACCTGACAGCTAAAATATGTGTATATCTTATGAGTAGAGGTTGACTCAATCAATGGCAACTTACACTTTGCGACGTTCTCAATATCCGCAGGGTCCTGCAGGATCTTGGAGAGCCCCTCCAACAGCATAGCTGCTTTGTTGTAACGGTAGGCAATGTCCTCTGTCTGCTGAAACATTTCATCCAGGGCTGCTGCTTGCACCTGGCAGACAGTCAGAAGGATATGGTGTTAAAAAAAAGTTAGGACACACACACACACATTTAATTCTTTATTTGGATCACATCACATCACATCATGAGCAGTAGTTTTAATTCCATTTTATTCCTCTTTTGTGTACGCTTTCAACAGTAGCCCTGACAGGTGAGAATGAAGGTGTTTGGTGTGCCAGCATCAGGACTCCGTCCATAATTGCTTGTGCGCGCACGCACACACACACACACACAAATAATACTGCAGACAGATCGCTAAGACAGACACTTACCATTTCGACAGCGTGGTTGTAGATGAGCTTCTCAGCCGTGACGCTGTTGATCTCGTCCACGAAGCGCTGCTTGTCCGAGAAGAAGCTGTTGAGCTTGTCGGTGAGACGTCGGCAGAGGGAAATGCAGCTCTTGTAGCGCTCGTTTAGACTCCTCACCACTGTGGGGAGGACAGGGAGCAGGATTAGTGCATTACATATGAGATCAGCCCCCAACAAATCACTGCCAAATGAGGAAATGTTTTTCTACGTTCAAGGACTAGATGAGCATGACCCTGGTTATATTGGCTTCATATCTTTTTTTAGATATTTTGCTGGCTGACTTGAATTGTTGTAGAATAAATACATTTTATTAAGTGACTTTGTGAAAGAGGCCTAATTGATTTTTTAACACTGACAAATACACAAATGCACTAAATCAATAACTAAAACATGGAGAGTCTCCAAGCATTGTTAATGTTTTTATTGTACCTCTTTGAAATCGCTATAGAACATTTACAGGCTTTTAAAACTTTTTAAACTAATAAACTGTGGCACTAAAATTAACACACACACAGGGATAGCAGCTGTGAAGCTGTACCAACATCACCCTGCTTTCATTTCTGTTCTCTCACAGCCACCACCCAACGCTAATTTAACAGTCACTGCACATTTAGGCCCTGAACCCCCCTTCCTGTTCCCTGAGCTCTACTCTTGAGCGGGCTGGTGTCAGGCCTTGTGTCAGACTGCTCAACATGGACATTCCTTCCAGTTTCAAAGCTACATCACCTATCTAGCATTACCCTCCACTGCCCATCTTTACATTACTAGTAGTATACAGGCCTATATGATCATGTATATATATTTTAACATTCATTCACATAATTAAGAATATCTGTCCTTTTTTATTTAAATCCATCGTTCTCTTTTTTTGCACATTAATGAAGTTAACTTTTCCACATTTCACTGCGAGTTATCTAATCTAGCTTCAATCCTGGATGCTGTAGGAGCAACGCTAGCTCACCCTGCTTGACGGCGGAGGAGGGGTTGAGCTTGGCAGACTTGATCTGCGCCTTGGCCAGGTGCAGGGAGGAGGCCAGGAGCTGTGCAGCCTTCATGTACAGCACCAGCTGCTCCACTTGCCTGTAGGGGCAGGGAAGGGAAAGGAAGGGCACCCAAGTAGGACAAAAGAAAAAAATACACAAAAATTAGCAAAAGGAAAAAAATAAATAAATAAAAGACATGTAACTTCCAAGACTTCAGCAAACACAGTCAGCACTGATGCGGGGTCTTTAAATCTCAAAAGCAATTTTCCAGCCGCTCCATACTGAAAATAGGGTGTGCTGCTGACTCATCGTTTCTTTCTAATTAGCTACATTAGCATTTTATCATCCAGGCGCAGAAAGGCCAAAAACAAACAGTGCGGGAAAAAACATACTTTTCTCTTTTTATAATTTATAATTAAAACTTCAGTAGCACTTCTGGAGATGTGAAGTAATGATAACTTCATGGCCTAATTGTGTAAGCAAATGTTACATAGAAGAGGATCTAGTACTCCACCCAAAAACCCCCTCTGCCCACCCCTTCACTCTTCTCTCGTTTGCTCACCCCCACTCTTTGCTGAGCTGACTGATCTGGTCGACCACCACGCTCTCCTGGGGGGGGTACAGCGAGGCCGCCGACACGCCCAGGTCCGCACCCCCGGCCCGCACCGCTGCGATCTCCAGGACGCAGTCAGTGAAAGACAACATCATGCGCAGGTGCATCAGCGTGTCCGTGTGTTCCCTCTGCACACAAACACACACACACACACACACACAAAATTACATTAACCTTTCATCCAGACAGTCTTCAGTCCTCATGGTGACCTTAGCTGTCCTGGTGACATATTCATTATATATTACACCCATTTTACTTTGAATTAGTTTTCTTTGCAAAGGTCAAAATGATTCACCAGGCTATTTCTTCATACTCCGAAGGGCCCTTTACAAGCAGAGTTTTGATCATCTGTATAGATATTTCATATTATATATTTCTATGATTATATCATTGTATATTAAATTATTGTATTTAAGTACAAGTTAAAGTACTGTACACACAAAAACATATTTGCATTTAATCAGGATCCCAGGCATGTGCAAAGATTCTAAACAGAGCCTCAAATAATGTTATACATAGGAAGAAATAAATAGCACCTAGTTAAGAGCAGTGTATTACTGTCACCAGGGACCATTTGATTGCTGCTCAACTCCCTTATCTCCTAAGCCACTGCCGCCTCAAGTTAAGAAGTTGTAGAACAGTACCGGTTACACTTGTGTTTTTGTATTTTATTATTTGTCACACAAGAAGAGACAAAAATGAGGACCCATTAAGTGTGTTTAAGTGTGTGGACCCATCTTTCTTGGATTTAATTTTGACTTTTGTTGTCGTTTTATTTTTTTCTTGCAAGTAGCGAGCCACTCAATGCTCACCTCCATGAGGGTCTCCTCGGGCAGCTCGGGGGCCTCGAAGGTGATGAAGCCGTCCAGGCTGGGCGGGGAGGTGCCGTAGGGGACGTAGCGTACCCCACTGGGGGCCGCCTCCGCACCGCCGGGGGGCGAGCTGCCGATGGCCATGCCGGGCGGGGAGCCCACGTAGACGCGGCCGCTGGTGGAGCACAGGGACCCTGCCGAGCTGTTCGAGCCTACTGCAGACACAGAAAGGGGAGCGGGTGGGGCAGGGAGGGCTGTTAGCAGCAGCGGTGCCTGTCACAGAGTCATGGTAGTGTCAGAAACAGAATCAGAATTACAAATCGGAAAATCGGAATTGGAATTGCAGAATCAGAAGCATGTTTGTTGCCAAGTCTGACAACAAACAAGCAATTTGTCTTGGTGCAGGTGCAGAGAACATAACATGGATAACAAAGATAAAAAGACAAATAAGCAAGTATTAAAGCTATAGAAATTTAAAAAAGAAATAGAAAAAAAATACAGAACATATTTTTCCAGAGCATATTTCATGCAACTAGCATTCTAGTGGCAACTTCACACAGTTGTTCAAATAACAAAACAAGGAAAAATCTTTTGCCATGTCAGACTACCATCATGCTCCTTACCCAACGCCACAGAACCCAATACCATCACCTCAGATGTCTCGTTTGCCTAATGACCATGTCCCGTTTTTTTAAGTACTGTTGTGTGAGAGCAGTCAGGTTGGATGCTGTTCAGTAAGTGAGTGAGTGAGTGGAGCATGTGAAGCGGGGTAGGTGTGCAAGAAGGTGTAAGAAGGCAGGCCCTGCCAGCTGGTCACAACAGGCCCAGCCAGGATGAGCCAGGCGGGGGTTTGGTTGGTTTGGGTTGGGTTGGGTTGGGTTGGGCCTGGGCCCCCTCACCTGAGGTGGTGCGCGGCCTGGTGCCGAGGTGGCTACAGGTGGGAGGGGTGCCGCTGTTTGGGGGCGAGCCCACGGTGAACAGGACGGTGCGGGGGCTGGCCCCCCCGGGGGGCAAAGCACACAATCCTGCAGGGGCTGGGGGTGGGGGAGAGGGAAGGGGGTAGGAGGGCAGGGAGGGGAGCATACACACACACACATACAGCCCATCATTCATTGGGTAAGCCAAAAGCAAACTCCCATACACAGCCAGTCACAGTCCATCACAAGCCACAGCAAAGCCAAATGCAGACCGGAAGTTTGGCGAGGATGCTCAACGTCACTGCTGCATCATCAGTGAGTTAATATTGTTACAGTTTATCGTGTTGACATACTTGGTGATATATGAACATTCAAAGGGGACCTCGAATGCTTTTTTTTTGTTGTTTTATATAGCTTATATAGGAGTTTTATATAGCTTTTGGGCGTATAAAAATGAGTGAACTTTGAAGAGCGCAAAATACATGCCAGAAGTAGGGAAAAATTAAAGGTCATTTTTGCCTTTTCGCTTGCATAGAAGCACCTTGTTGCAACTTTAGCCACTTTTATCACATTTCTCCTGGGACAAGGTGATGTGACCTTGCACGCTACAGTCCTTTTGATTATCGTTTCAGCAAAACAAAGCATACTCATTTTCATTGTAATCGATCACTATTTTTTGTTTTTAACTTGTAGCAGGACAAATGTACTGCTTTAATGACCAATCAGAACGGAGTAAGAGAGCCGCTGTCCAGACTGTGGCTGAACAAAACTGTACTATGTGAGAAAGATCTCATGTCTTAGATCATTTATTTCGTTTCATTTACTTCTTTTCATTCACACCTAACAAATGAATACTATAAACAGCGAAAGTAAGCGTCCGAGGTCCACTTTAAGAATGCCTGAGAGCCGGAAGGTCTGAGAGCAGGAGAGACACTTCCGCTGCTGCTGCTGCTGGTGTAGCTTTAAAAATAGCGGGAGAGCAGAGCAGGGGGGGGTGCAGGTGGGGGTGAGAGTGCAGGTGTGCGGGCTCTCACCTGTGTCCATGGGCCGCTCGGCGTTGAGGCTGTCCGTGCTGCTGCCCTGGTAGTGTGGGCCTCCCAGCGTGATCCGCACGGGCTGCTCCGACAGCCGCCCCGTACTCACAGACCTGTAGCACACACAGGGAGAGAAAATACTCAACAAGAGGAAATAACAATACGCTATGATGCAGTTATTGAGGGAGAAAAGGAAACTAAGAAGGAGAGATACAAGAAAAAAAAGACTGAGTAAGAAAAGGATGGAGTAAGAGGCTTTATGAGGAACACACACTGTGTGAGACAGGAGAGTGTAATACACATGAAGACAACAAAGTCTGCGAAACAAAAAAAAAATGAATAAGCACAACAGGAGCAATAAGAGCTAGTTTACCCTCCTCGCCTTGGTACGTACTCGAGAATATGGCTCACACACCGAGACGTCAACTTCTCAAGCCTAACACAAGCGGACATGTGAGATTGTGTGTGAAGTGCCCGCCTGATGCTCACCTGCCAAAGGTGGTCCTGCTGGCCTCGGGGGCAGACTGGCGCCCGCCGGTGCTGGGGGAGCAGTGGTGCACGCAGACGTCCCGGGTGTCCACCAGGCTCTTGGGCGGGGTGGGGCTGTCGGCCATGCCCTGCTGAGAGGCCAGCGCCAGGAGGTTGCAGGAGGCTTGGGTCTTAGGGATTTTGAAGGGGGCCGTTGTCTGTGCAGGGAAGTGAACATAGTGACTGTGCTCATTATATGAAAACTACATGCAAAAGGTTTTCATGCTAGTTAACTTGAGACCTCTGCCCAAGAGAAACTGGTTTGAAAATGGCCTCATAACAAACATCACAACTCTAGTTCACATGGATGCATGGATGGATGGATGGATACTTTACTTCTTCTGAGTAAAACTAAGGAGTGTGTCCATGAACCAGATAGAGACAGAGACTGTTGACTGTTACAATCACTCACCTTCGTGGGAGAGCCAATGATAGTGGGCAGAGGCGACTTCATTAGCCAATCAGAGGTGCGTGGGGAGGAGCCCAAGTGTTTGGTGGGGGAGGTTCCGAGGTTGCCGGGGCGACCCATCTGCGGGGAGTGGCTGGCGGGGTAGGCGGCCATGGCGGCAGCAGTAGCAGCGGCGGCAGCAGCGGTGCTTGGATGCACGGGGTCGGAGAGCTGCTTGTGAAGCTTCTGCTTGGTCTGGTAGACGTCGGTGAGCGTCGGGGCGCTCTGAAGACGAGCTCCCAGCAGCTGAGAGGACGGCACTGGGGAGCCTGGAGAGAAGAGGAAAAAAGAGGGCTGCATCAGAATGACATTTAAAGATGCATTACCAACCTCCTCATCATAGTTCAGCCAAGGTCACTGCTTTTATGAGGTAGTTTCACCTCTCAGCCACTAGGTGGCGATAATGGTGCTCATTGTCACATTGTCAGTGTGGGCTAATTCAGGCCTCCTGTGGTAAGGAAACACACTGGTGGTTTTCCTCACTTGGCACGCAGACCTAGATGGAAACTGGATTTTAAAAAGGGCCACGTTCTGCTCTGTTAAATGTCTTGCTCATTGACATTTCAGCTCAGGACAAAACAACTGGCTTTTTTTTTTTTTTTTTTTTTTTGGGTCTCCAGTTTTGTTCTGTGACTGACTGATAAGCAAGATGAATTTGAGGGGGGACGGGGTGGCAGTGGGGGTGGCAGTGGCGGTGGGTGCCCTTTGTCCCTTTCAGTGTCACTGCTCTGGCCCTGGTCCTGTATCTAAAATTAATCAGCTCTCCAAGCCACCAGGATGGGTAGGAAGCTCCTGGCGAGAGGGCGGGATGGCTGCCGTGGTGACTGATCCAGGTCCCCGGGCAGCGTGACAGTGACACTTGGCGAGGGCTCGTGACAGTTGGAGGCGGCACAAAGGAGACCGGTGTGTGTGTGTGTGTTTTTTTTTAAATAGGACCACTGGGGAAGGGGGAGTGGGGGGACGAGGGCAAAAACACCTGCTGCAGAGTTGGAAGCGAGTCCACACACGTACACATACACACACACACACACACACACACACACAAAATGTACTAACATTTGCCTATCACCAACACACACCCCAAGAAGCAGACACATACCCATCTGTCATCAACACATCTCTAATTTCTCCACACACACATACGAGAATAAATATCACCTCCACACACACACACACACACACACACACATACAAAACATGAACTAATAAAGTCCTCTATGCCCCACACACACACATGTAATGTCCTGTAAGTGTGCTGCAGGACTGACCTCCAGAGGAGCTGCGGCTGCGTGCCTCATGGCCCTGCGGGTGTCCACAGCAGCACTGGCCCAGCTGCTCCGGGATGGTGCCCACTGGGGAACACACGCACACACACACACATACACACGCACACACACACACAGGTGCACACAGACGCACACACAGACGCGCAAATGCACACAGACACAAACACAAGACGGGCATGTCAAAACAGTGGCTTGAAAAGAGACAGTGTCTATCCAAACATTTGTTATGAACCATGGAAGAATCTACAGGCACTATGCCACAGAGAGAGAAAGAGGGAGAGAGAGAGAGAGGGAGTGACGGTGACAGAGGGTGAGGGTGGGGAGGGTAGGACAACAAAAGCTTTAAACATAATTGGCAGGCAACCAAACAATTCGCACGCACACGCAAACACACACACACACACACGAGTATAAGTAGAGGTGCTCTTCTTACCGAGAGGGGAAGGGGAGTATGGGCGGGAGCTCCCGGTGGAGAGCCGGCGGCCCAGTGTCTGGGTCACCTCTGCGGAGCTGGGCGACCCCGAGGCCACCTTGGGGAACCCCATGGGACTGGTGTTGGAGCGCCGCACCGTGCCCGACCTGCTTTCACACACACACACACACACACCAACAGTTCTGTCACCACGCCTACCCAAACCGAAAAAAAAAAAGCCCTCAGACGCAAGAATGACACCTGTCTGGTCCCATTCAGACTGGAGTCTCTGCCCCGGAGGCAAAAAACCGTTATAAAAACGCCAGACGCACACAGCGAGAGAGAGTAATCGCTGACTGACAACAGCTGTTTAAAGGAGCGAGAGCTGTCTCATTCACGGCTTTCTTGTTGTGCTTTTTTTTCTGAACTGCCTGACTCTCTGTTCGTCCTGCCAAGACAAGCACTCGGTGGGTGTGACCTGCTTGGCGTCCTAAAATTAAACACTGTGACGCTGCCTCTCCTCATGAAGGATCATCTGAGAGGTGCTGACATTCGCTATCCCGCACCACACACTCCGACACACACCAGCTAGCTGTAAACAAGTTTGGGTCATGAGGTAGGGTAGCATGTCAGTGAGTATGTGTGTGTGTGTGTGTGTGTGTGTGTGTGTGTGTGAACCCCACTCTCTCCTGTGTGCTCTTGCCAGAGGCTTAAAATAGGAGTTAGCTAACTCAGAGGAATACAGAAATCTGCTGAAGTTTATCTGACACACACTCGTACACACTCGCACCCAGAGAGGAATACACAGGTCACCCGAGTGAAGAGGAGCACGCTAAAAGGCATTAGCTCTCACACACACACAGACACACAGACAGACACACAGACACAGACACAGACACAGACACAGACACAGACACAGACACAGACACAGACACACACACACACACACACACACAAAGCTAGCAATGTGTGTGGTACTGAATGGGGTGCTCACCTAACAACATTAATCTCTTAAAAGGTCTCTTTTAGCCAGTGGGCCCCCCCACCCCCCACCCCAACCTTGCTAGCTCTGTCAGATTCTGTCAGCCTTCCAAGAAGGTGCAATAAAGTCGTCTTACAGTCTCTGTCCTTTTATCCAGCTGCTCCACCCAGCCCCATCCACCACCATCCACCACCCACTGACACCCTTTAGCTCTGGACTTTGTTGGGGAATTTTTTTGTCTTGTGTGTTTTGTCTTGGCATGACCCCCCACTGGCAGACACACACCCCCACCCTCTGTGTGGCGCATTAACACAATTACACGGCCACTGAGGGAGAAAGGGGAGGAAAGAGGACGCCGCCGGTGGGATGATTCAGGAGGAAACTGATGCAACACCCGTTCAATACCTGCCCTGCACTCAAACACTGGAGAGAGAGGTCAACCCAGGCAGCCCGTCTGAAAGGGAACGGATATTGTCCGCTGGGCTTGTCTTGCAAGAACAAAGTGAAGTAAACTTCCCACAAAGCATGCAGTGGTTTACAAAAAAAAAAAAAAAAAAAAAAAAACAGTTCACTATGCAAGGTGGCGATAGAACATTTACAAAACAGTGCTTTGGTGACACATTAAATATCTACATACAAAGGCCCTTTGATCTCCTGCTATTAGGGAAGGGACTTAACCAAAGGAGTAGAAGCAAACATCAAAGATCAATTTCAGACATGCATATTTGCATCTAAAGAGCCAGGTTCCACAGTGGATCACTGAAATGTTTCACTTTCAGATTTCAACATAAGGTGACTCATCTGCCTTTTCAAAAATACACATTCAGACAACAAAACCGCTAAAGCCAAGACTATTGTCAGTTCTGTGCTATACTAACACAGGACAGCCAGTGGAAACCAGAGGTAGGGTAGAAGTCTTGCAGCATACTGATGCTACCATAACACACGTCATTTAATTAATTAGCTCGTCTTCCTTCGACTAAAACCTTGTGCCAATTAGAATCAGCTGCTTTTGTAAATAGCTGGAACAAATATGCTGTAAGTACGGCCTTTGACTCTTGGAAACCAGAGTACACAACTTGAGTTTTTCTATGTAATCCATCAATCTCCTTTTGTTTTGATGAAGTTATGTGTTTTCTAGTCAGCAATATATATAATTTCCCGACTGCTCTGTTCTGTACAACTAATGAGGGACAAGTAAAGTACAGCACCCTTGTGAGTGTTGGCAGTTGGAGTGAGAGGCAGCAGCAGCAGCAGCATCCCTTACCTGGGGGACCCGTAGAGGGTGGTGGTGGGGCTGCTGGAGAGGTTCTGCTTGATCCGCTGGTAGTTGCGCACCTGCGTGGGCACGGGGATGGGGGTGGTCTCTGCGCGCGGCGACACCATGGGGGTCTGTCCAGAGCCGGGCTGCTGCGGCTGCCTGGAGAGGCCAGAGAGAAGAGCTGAGATCCAGTCGGCATGCTTCCCCAAAAGCTCAATCACCATCTCCTAATCCCTTTCCAGCAACAACTCTCTCGTCTGTCTGTCCCTCCCTCCACGCCACTGCTTTTTAGGGGCTACAACCTTTGCTCTTCGCTCTCATCGATTGCCTATATCCTGAGGCTTTTTTTTTTAAGGCTGATGTACAACTTCTGTCCTATGTCCACTTGGACCTGTTTCTGTCAAGGCACTGTCAAGTACAGCACAAACTGTACAGCGCTGCTAGAAAGTTCTTTGTTAGGACTGTTGGTAGGACTGGCTCAGGCATGTTTCGCTGTTCCTCAGCCAGGACAAGCCAGCCCACCAGTGGGAGGAGCGTCTGTGTAAACACAGAGTACACCAGCCAATCAGAACGGACTTGGTCCTGTTTGGGGGCGGGGGAACGGGGCTTGGCATCTGGAGCAGTAAATTCTTATTTGACCAATGGCACGTGCTGCCCCCTCCCTCTGTTTCGTCAACAAAGGCAAAAAAAAAAAAAAAAGTCAGCTCATTTGCATGTCTTTGTTTCCACGCCGGGAACAAAATGTCTTTAGTCGAGTCATGTGTGGGTCATGCATGTTCTGTAAAGCTGGGGAGGGGGGAGGAAGGAGGGGGTTGTAAGTGAGGGGCCCGCAAAAGGAGGCTAGAAACTGAGCTTTCCGCGATCGACGGACAGAGAGCTCCGTTGTGAGGAGGGAAAAAAAATTATGTAATGAGTGGGAGGGTCCTGAGAAAGGGGTGGGGGGTGAGGGGGGGAGAAAGCGAGGTGTACACGTGAGGCATCCAGCCACAGAACAGAGCACACACACACACGGCGAAGCACTCTTTGTTCGCCGTCACAGAACATGAGAAATATGGAGCATCGGCTCAGACACGCTCCTCCACTAACACCAACAAAGCAAAACATGGATGAGTGTTTGTTTTGTTTTTTTTTTCCCCACCGTTTCACAAATTGTCCTCCTAGAAATCTATAAACTCATCTGTGTTACTGAGCAGACATCAGTTGTGCAGCACAATGGGACTGTCCTTAACAAAAGCACTATTTGTAGGTCAAAACGACAGACAGTTCAGTTTGTCTTTTCTGCTGAGGAAGGGCTTAGTTTTTAAAGCTGAATGTGCGTTAATGGTGACCTGCTTTTGTCTGCCTAAAGGACCATTAAGGGTGGGTGGGTTTGGGGGGGTTAATGGGGCTGAGGTGGTTAATGGAACGTCACTGAAGCACTACTGAGTAAAGCAGTCCTGTAAAGTCCAAAGCCAAAAAGAAAACTGGTGTGCTTCGGGACAGTGTGTGTGTGTGTGTGTGTGTAATGGTTAGCGAGAAGCCAGTCACTCAGGGCACCGGCACCCCAAAAACCAAAGGAGCCTCCAGGAGACACAGGAGGAGTCTCTTTGGCACCCAGATGAGCTGACCTGAACCCTGGCCAGGGGGTCACGGATTAAGGCAAAGACGTATGATGGCAGAGATGGCAAATACTCAGAGAGTCAGTCAGCAGGAGCACTGACTGCACCAAAGCTCAGCCAGGGGAAAACAAATATCCAAAACAACCTCACATAACATAGCACAAGCACTTAACTGGATATGAAAACTAGGGCAGCTAGGGAGTGGAAAACAAAGGACATTGCCAAAACCTAAAACAAAATGCATATGGAAGAAAGGGAGGGGGAGAGAGAGGGAGAAAGAGAGAGAGCTTGAGACAGAGAGAGAGAGCAAAAGAAAGAGAGAGAGTGAGAAAGACAGATAGAGACAGACATACATACAAACAGTGAGACAGAGGAGACACAAGACAGAAGCCGTGTGAGTACACTTGTGCGACATGAGCAACCTCAGGAGAAGTATGGAAAATAGTGTGCCGAATGGGAGGGTGGGGGTGTTGGTGGTGGAGAGGTTTTGGCACGTGATGTGGCGGGAGGCAGTCTCCCGCCGGCGGCTATTTGGAGACAAAAACAAAAGCACCGAGTGGAGGAAGAGAGAGAGACAGAGAGAAAGAGAGAGAGCAAGAGAGAGGGAAGTGGCTTTGAGGAGGTGTGGTGTGGTGCATGTGTGTGACACCAAAGCAGAAAAACAATTCAACTTAAAAAAAAAAAAAAAAAAAGCCAACAGTCAAGTAGGAATGTCTGCCACAGGCAGTGCTGCGCTCACAGGAAGGTCATTTGAAGTTTACACCGTCGCTGAAAATAGTTAAGACGGATAGTTAAGAGATAGCCTCTGAAACGAACAAAACAAAGCCTTTCCATGCAAACACATTCATTACTGACTGCCTGTGTCTGTCGCTGACCTCCTTGGGCGTGCTTTGCTCAGCTCAGCACAAGAGCGCATTTAGCAGCAAGCTGATACCTAGAGCCTGTGGAATTTCAAGCGAGCGAAACAAAAACGGCCTGCACCGAATGGCGTGCGCGCGTTTATGAGCGAACAGTGCGAAAATGAGCTCGCACAAGGGCGCATATGACACTCCTGTCAGCCACAGCTGCTGGGGAAAGGGCAGAGAGATGACATCTTGACGTGGTGTGATCGGGGAGGCTGCAATGATGGGTGATTCATTGGGAGGAGGTCTCTTCACAGCCTGGGTTTATTCACACCCCCCCAACCCAAAAAAACAAAAAACAAAAAAACAAAAACAAAAACCAACCTACTCCCTACTACAGGTCATGATCATGTGTTTTGGAGCGTGCACTCTCCTAGACCTCTGTAATTAAATACACGAGGGATGGCGGGGAGGGAGGGGAGGAAGGGAGGAGGGAGGGAGGGAGGGGTGGAAATTATAGGTCCACAGACGTTCAAAAAAAATCTAATACATCAAGGAGATAATCCGTAGCAGCCTCTCCTCTCCTTAGCGTTTTTGGTCGCGCAGCAAACGGAAATCTCTTTGTGCAACACCATCATGCTCATTAACGTGAAAAAACAAACAAAGTCTGCTGCCAATGGCTGTCGTTGGACTTAACGGCAGACTGAATTTACTTTGTGTTTACACTGTCACTAAGGCCCACTCAGGTGTGACCCCCCCCCGCCCACACACACACACCCCTGCCTCCTCACTATTTATTCTATTATCCTGAAGCACAATGCAACCAGAGGGACCAACAGCCCATGCAAATCTCTAAGTGATGTTTGTGCAGTCCGACCTGAGCAAACAGCGGTTAACTACACTACATGACAGTAAATGCCTCCGTGTTAACGACACAACCAGGAGTCGTGTTCAAACACGGTGCGGGAGGGAGGGAGGGAGGGAGGGAGGGTCAGGCTCCTGCTCAGGCTCGGGCGGTTGGTGCATCGATGTGAAAAGTGCGATGAGGGGAAAAAGCAAGCGTGCACTTACCCGCCACACAGGAGGAACTCGCTGGACGGACGTCGGCCTGTTGTTCCCATGGGCACGTCGTCTGTTGGGAGAAAGAGGAAGAGAAAAGGGGGAGAGGTTGGCCAATGCACTGCTGTAACCGGATATCTAAGGTGTACAATGTACACACACACGCACGCACGCAGACAGACACACGTGTGGTATGTGATATACATGCATATGTACATGCACATACATGTCTTTATATATATGTGTGTGTGTGTGTGTTATTGACACACAAACACATGTGATGTATATGTATGCACATATGTATATTTTTCACATATGTCTATGTACATACACACACATACGCACAGGTAGGGTCATGAAAGTCAGTTATATATAGTGTGTTGTGCAGGCATGATCCTGTTTGTTTACTGCAACTGAATCTCACGCAATCTCCTAACCCTGATCCTGAATTTACTAATGTACCTTGACAGTTCCAATATATCTCACGTCTACACCTATGTTTGGGGTTCAACAAACCCTGCCGGGTGTTGTGCAGGACTGTGTGTGTGTATGTGTGTGACAGAGAGAGAGAGAGAGAGAGAGAGAGAAAGAGAAAGAGAGAGAGAGAGAGTGAGAGAGAGAGGGAGAGAGAAAGAAAGAGTATGGGTGTGTGTGTGAGAGAGAGAGTATGGGGGTGTGTGTGAGAGAGTGTGTGTTAATACATGTTTGTATGAATGGTATTGATGTTACTAGACTCAGACCTCAGACCTGCGTGTGTGTGCGTGCATGTGTGTACACGTATGTATGTGTGCGTCAAGTCAAGTCAAAGCAAGGCAAGTGAAGTGTGTGTGTGTGTGTGTGTGTGTGTGTGTGTGGGTGTGTATATGGCCGAGTGTGTGTGTGAGTGAGTGGGTGAGAAAGAGTGTATGCGCTGATACATGCATGTTACGGCGGTTATCTCTTCCCCCCCGAGACTCACAGGACTGCTCTCCAGAGAGGTGGGGCACCAGCACGAAGTCGTCTGTGTCGCAGGAGGAGTTCTTGCTGCTGGTGCTGCCTGCCGACTCCTTGGACAGCTGCAGGTAGTTGGGCGGGCAGAGCGGGGGCGAGGACAACACATCCTCCGGGACCGTCTGCATATCCGGCAGTGACTGCAGAGACAGCGGGGGGAGGAAGAAGAAAAAAAAAAAAACTTGATGCATCACAGCCACGACAAATCTCACCATGAGGATTAAAATCAATACAGCACTCTTTGGTGCAGAGTGTTCTGTCTGCCTTTCTTACACCATCCAAACCCCACACCCCCCCACCCCCAAAGCCCCCTTCATGTATGTGAGCCTCCGAGGATTAGTGCATACTGAAAATGCACACTCACCATGAATGCTGTACTGCAAACTTATTGCACCATACAAAAAGGACGTCAGTACACCAAAGTCCCTTACAAGAGTAAAAACAACAATGTTCTATTTTGCTCCTGAACTACTTTCAAACTACGCTTCAAATCATTGGTTATGTTAAAACAAAATCCCTATGCAAACAGCTATGATGCTAATATTCAAACTCTTGAAACAGTCTATAATGCAAGCACAGAACTTTAAAAGACTGCCACTGTATCACAAGGGACTTCAAAGTGCACTGTATGGACCTTAAAGGCTTACTCTTACCGGCTGTGACAAAGTGCTGCAACACTGCGCTCCCGACATTCTAGTAGTTAAGATTCTATTGTGTTCAATACCACCAGCCGTAATCGTTTTTTGTTGAGTCACTCAATGTAATCCATTGTTCATCATAATGGCCATAGATAGAATCTTATGGTGTTTAACTGCGGAGTCAGTGTGCGGAAGGAAACGAAATTGTCCAATTTGAAAGTGCTCTGCAATAGTGTCGAAAGCGGCGTTCAGAGGCCCTTAAGAGTGCAGAGATGATGTTGGACCATGCTGACAGGCAGTGTTGGGAAGGTTACTTTAGAAATGTAATTCGTTACAGTTACAAGTTACCCTGTTTAAAATGTAATAGTAGTGTACATTTTTTAATTACTTTATCTGAGTAATGTAACTTATTACTTTTTGATTACTTTTCAAATGTTTTTATGATTTTGTCCCCGTAAAATACAGTAGCCTATACGAAAAACACACGAAATATAGGCTGTTTTAGCAAGGTTTTGCTGACAATATTAAGATGTAATTCAAATTGTAATTTTGAAAAAATTCAAAAGTACCTGTAATTGAATTACACATTTTTCTCCAGTAACTAATGTATTACTGTTACATTTATTTTGTAATTAAATTACGTAACGGAATTACATGTATCACGTTACTCCCCAACACTGCTGACAGGAGTGATGGGGAGCCTGTGCACACTTACGGGAGGTGAGACGAAGCGACAAGGAGAGCTGCCACAGGAGCTGTCCGACACCGAGCCTGGGACGTTGGGTACAGGAACTGGACAGGCTGTTACCATCGCAAGACAAATAAGAAACAATGAGTTAAAAAGCGATTTATTTTAAACAGCCATTGCATTAAAGACATTAAATGTTAATGAAACACAATGCAGAGTGCTCTTCAAGAGTTGTTTTTATTGTGTTTTAAAGTAGTTAAATAGTTCCACACAGAAAAGAACATTACACAATAACTCCTCGGAGAATAGTCTATATGTGTCCTTCCTCTTACTTACATTTTTTGATGGCTGACGTTGGCTCCAGGAAAGGGTGGCTGAAAAACGCGTCTGTAAACAAGTGAGAGAGAACACGACAGAACAGAACAGAACAGAACAGAACAGACGTTACAGCTAAGCTTCCCTTAGGAAGTCTCACTTCTCTAAAAAAAAACTAAACTGAATAATAAAAATAGAAAAACAAGCAGTCCTTTTTAGGAAACACTGAACAAAGCAGTGCTAACAGGGTAGTCCCACCAAGGGTATAGCATCAAGTCTGGTATACAATTTTTTAGCTGATCCCACTAACACATTTGGGTACAGTACCCAACACAACTGGTCCATTCCTGCCCTATATTGTGGCAGTCAAAAGGGTACTGACCAAAGTCCATGCGGTCCTTCTGGTTCCTCTGCAGGAGGCCCATCAGCAGGTCTGCCAGCTGAGGTGACGTCTCTCGTGGGATGCTGCAAAGAAGTGGGAAGCAATCAGACGGTTAAACGCCAGAAGCTGAGGGGTTTTATTACTATACACTAATATGCTCATAAATCATATCTTTCTCTCTCTTGCCGTGATGGCACTGACAAACGCAGTCATTATCTAGCTTTTTTTTTTCTCCCCCCCGTGCCTTGCGTGGGAAGATCAAAATGAGCAGTTATTACTGTGCTGTAATATCAGGAGACGGAGATGGAGGACAAAAGAAATGAGGAAAAAGTGGCTTGTCAGGGGCGGTTTGACAAACTTACTTTGGCACCAGAGTCTTGTTTTTCTCATAGAACATCCTCAGGTCTTGTGGGCTGTTTGCCTGTTAAGGAGGGAAAAAAAAGCCCCAGTTACAAAATCAGCAGTATGCACAATGCTGTCATATTAACATAGACAATCTGTCAGACTTCTAACATCCAATGATTAAGTGGTTGCCTCTAGGAATCAAGATATATTGCCTCTGTAATTGTAGCAATTTTTACTAACAAATACAAATGTACAAGGGTTGGCATCCATACACCTGCGTGACTATCCACTGTTTCGTACCTGGAAGGGTGGCTTTCCCACCAGGCACTGGTAAATGACCGTCCCGATGCTCCACAGGTCAGCTTTGGCATCGTAGTTCTGGGACATGATCACCTCCGGGGCCTGTCAGACAAACGGAGAGAGAGATCAAAAGTTCATGTCTAAAACAAAATGGCCGCCAGCAACAAGACTGTGGTCGATCACTCAAGATCACTCATTCACTATATACTACACTATGTACGGGAACAACACAACCAGAAGTGTCAATCCCAGGTTCAAAAAGTAAAAACCCTGCTACATTTTCCATTCAGCACAGGTGACTTCACTGAGTAGCTGCTCTACCTGTCTTGAGTGCTTTACGATCAGCTGATTCAGAACTGGTAGGATCAAATTTGTGGCAGGGTTTTTACTTTCTGAACCCGGGATTGACACCTCTGAACACAACATAACTCACATACTATACAGTGCACTACAAACAGAAAACAATACATTGTTCGCAGTGGCCCACGTGCTCACCATGTACATGGGGGACCCACACAGGGTGGCTGCCATCATGTTGCTCTGGAGGTAGCGTGCGAAGCCAAAGTCGGCTGTAGGGGGGAGAAACAAAAGCAACGTCTGCCTGCGTTATTATTAGCAACACCACCATTGTCTGAGTGCCCTCAGCCCTAACAGCAGGGAGGGTATGGAAACTATGCCACGGCCGTATAGGCTGATAACAAGGCCGAGCAGAAAATAAAACAGCGATCACTAACATCATGCGGCTGAAATTACTGTCTGGAGATCACATGGAAACAATGTCCAGCTGCGGTGAATGCTACTGATGCAAAGTAGAGGTGGAAAACCTGACTTGAGAGAAACGAGTGAGAGACTCCATCCGATACATTTGTTATGACTATTGACTAAACCAACTGATTCAGCCAGGTAGAGGAGTCAATCTGTGAAATTATAAGGTTTTGTTACACCCACTGTTCCCTGAGGGCGAGAAACGAGGTATACCACAGATAGTATGAGACATAGCGCCAATTACTACTTGTGTTATCCTGAGTGAATCAACCAAAAAGGCAACCATTTTAGGTGCATAGGTAGAACTAATTCATGGTAGCGTTTTTTTACTACCACCTTAAGTCCTTAAGTCGGGATTTTCCACCTTTGGTGCAAGTGCCTCTGACTCTGTGGGC
>CM059279.1:18904669-18949669 GCA_030347295.1 Setipinna tenuifilis
GTGTGTGTGTGTGTGAGAGAGAGAGAGACACACAGACAGAAACACACACGCACAAAAACACACATTAGGTCAGCATGTGACCTGTGATACTGATACGCATGCTGACACAGCCAACTTACCTCCATCACCAGGAAAACGGAGTTTGGCGTCTCCTAGAATATAAAGGAACACAGCGAGACATTAGTGCTCTCACATTTCATCAGCTCAGTCAGAGGTCACTGTTTGAAAGGGAGGTGTGCCAAGAAAACTAGATTAATTCCTATTCAAATGCATCATCTGGGCAAATGAGCTACACAGCACTTTCCTCTAAGCTAATGGCAAGGTATTAGAGTCTGACACTTGGCTAACATCACAGTATACATATTACATATAAATATATAGCCTGTACATATATACACACACACTCACACAATCTACACACTCTACTCTGACATGGTAAACCTTGAGCCCCTGGGGTCATAAACTAGGGCCAAGCAATTATGACGCCAAAATAAAACTGAGCATTAACTGAAAGTTTTTCCTCAGTGCCTAATATTAAACAGTTATTTCAATATTGTCTGTTTGTCTGTTCATTTGGAATACACACGTGTGATTCTATAGTTTACTTGCAGGCCTGGTACTGTAAAAATGCTCACCTACTCAAGCCATCAGTAGCTAATTACAGAAGTAATTAAACCAACTAAAAACATCTCATATGATTAATTAACATGAGCAGGTTTATGACCATTAATAGCTACTATTTTTTGGAGGAATCCCCCTGCCTGATGACTGATGCTAATATGAGGGGGGTGGGGGGGTGGGAGGGGGGCTCTCTCTCTACTGAGGCAGTGCTGGCCTAAAGGAGTGCAGGGTAACCTTTGCTGCGAAAACTGATGAACCAGCAGAAAATGTAACGTATACATGGGCTCCCTAGGGTTTTGACAAACAAACTAAATCTTACTGATCTAGAGTTTCAGATGCCTTAAACCAGATATTTAAGGGACAGTGTATAGTGTTTTCAAGTTTTTTACATGAGCAAAAATCTATGTCTGCATTTAGAAATATATCACTGTCTGTTTAGAAGTAATATATGTATACTTTCAATGTTAAATGAAAAATCACTACACACTTCGGCTTTAGGTCTCATATAAAAATGCCTAGGATGTGATGTACAGCCACATGCATTACAACATAGGAAAAATGTCAATTTGTGGGTTCTGGTCTGTCCATAATATAGGATAATTTGTGCAAATTCAAATATATTAAATACACAACTTGATGACAATGTAAATTGTAAATCATGTCATTCAAAGCATGTTACTTGTGTAAAGCACTACTACTATATGCAGCAGTGTTTGTGAGGTTTTTTTCCCTCCACCCCCCCACTCTTGAGTCTTGACCCTGAGCTAGATCATCAAAGTCAGCATGCACGTGTGGTGTGCAGCCGGTACGCACATGTACGTACAGACAATAACTTCTGCTGCTGCGTCAACGGTCTGTACAGTCTGTGCTCATGACGAAATTTGCATCAACAACACGGTGTGCAGACCTCTTCCACAGGACATTTTACGTGCCCCCCTTTTCTCCTCCTTAGCAACCTCCGTTTTTGGAGTGTCAGATTCCTGAACTCTGCACAGATTTTTTGTCAGATGTAAATCATTTTGGAAGGGTGTATGTAGATCTGTTGTTGAGCAACAGGGCTGGCTGCAGTGGCTTTCCCTGCACTAATGCACACCAGCCAAACGGCATCGTGATTCACTCGTCAAGAGCTACACACGTCAAGCCGGATCGGTCCAACTAGTAAAAATATGTGTTTAAAACAATTACAGCGCATCTCTACTACAGGTTTTCGTGTTGCTATTGCTGACAGGTTTTTTTTTTTCGTCTAAATAAGCCAACCTGTAGCCAACCAAAGCCCTGTGGTTGGCTGTTTTCCTGTGTTGCAAATACACACAAGGTGCAAGAAGTGCTCACACACATATACATACACACACACACACAGGTTGTGGCCTGGGTGCTCATATATTGTTCTAGTTACATCTATAACAAAGAGCACTGCATGATACTGCACAAAGTATAATGTAATCCATCTTGGGGGCCCGCTCACTTTTTTTTTAATGTCTTTTCTTTCCCTCAGTGGGTTATTACAGACTTTGGAAATAGCGCTTCATTTCAGCGACTCGTGAGGGAAAAGGCCTTCATCACTCTCTGGTAATGACTTTCCAGACAGGATCTATTATGTGGCCAAGCCCAGGGCTCTGACCGACTGCGCTCACTCCATCTCCTTCCTGTCAGCTAGCAAACCGCACCATCCTCCAACACCCACCCCCCACTGCTCTCCGCCCTCTATGCATCCAATCCATCCATCGCTCACTAAGCCTTTTCCCACAGCAGTGGCTGGATCAGCCCCCCCACCCCCAAATCCACATCATCAACCAACCAACGCCGATCCCAAGCCCAGCCGCTGTGCTTTGCTGAGCTGGGATGCTGTAATGGGATCTGGGATCCATGTGGGCCAGGCTCTCCCCCCTCCCTCTCTCCCTCCCTCCATCGCTCCCTCCCAGCCTGCCTCCAGTCCCAGCCCCCAGCCTTGCACTGGGGGAGCCAGCGGGCAGGATTACATAACGAGCTCTCTTCATGCCGGCAGAGAGTGAAGGGGGTGGGGGTTAGCGTGCCGAGGACTGGACGCAGCGGGAGGACCTGAGACCGCCCGTGCTGGCAGGCTGCCCAATGGGGTGGCTGACCGCTGTCTCGGCCGATGCGTCACAGGCCACAATGGATGACCCCTGTCGTCCCCCTCCCCCACCCCCCCAACCCCCTCGTCTCACAGAGCCACAGCCGGCACTGCCGCTCTCAAAAAGAAAAGAAAAAAAAAAAAGCCAAGCCATTCCACCATCCCCAACTTGGCCTAAACTCAGCCTGCTGCTGTTTTCTTAGGCTGGGGGCCCTCAGTAGTGTAATGACAAAAGGGAGGGCACTCCCAGAAAACAGCACCCACCACCCCCCAACCCCTTCCCCGACTCATATGCAGTGCCAGCTTGCCTGGCCCTGCTAGCTGTTCACCAGAGAAAGAAGTGCCCTGATTTTTCAGGTGCTTTTTTTGGCAGAGCTCAGCCCGGCGTGAAATCACTGCTCATTAGGTTTCCTGTATCATCGCTCATGTGTGAGGAGAATTTAGAGAAGCTGAATTTCTAAGCTGTGTTGACATACAGGCTTCAAAGAAAGAAGTGGGGGGGGAAAAAAAGACACAATCTGGCACACAGTGTTACTGAGTACAGAGAACTAGGCCTTTTGGACTTTGGACATGTGCAGTGACGACAGAAATATTTCTCATCTGGAACGAAAAAAAAATAAAACGAAACATTCTGCTGACGTGTTAGACTGTCACACATGCGAATGTGACGATCCAGTATCTGCTGCATGAAAACAAAATGTGTAGCTAACTAAAAACAACATTGTGTTCAATTCCTGTGGCGGTTTTCTTCGTCATCTCGCAGCGTTTGCCAACATGATTACACGCTGCCAACAAAGGAGCGACAAGCAGCAGTGTTGTTGTTTTTTTCTGTTTGGCCCATGACTAACACAGAAACACTCTGTTGCAAAATAATTTCTAACAACAGCACGGTGCAAATATCAAAACTGGGCAATGTACTAGCACCGCCGTAGCCTAGCACCTCTACTCAGCTTCACTAAAGTACTCAGTCAACACTCAGGAGGCAACAGCTCAACCAAACGTTTTGGTTTCCAAACATTTGTTATTGGTTGAAGGCAGGCCAAATGGTTTTAAAATTCATACAAAATACCCTTTCACCAGGAAGAAGTAAACACATGCCTATGGAGAGTAGCCACAAGGTGAGATGAAGAGAAAGAGTCTGGTCCACCAAGCTAATGTTTTCCAACACAGCCAAGGTCTTGCATCAACAACCCCCCCCCCCCCCCCCCCCCCCCCCACACACACACACACATGGCCTCCTCAGTTACATAAAAGCAGGAAAGATCTGGCATGACAACTCCTGCCTGGGGCTTCGGGAAAGAACATTCCATATGTGCAGAAGCCTGCCGTGTACATTACTCCAGATCTCAATTCTTTGAACATGGCTGTAATAAATATCCCCTTTACCACCCCACCCTATCCCCCCCAACCACAAACACACCCAGGCAGATGGACACACCACACTGCTGTTCTCATGGGTTGTTTGCATTAGTTGGAGTTCAGTTCAGTTCTTAAACTGTAAACATACCCGATATGCAAATAAGGATAAAAATAGAAAAGGGAGGAGAGAAATAAATACATAGGAATAGAGAAGGAAAAGAAAGAAAGAAAGAAAGAAAGAAAGAAAGAAAGAAAGAAAGAAAGAACGAAAGAAAGAAAGAAAACCATACGAGCACAAAGAGACAGACCCTTAAACATACAGTTCTACTAAGTGGCTTTGGCACAGGAGCTGTGTTTATTTAGCGCACCGCACACAGAATAATTGACAGATTTCGAAAGAAGAGCTCTGCTAGTTACGGAGGAACGTGATTTAGCTGTCCAGCCAACCAGCCAACCAGCCAGCCAGTCATGACGTGCACTCACAAGACCTCTATCCCAGCGCTGTACACAAACACACAGTGGCGTGGCTGCCTCGCTCTGCTTTATCGTCACCAAGAACCGTTCGGTGTCAGTTCTCTTTACGACACATTTCACTTCGCAAAACAAAAGCAAGCTTGAGTGTGTGGCGGTATGTGAATGTGGGACTTTCACCTCAGAGGTTAATGCAAGTTCAAGAGGCTGTAAACACACGAGCATAGACAAAGGGTTCCTGTCCTACCCACTACCAAGAAATTATGAATAGGCTAACAAAAAAACAAGAGTTTCTCAGAGCAAACATCGCGAATCACTGTGTCACTATTGAACATAAACATCCCCCTCTCCAGGAAAAGAAAAGACAGAGAAACAAAACTTTCTAGGAAAGGAGTAGCCTAGAACATTCCACTAATCCGTGTCTCGCAAGCCTCCACCCGCCCCCCCCCCTTTCTGTAGCCCACTCCTCATTTAAAGTCATACCGCCCCACACACATGCACACACACACTCACTGACACACACACACACACACACTCACACACACACAGACACACACACACACACACACACACACACACACACTCACACTCACACACACACAGACACACACACTTTCTTATTTAGCAAACGTCCCTCCCAACCCCCCAATCTGGATAAGAGAATCATGGACAAAAACAAACAGGGCCCCCCTCTCAGTCAGGACACAGTGTCCTACGACAGGAAGTTGAATGTTTTTCTGCTGCTCTGGTGCGTCTATCGAAGAAGCCTCCACTAACTAACTCCACTGCCTACTACTGCTCATGTGACTTCATCAAACTTCATCCACAAACACACCTCCTGCCAATCTCTTTCTCTCTCTCTCTTTCACCCCCTCCCTCTCTCACTCCGTCTCTCTTTCTCCCTTTCTCTCGCTCTCTCTATCTCTTTCAACCCCTCCCTCTCCCTTTTTCCCTCGCAGCTGTTCTCTTTGACTCCAACATTACCTAACAGTTCATATCAACAACATCTCGATCTTTTTTCCAGTCTTCATTAGGAGCTATTATCCTGCCCTCCTCCCCTGTACTGTGTGAACAACAGGACTCTCGGGCACGGTCGCAGACAATGGGCACCCATTTAAAAAGGCACTTTATATGACGTCTTAACTGCAGTGCTACTTCAAACTACTGTGCAGATGTTGGGACAGAGTTAGCCTACAGGATGAGGGAGGAAGAGGGAGAGAAAGAGAGAGAGAGAGAGAGAAAGAGGGAGACAGACTCCCCACACCCTGTGATTACTGAGCTGAATAGAAGCTGGTCTCACTGCAGGGTTATAATTAACACTGACGGGAAGACAGCTCCTGCTCCTACCTACTGCAGGTCCTCGTCACCAGCCCATTCACACAAACACCCCCAGCCTCCCCACCTCCACCTGGGCCTGTCTGCAAGATGCTCATCAATGGAGATGGCTGTGTTTGTGAACACACTTCTAGGCCTACTGTGGGAATTACTCTCTCTCTCTCTCTGCCTTTTCTTGGGATTTAATGGAGAAGCAGGTACTTCAAGCAGCAACCTGCTTAGATGAAGGGGGACATTGTTTTGATTGTTGCGTGTCTGTGTGCAAAGTAGCGCAAATGCTATAACCCCCCAACTGTAATTAAACTAAAGTGGAAGGGTGTGGTGTTGGACAAGATAAAACATAATGACACTATGTTGGAGTGTCTGAATATATTTTACTTTTGTGAATAGGGCATCTGGCCTTGGGGGAAGTCTGCACACTGTCATAGTGCAGTTCTAATTTAATGCATGAGGATGTGTGTAGGAGATGGAGTATATGAGAGACAGAGAGAGAGAGAGAGGGAGAGAGAGAGAGAGAGAGAGAAAGAAAGAGTCAGACAGAAGTACATATATATATATATATATATATAGAGAGAGAGAGGGAGAGAGACAGAGAGAGAGAGAGAGAGAGAGAGACAGATAAACAGAGTGAGAGAAAGTGTGTGTAAGTGAGTGTGTGTGTGTTTGTAAACACATGAGTAAGGCATGCGGACAGGCACGCTCCATGTGCGTATGCATGAAGCCCTCGGGGCTCTGTCTCCTATATTTGGACGACTCGCAGCGTGATCGGAGGAAATTCTCTCCACGCTACAGAGACGACGAAAGGGCAACCTGCCCCAATCGACTCTTTTTAACGAGGCAACCGTTGGCGTTCAAAGACAAAACGAAACCCTCTGATTGGCCCCTGGCTATTGGCTCCTGCCATCAACCCTCTGGTCGGCTCCTAATGACGGCCGAGCATATATATGGGCCGCAGTGGGTTAATTAGGGTACAGCAGGGAGCGGCGTCGATAAGCAGCAGCAGTCCAGGCAGGATGGCACGCAGGACGCATGGTGGCAAGGAAAAGGTCACACTCACGATCCTGCAAATATGCACAACAGGCCTGACCAAGCAAAGGAGGAGGAAGAAGAGGATAAAAAAATGGTAGAAGCATCATGTCCAATGGCCCCACTTTAACCAAAGAGGACGATTGAAGTTGCCTCAGTTATACTGATTGCAAGCTGTGAAGAATATCGTGTCTAACAGGAGTGTGCCTTCATCCCAATTACTGCACTTCTCTTCCCTCTCACCACCTTCTAAAAAAAGCACACATAAACCCATGAAGGGTTAATGGACAACACCAAGGCATTGTTACTAGTCAAGAACGTCCAGTACCAGAACACAAGAACCAGAACCATAACAACAACAACAACAACAACAACAACAACACATTGCATTTGTATAGCACTTTAAGACACCCAAAGTGCTTTACAGTGCAGTGGGATCTCACTAACCATATTTTACATGAACTATACATATGCTGGCATGAGGCATAGCGTTACAGGCATCCCACATCGCTCATGGGCCTGTCAGCTGCACACGTTGGGGGTATTTATGGCCCTCCAAACAGAGCGTGCTCCTCCATGTGTGTGTGTGTGTGTGTGTGTGTGTCGCAGCAATGAACAGATGGCATTCCGGCCTGCACCGCAACCTACAAAACCAGCACCGCCACCTCCATGGAGCCAGACGACCACTTCTCCATTTCTAACGAGCGACACACACACACACACACGCATACATACATACATACAAATACACACATGCCCATATACAAACACTCACACTATGCTACACTACACTGGCAACTAGACTACAATACACAAACTACCAGGTGCAGAGCCTGACTATAAGACAGGACAGCCCTCCAAAGTAAAACCTTTTAGTGCTGATGGCATCACCCACCCCCCCTCTCCAAAACCCCTTCAGCTGCAGATTATTTAAAGCCTGTTGCCCCAAAGGCAAACAATACAAGCTGCTGGTGGTGGTAATGGTATTGGTGGTGGGGGGTCCAACATAGTAGACAAACAGGACCCACTTTCTTTTGTCGGTGCAATTTAATTAGCCCACACACTTCAACACAGGCGTCTTGGGGTAATAGGCTGACTTTATTGGAGACAACAGATGTCATTCAGCTTTCAGAGCAGAGAGAGATTTAACTAGGGAACAAAAATGGAAAACCTGTAGGGGATATTTGTACCAAATAAATCTCTGGTGGTTGCTGCCTGACTGGAATGCTAATATCGGCACACTCTTCCCCAGCACTGAAATGAACAAGGGGTTGGCTGGCTGGATAGGATCGTATCATCTCAGAGGCGGTACAGGGCGATAGTGGGAGGCTTATGTAAAAGCCAGGAAACAGCATGCTGTGTGGGCACTGCAGGCCAATCCAGAGCCATCTTTTTCAAAATGCACGTTGGACCCATGGCCTATTGCATGTCTTTTCATGTTTGTTTTCTTTTTTTTGTTCCCCCTGCCCCCACAAAAGCAACTGAGAGGAGATAGACAGAGGGTAGTAACAAAAGAAAAAAAAGAGACTGGGTAAATGTAACTAAGGACATTCAAACCCACGCACAAGATTGGACAGGATTGGAGCGACTCACTTCCTCTCTTTCTCCATCACACTGGGAAAGGCGTCAGCCAGCGCTGTAAGTAAGGCTATCAGCAAGGTCTAATTCCAGCCTCTGTCAGGGGCTCACGAAAGCAGTTGCCATCCTCCGGCTTCATCTTAACTCTGCTGCTCCTTTCATCCTCTCAGGGGGCAGACGCCCTCTCCCACCCCCCAATCCACCCGGCCCACCACTCCCCTCCCCCCTTTACAGCCACCCACATTTCCCTTATCCAACCGTACACAGGTGATACAGATGGGGAATGAGAGTCCAGACAGTACACAATGAGCCTGGCTATAAGAGGAGTCATATGCAGTCATGTGAGAGGAAGGTCTTACGTAACCACGGGAACAGGAGGCTGAACAGCCAATCCCGGCCCTAGGTTAATGGTTACAATCCCTGTCCCCTATAGATGCCCAGTCTAAGGGCAATGTATGTCCTGTACTTTTTTTTTTTAAAAAGAACAGTTGGACATGTATGTCATACCCTGGTCTACATGAACTATAGGAGTCAGTAAAAGATTGGTTACTGGTGTGCTGCAATGCCTTGGGCATGCTGCAGAAATAACTGTTTGTGATCATTCGGTCAACAGAGCAAGTATACAGCTAATAGACAGCTTACCTGGACATCATAAAGGGCAACAATGTTCTCATGCTGAAGCTCCTGAAAAAAAAAAAAACATAAATCACACACTGGCACAGGCACACTGGCACAAATGTGCTGCTTTCAAAACAAACAATAAAAGCCAGCACGAGTTAAGCAGGCTATAAAAAAGAGAGAGCAAACCTTCAAAATTTTGATCTCCTTGCCAAGCAAAATCTGAGACTTGCTGAGATTCTTCTTGTTAATGCTCTTGATGGCAACTTCCCAGTCCGTCTTCTGCAAAGACAGGAGGAAACCAAGAGAAGAAAAAAAACAATTAGGGTTGGGTTACAGTATTGTCCTTTGTTCGATTCTTTAAACACAAACATTTTAAAAGCACAGAAGGATGTGGATGAGTGAACCACAGGCATGGACTTAGTGAATAAATTGTTTATTATATGTTTACGCCATGACTTCAGTAACCCACAAATGTAGCATGTTCCATTTTACAAGTGAATCAAGTCAGGCTTGTTAAAAAAAAATGAGTCAGAGAGAGAAACAAAGAGAAAGAAAGAAAGCGAAAAAGAGAAGAGCATTCTACTGTGCAGACAGGAATCTTTTGGCCTAATTTTCAATCCCTTCACGGCGAAATGTCCCAAGACACACAACTAAGCACACCAGGACATTCTCCAGCTCATACGCAAGACAAAATCTTTGTAGGCCATGTCTGCTGTGAACATGCAGCCTTACTAAAGGCATTACTTCAAGCTGAAGTGATAAATTAGCCCGTAGCCCTTGAGTGACAGCGATGTGAGCTGAATAGTAACAACAGGTGAGAGGAGGAGGAGGAGGAGGAGGAGGAGGAGGACACAGGCCCTTTGCACAAAGCAGCAGGCCGTGCAGATAATAGGAGCACAAGTTAAGCTTGAGGAGGGGAGCGTGGTGTAGAAATCTATGAATAGAGGTCTGCTTTTCAACTAAATCTAGGTTAATAGGAGATGTTCTTGCGGCACACTCTCGGTGCACTTGCCCCGGCACACATGCACGCACGCACACACACACACACACACACACACACACACACACACACACACACACACACACACACACACACACACACACACACACACACACACACACACAAAGAGCACACAAAAGTGGCAATACCCCCCCCCCCAACCACACACACACACACACACACACACACACACACACACACACACACACACACACACACACACACACACAGCATGCAAGAGTGGCCTTATCCATCCCATCTCTTCTGCCAGGCCTGCCTATCCAAGCGTGACGACGCAAAGCACAGTACATTAGGTTGAAAAAAAAAAAAAAAGACATGACCCCCTTCCAGTGGAGTTGAGAAATGGAAACGAGGGAGGCTGGGATGGAGTGGGGGGGGTCGGCATCTCATCATCAGCTAAAACGAGAACAGGGCTGGAAGGGCCTTGGCAACCACACTGAAGATGAGCAGACATCTATGGGAGGCAAATGAGGGCCTGTCTGACGTCAGGCTGAATCACAGCCATTGTGAGCTGCATCCAGTGTGTGCCATGTTTACCAGGTCAGGGCCATTAACCAATCAGTGCTGCATTAAATATCCAGCCTGTCCTATCAGCATTCTCGATAACAATCACGTGATACACCTGACATAGTGTTGTTTGTATGGGAAAAAAAAGGATAGAGATCATATTCAGTAAGCCAAATTCGGAAGTGGCCTTGCACTCTTAATCACCTGGTTTAGGTGTGAGGCAATCGGTCAAGCAGCACTCACTGCCCTCTGCAATGGAAATAATCCTATAAATAAACACCTTACAGCTGCAATGTTTATAAATATGCCTCATCACATGCTGGATTCACGTTCGCCCACAGGCATGAAGTGACAGGAGGAAAACACAGAGAGAGACAGAGAGAGAGAGAGAGAGACAGAGAGAGACAGAGACAGAGACAGAGACAGAGACAGAGACAGAGAGACAGAGAGACAGAGAGACAGAGAATCTATAGCACAGTAATACCAGAGGTGTAGTGGATGGGTGAACTGGTATGGGAAGTCTGAGATTTCAAACGTCTCAAAGCCTCTATGATCTGACTTGATCTGAATGCTTAACACACATTGTGCAGACACAATGAATTATCTATTGCTATTTCGCAGGGGTCTGCCTGATGAAGATCAGGTTTTGTATTACACAGACTGCACTCGCCTGAGGGCATCGGGACTGTCTATCTAGGCTACTTTCAATCCAGGTCTGTGTACTAGGAGAACAGGAACTGTGCCAACTGCAGCAGCAGCGCAAATGAACCTCATCAGTGTGCTTCGGCTACCATCACCTGAATACAGATGGGCTGGCCTATCAAGATACATGTACCTGGCTCAATTACAGAGACGTTATCATGCTCAGGAATCTTGTCCGAGCTTGAGGTGAGCAAAGCCAACAGCCGTTTGCCCATAAATTGCCTAATAAATTGCAACAACAATAATAAAAATGAAATGCTTCCTGAAAGCCTGCATGTTTTGAACTGCGGCAGCCGCAGAATGGCGATGGTTCGATCACAAAAGGTCTACAGAGTGAATCTCCACCCAAGACAGAGATAAACAACAAGACATAAGCCTCCTACGTCACCGCGCTAGACCGAATGGTGTTTGAGTCACAGCTTTATGAATGAATGGCCCGTGTGTCTCCATTTCTGCTAGATAGGCTACATACTAGGATATGTGTTCAACATGGACTCCTTCCTGCACAGTGATTGCATGCTATAGCGTTAGTACTGAAACTGGCAGGTTGCTTCAGCTCATTTAGGTTAGAGTTACAATTCAGCAATGGTTCTAGCTAATGATGTTGCATGAATAAATGGATGGATAAGTGGATGCACATTTTTGTTAAGATACATCTTCCACGCCTGATGTCATGCACGTATGCTTTACTTATAGATGACCAAAACCTCACACCAGGGTCAAACGGGCTGGGTAAAGTTAATCTACATCAAGAAGAAGCAAAACAACTTACTTTTTTATGTCGTCCTTTGAAAACGACAGCGAAGGCTCCATGTCCAACTAGGTCCTTTCTGCTATATTCAAAGTCTCCCACCGTCTCCATGTTTCGCCACCGTCCGATGAAAATCGTACGTTATAGATAATGATAATGATGATGCTTGGCTGCTTGATTTCCACCGAGCTCACCAATGTTATTTGGCCATTGAGCGAAAGAGCATCGGCCGCGAGTCTGATAAATCTATTCTACACCTATGACTTCCAACCTCGAGATCATTTTTAAAACGATATTTACACTGCAGGTGAGTTGTATTGCACATAAACTATACCAGGCACTGCCGAATTGTGTATCTGCCCAATTACACAAACACAGACCGATGCACTTTGCAATCTAATAAAATGTCTGTAATAACGTTACGTCTACTCGACGTCTCGATGATGGAATGAGTCAAACTATAATTCAACATAACCCTGCAAACGATGCACTATGGCAACTGGCAAGGAGACTACTATTTAGCAATAGACATCGTACTGCTATTCATGCTATGCTCACTGCTTGTCAATCAGGATGACATAATGAACAGCGTCCCGTTGTCATTTTATGACACAATTAGCTTCTTATCAAGGGAACAGACAGAAAATCTAACATGTTTGTGTTTCAAAGGCTCTCGTATGGCAACTCTGGCGAGCTACATGATGTCAGTCAGTGTTCCTTATTTGCAAACAAAACATCACTGTCCCTGGTTATCTGGCAAACTCAACTGACATATTTTGCTATTGGGCCAGTGAAGTAGCTAACGTCGGAGTGTTTGCTAGCTAACAACGTCTGTGCCCATTACAAACAAATACACCGTTATATTTAATTTCTTTGCGATTTTCCGATAGATCTTGCATAAGAGATTCTATCCCATCAGCAATCGAGGTGAGAACGTAAAAGACCTTGGAATCGTCGAAGACTGGAAGTAAGGTTGTCACAATGACAAATCGGTCTTCTCGTTCTTGTGGTATATTTCCCGTTACCAAGAGGTTCTGGTACAGAAGAGTCATCTCTCAGTGGAATTATGACGTCCACATCATAATCTTCTTTTTATTCCAAAAATTGCAGCATCTCTTCGATGTGTTCTTCTCTGATTATTTTCAACAGCTCCAGAGGTCCACTTGAGAGAAGAAAACCACTTGTATTTTAAGATGATTCAGCTAACTACCTGGCTATTTACCGCGTGGCAATCGATTTTTTCCAAATACTGTGCTCCAATCGAGCGTGTTTAGCACGTTTCTGTCACGTTTGTGTCTGATTTTGCATGGAACAGTTTCCTCAGTGCTGCAATACATTGTCACTGCCCTTGTGTGAACGCCTCTTTAAATGTTTCTTCCGCGTAGTTTGTGATACGCCTTCCGCACGGCAATATAGTTCCTATGACCAGATTGCCCTGTTCATAAATTATTTTCAGTTATTCAAGACTATGCCGCTGGACTTAAAGAAATGTACATTATTGAGTACATTAACGTTAATACACTGTCTGATATTGGTGTGGCTTCTTTTAACGACACATTTAGGCTGATTTAAAACCATGAAAGTGTCCTATGCATATGGCCTGCTCACAGTAATGAAATGAAATGAACATGGATGAAATTAGATTGTATGTAGGCCCAAGTGAATAATGCAAATAAAACCAAATAGAGACAAAAGTGTGGACAAGTGTTCACAATTAGTCTGCAAATAGATGCATCAAACGAAAAGGCATAGCAGATGTGTATCTTTTAGAATAGAATAGAATGGAATAAAATGTATTTTATTGTCACTAGGCAATACACATGTACAATGACATTAAAAGCATTTTCTTTTCCAGTGAAAACATGTGTGTAGAATATTTACAACATAGAATAAAATAAATAATAGTGCAAGAAAATATAAAAGAATTAAAGGGGGTAGGGTGTACAGTTCTGAAGCGCTATGTACCAAAAAGAATAAATGAGGTTTTATATAAAATGTGATATACAGTGTGGGTTATTACACACTAATGAAATATTGCACAGTAATGATGGCCCATACTATGAGTAGTGGATATTGGAAAATGAGAGTAATGATATTGCGCAATATACAGATATTGCACAGTATTTCAGTGACACTAATATTAATACTGCACAGTAGGTGGATAGAATGAAGTAGGGGGTTGAGGGGTTAGACTGTGGAGTCAGTGCATGTGTGAGTTCAGAGTGGTTATGGCTTTTGGGGGAAAACTGTTCTTGAGCTATCCTTGATAATGTTCTTTGTTCTGCTCAGGGAGCGAGAAGTGTAAAATGTCCATCAGGAAAGGGAGAGGGCAGCTGATGATCTTCTGTGCTGCTTTTACTACTCTCTCTAAACCCTCTCCCTGTCCTCCATGGTGCATCTGCTATACTATACTGATACAATACGTCAGCAGGCTCACGATGGACAAGTGGAAGAAGGTCAGCAGCAGGCAGTCCAGGTGCTTCCTGAGGACCGTCAGAAATTGTAGATGCTGCTCTGCCTTCTTGATGACTGCTGTGATGTTGTCTGTCCAGGAGATGTTAGCGTAGATGAGGGTACTGAGAAAGGTGTGGACCTTCTCCACACACTCACCGCTGATGTAAAGGGGGGTTAAGTTGGTGCTGTGCCTCCTGAAGTCAACATTTTATTGGTATCTCCTAATTTATCGAGCTCACTGTTACTTGTTCTAATATGGTATAATTAGATTTATTCTTGTTTGGTTTTAGACCAACATTACACTGACACGTTTAGCAGCAGGAAGAGAAGGAGAGGGTCTCAGAAAGAACTGTAAACAGAATTTTACTTAAATGGGTTGATCAGTGGTCACCTTTTGCCAAGGACATGGGGTAGAAAAATGGAAGGAAAGAAAAAAAAGTAAAACCAGACATATGTATCAGCTAATACAAACATAATACATATAACAATAAAGCCTGCAGCTTGAAGTCACTTGGTCTGATTGTTAGAACATTCATCATTTTCCACATTATACTGTTTATTTATTTGTTAGTTAGTTAGTTTGTATATCTGTATTTGAGCAACACTCGCTGACTGCTCTGTGCCCATGTAGCCTTTAACCCTACTATTCATTCCATTCAGTGTGAATTGGTCCTTTATATCATAAAGTAGCAAGAGTGCACCTGAGACATGTCATTATACTGCCACAATACTGCCAACTGGATACACCTCAAATGCAACATATCTTTTCTAGGGAAGCAAACCACTTAGAAACCCCTGAGATTCCAACTCATCGATAGATGCACTCTTTGGGATATTTTATGGGCAAATCATTTGGTGCCATCTAGTGGCAATGATTCACTTAGGATTTTTGCTTTTTTGTGGGGTTTCAAATTCAAGTGTTACGCTTCCGTGTCGACAGGTGGCGATAGAGCGTGCCTAATCTTTTTTTGCCTCTCTCAAAACAAACGTTGACCTCAGCAGCACTCACGGGACAACGACAACACAGCAGCAGCTGTCCCACTACACTACCTCTGCTACAAACCTGAATGACCACACTGTCCGACATCTTTTTAAATCAGAATATTCCTATTTGGTAAGTGTTCATACACCCTAGGTATTTTTTAATGTTGCTTTAATATGTTCTGCTTATAAATTGTAGCTAGACTTCACAGCTTTTTGTTACATTGACAACTACAGTAGTAGCCGTCAGGTTGTGAGACTGAGTTTCATTTGAAACATCAGATTGGCGCTTGGAGACTCACAAATGATGTGTTTTATACCGATGAAGCACTGTCCCTTATTAGATTTACAATATACTTTAGTCAGAAAAACAAGGCGCCTAGCCGAGCATTCTGTAAAACAAGTAAAGAGGTTTGCTTTGCTTGTAGTGTTGACACTGAGTTTACCACAATATAGCACGAAGCTTATCATGTATCAGTGTATGCAGAAACAGTAGCCACGGGACATGTCGAAGACAGATGTCTACCTCTGCTGTAATTACTTGATACGACACGATTGTTAGGGCCCGAGCACCGGAGGTGCAGGCTGTGCCTGCACCGGAGGTGCGAAGCCCTATTGTTTCTGCTAAGATTATTATTATTATTATTATTATTATTATTATTATTATTCTTCTTTTCCTCCTGCGCCGTTTGCCCTTTTTTGAGGCGGTTCCCATGCACGAAAACTCATGAAATTTGGCACACACGTCAGAAATTCCCCCCGCTACTCAGAGAAAAATACCCAAGCCCTGGCGTTGCCCAGGGACACTGCAGCGCCCCCTGTTGTTACAGAGGTTCGTGGTTGCCATACACTTTCAGCTACATACACGAAATTTGGTAGGTGGGTTCATCTCACTAAGACGAACAAAAAAGGTCAATACAATGGCATGGCCACACCCAACAGGAAGTGAGATATTTGGACTATTGTGCAATTTGACATACAATGGAATTTAACGTACTTGTCCTAAACCGTACATCAGATTTGTGTCAGTTTTGGTATACATGATGTCAACATGTTGTAGATGTTAAATTGCGAAGAGATTTTTGATATGTTGTAAGATGACGAAACAACGGTTTGATGAATTTAAGTATCACATTATAAGTATCCAGATACACAGGAAATGTATCACCAATTCATTATGCAGTGTTTGACAAGAATAAAACTTGACAGGTTAATGTTTGTCATTACTATGAACATATCTGTGTGAGTGAAATGGCAGTCAGGCATAGCGCCACCATCTGGTAGCAGAATGACTTGTTTTAAGATGTTGTGAAGCTACACGGTACATTACATGTATGTGAGATTTGGTATACATGGTGTGAAAGTAGTACAGATGTTAAATTTTGAAGGGCTGTGAAGCCAATATTTGTCATTTTTTAATAAATTGGCATCAATCAACAGGTGTGTTCCATAGTGCGTCAAAGTCAGGCAAGGGCACGGGCAGCTAAAGGGTCCTCCAGTTCAACAGCAGTTCAGAAGCAACAGGGCACCATTTTCTTTCATCAATGTGATACTGGCTTAAGGCTTAGGCCTACATTCTGATATTTCAAAGCCCTGCCATGATATATTTACTATATGTTATTGGTAAACTACGAAATATTGCTTCACTTAGTGAAAGAAATAAACGAAGCGACCATAGAAGGGCTGGCGTGTTACAGCTGCCTGAAGGTTAGCTTCCTTGCTAGCCCTGACGAAGTGAGCATAGATGAACTGGATGCTACGCTTTGCTGGCTTGCTAGGATATTAACTACAATGTTATAAGTTCTGTTTTATTTGTACTGTTTCGGAGATGGATAATTTCATTCTGCGGGGGCGGTTTCTGTCCGATGTTTGTCCGGTGAGTTGTATGCATGTTAACAGATCCGTCCACTCACAGACGATGCTTCACGCTTACAGACCACTTACAAAGGGGAGCGTTTCTCCGAAGGCCAAGACTTAGATCTCTTTGTTCCAAAAAAATGAAACCCACCGTTCCGACATGTCAACGAAAGGCTATTTTAGATCACCTCCTTCACATCGTCTAAATTCAGAATCAACAATGACAAGCCAAGTTCAAAGACAACGACAGTCCTGAGGCTACAGCCATGCAGACTCGGCTAAACAAACACAGCGAGCTGTTGCAGCACGCGGGGATACAATAGCCTACATAATTCAAATATATCGCAATCTATAATTCATTCTTAATAAAACGATAGGGAAATGAAGAGAACTTCCCAAAACCGAAGCAGAATGATCTGCTCGCCACGACGCCTCTCCAGTAAGACGCGCAAATACCCGCTGTGCTGTGCGCACCTCTGGTAAGATGCACAGGCGATGGTTCAATATCTACTTTTAAGCGTTGCAATATGCTCGAATAAAACAAATGCTTTCCCAGACTTGTGTTAGTTGTAGCCATCAACTCTAGTCTAATCTGGGAGTTCAGGGAGTAATTTTTATTACGGTGAACATGTGGAAAAAACTTCTACGTTATTTAAACAGCATTTCACAATGGGGAATTCCAGCAAGCAGTGGTATAATAATGAACTATTTCCTTGTAACTTTACAATATATTCGGGTTTATTTGATATTTTCCATATCAAACCGTTCGTCATTTTATAATAGTTTCCCACTAACTGATATCCGTAGCTGCTTTTTTCGTCTCATGACTAAACATTACCGGTTAGCGCGGTACAGGTTCCATATTATGGCCTACTTCTAATGCAAATATCTTACAGTTGTGCTGTCCAATCTCAGCGAAACTCAATCGGTTTGTAGAAGTGATTATAATACTGCTACTCAAATTGTTAAACTTTGAAGTCATGCATACGGTTTTAACAAGGAAAACGAGAAGACGTGAATGTGCGTTTTAAGCGCAATTTTGGTCTTCTTTCATGAAACTCACTACTAGCACTACTGGAAAACGACACAGGGTGGCGCTGTAGGCTAACCCCGGTATTAAATCTGAAAACATATCATGCAGACAGAGTTCGTGAAATACAAGATCTTGCCACTCCTGTATTAGTGTTCCTAAAAGCTGCCCATTATGTATTTTCAGGTGAGCTTCCGACCATGTAAGGAAGCCTAACTAATCTGTTAAAACTTTAACGTGTTCAAGTGGATTTAGTACACTGATAACTGTATTGTTTTGCTTCGGTTCAAAGTAAGACTGGCAAGCTTGGAACGTGCGGGTAGCTATCTTAGCCTGATTGTGTGGCACATAGTACATATTGTGTGGCACATAGTACATTTTAATATTTATTTTGGGGGTGCCACAGTGTTTTCCTGTATTTACAGACACGCCCATTTAATTTAATTCTAGCTGTCAAGTGTTCTATTTGAGGGTAGAACGCACGAGGCATTAAATTGTGGGTTTGCGCTGATTTTTCAGTTGGCTTACGATACAGAGTAAAATAGCCTACTCACAAACGGCGTCTATTTATTCTTTTAGGTAGGTGTATGTGACAAACTCTTTATTGTCACACTGGTGCGTGTGTCCCCATTAGATGCCATTTTGCAACTTTGTAATGGAATGTACAAATATGTAAGAACTGTGTAGCAATCGTTTAAATGTTGACAATACAGCTTACTGTCGCTATTGTTGCTGCTGTGGCTAGCTCCCTGCTAGCTCCTCAAGTCATAGCCTACTTTCACGAGTATGTGGGAGACTTTGAGAATTAACTTTTGTCTGACTCCCCACCGATGTGTGTTAGTGTTTGAATATTGATTGAATGTGTATTTTACAGTATGTATATCCTCTGTGCGATCCATTGCCTTATACAAAATACACACTTTTATTACACAATATTAAGCAAACACATAAACTGAATGAAAACTTTATAACAATATTCTCCTATGATCCACTACTATCAACACCCCCATACACTTCTGGTGTTTCACGCAACCATCCTCATATGCCATTGTACTCTTGTCGCCCTCCTTCCGTTCCTGTTCTCACACCCACACAAACACAAAAAAATTCCCTTTAACACACACACATGCAAACACAAAGATAATTGCACTACACCTTTTTTCTAAAGAACATTTTCTCTACATACACGTACTCCCAGTAGACAATATAAAGCTCCTATGATTTAGCATTCACATATCAGATCTCTACAATAAATGCATTTGTGACATAGAGGACACATTTGAGGGGGGCGGCATGCCACGTCCCTGCACCGCAGGTGCGAGGGCCCGTCATCGCCGCTTGCGGCTATATTTCTAATTTATTTTGCCGACATAGCGACCAAGGATTATATGGGTGGTTCTTGGCACTCTTTTAATCGGCACACAAGCAACTACACCAAGTGTCTAATTGATTTCTGGCATGCCCTTTCTTGTCAGGAATGTCTCGACAGCAGCAGGCCGTTGAGCAAGCCAGAAAAGCTTTCCAGACTGGAAGGTCTAAAGAGCTGTCATACAGAATAAAGCAGCTGAAGAATCTCCGTCTGCTCATCTCAGAGAGACAAGCAGACATCGTTGATGCTCTCAGAAATGATCTCTATAAGGTGGGTCTGTGTGTGAGAGTGACTAGGGGGCTGGTGGGGCGGCTTGTGTGTGTGTGTGATAGACTCCTTGCCTGCGCTGTGCTTAACAAGCACACTAATATCCGCTAATGTATTGTCGCTTGTGTCTGTATTTGTCCATGTAGAGTGAAAATGGAACGCAGCTGTATGAGATGATACTGCTTGAAGGGGAGATCAACCTGGCTGTGAACCGTCTGGCAGAGTGGGCAGCTCCGCGGCCCGTGGACAAAAACCTCCTCACCATCTCTGACGAAGTGTTCATCCAGCCTGAGCCTCTGGGCGTGGTGCTTATCATTGGGGCATGGAACTATCCCTGGGCAGTCACAATTCTGCCTCTCATCGGCGCCATTGCAGCGGGTGAGGTGCCTAGATCATCTTTTGGCCTCCCTAACATTATTTCTAAAAGTTTCAGCTTGTTGTCCTTGTAATCGTCTTGAATGCTTTGGCTAAGTGGTTAGTAACCATTGCCACACAGGAATTAACCTCGATGTACTGTGACGTCTCACTACTTAGGCAATGCTGTTGTTGTGAAGCCATCGGAGGTGAGCTCTCACACAGCCAAGGTCATGGAGGAGCTTCTCTCCCAGTATCTAGACAAGGTAAAAGTGACATAACTAAAAAAAAATAGTCATAACTTCATTAATCATTTAACACTGCATCTCTTTTTATTACAGCAAAATTGGTACTGCAAAGTGGTATTCCTCACTATAGGCAGGAACTGAAACACATAATCAAAACAAACAGTATTTGCGGGTTGTAAATTAAGATTTAATATGTAAATATTCTTGCTGTACTATTGTTGTCAGTGAAATCAGTATAACCATTTGACATATTTCCTCGCTCTATGGTGACATGTCAGGACTACTTTATGATTACCTGCTGTAGATTTCTTACATATAGCACCTTTAAACCCGTGTTCCAGAAAAGGGTAAACTAAACTAATTGCTTGCTCCCCCAGGAGATGTACCCAGTGGTGACGGGTGGTGTCCCTGAGACGCAGGAGCTGCTGCAGCAGCGCTTTGACCACATCTTCTACACGGGGAACAGCACTGTGGGGAAACTGGTGATGGAGGCAGCTGCTCGCCACCTCACCCCCGTCACTCTGGAGCTGGGGGGGAAGAGTCCCTGTTACATCGACAAAGACTGTGACCTTGCTATTGCCTGTAGGTGAGGTTATTTAAAAAAAAAAAACACACACACACAATCACAACAACAATTATATATACACTGCCACATAGAAAATTCTAATGTTCACTGACATTTCCATCTATAATTCTTGAAATGTCTCTAACTATATCAGTCCACATGCATTTCATAATCAGAGAATCATTGTTATAATCATTTTCCAATTGAGTTATAATCATTGGTCTAATCTATTTTAATGATTTATTATATTATTTTATTACTTCATTATTATATTATTAGCTATTATATTATTATTACTGTTTTGACTTGCTATGCATTGCTAACAGTTGTATTATCTGTTGTGACAGACGAATCACCTGGGGGAAGTATGTAAACTGTGGCCAGACCTGCATTGCTCCTGACTACATCCTCTGTGAACCAAGCATTCAGGGCCGTGTGATTGACGAGATCACCAAATGTATTAAGGTCAGTTAGTTAGAAGTACGAGTTAGGATGAGTTAGGATGAGTTCTGTTTTTTAAAGGAATTGACTCATAGCTTTTAGGAATCACGTGTTTTCCTCAAAGGCAGGCCTTATTGATCGCTGACTCACTGCTGCACATTTTGTAGATAGATGCAGATGATAGATCTTTTCCTTTCCTTCCTCTCTCTCTCTCTCTCTCTCTCTCTCTCTCTCACTCTCACTCTCACGCTCACCTCTCACTCTCCTCTCTCATTGCCTGATTTATCCTGCCAGGAATTTTATACAGATGACCCCAAGACTTGCACGGACTACGGACGCATCATCAATCAGCGACACTTCAAGAGACTGATGGCCCTGATGGAGGGGAGCTCTGTGGTTGTAGGGGGCAATACTGATGAATCCCAGTGCTACATCTGTACTTGAACCATCCTCTCTTCATTAGCCATTGTCATGATCATTATTATGAACACAGGCGGACATTCAAGGGTTCAGAAAGTAAAAGTCCTGCCACATTCGTTCCAGTCATCTCATTGAACCAACTAGTACTAATTAACACACCTCTTCAGGCTGGTGGATGAGCTAATTAGTAAAAATCAGCAGTGTTAAGAACACAGTCAGAAGGAAAACATCACAACTTTTACTTTCTCGATCCAGTTTGTCCACCTCTAATGATGAGGCCATTTGGTGTTGGAGGTTCTGAGTGTGTGTTTTGTGTACATGTCAGCGCCCACCGTGTTGACAGACGTGACCGCAGACTCCAAGGTGATGCAGGAAGAGATCTTTGGACCTCTGCTGCCCATTGTCACCATCAGCGGAACAGAAGAGGCTATCTCCTTTATCAACCAGAGGGAGAAGCCCCTAGCCCTTTATGTCTTCTCATCCAACAAGAAGGTGAAAGATAAACTCCAGTGCAGATTTTTAGACTGGTTATTTATTAACTGATTTTTGTTGAGCTTCTTTTTTTGTTGGCCCCCAAAAAAACAGGTTGTTTTACTGGGCTGTAAAGGAACAAGGAAAAGGTAGAACAATAAGGAACTGTGAATATGTCATTGAATGTTTTTCTCAAGGATGCCTGTGTTATCAGTGTTTTATTGAGGAAGATTCGCCTTAAGTCTTGAGTCTTGACTCTTTTATACCACAGCTGTTAAAGTGATAATAGACACCTACATACCTACACACCTTTGTCACCTGTGTCATATATTTATTCAGTTCTATCATAGTTTGTATGCACGCATTTATACCTATGTTTTATCTGTGTAATACTGGTCATATGCTTACTGATGACATGAGTGACGATAAAGATATGTATCGACAGTGTCGTAAGTTGTATGCTCAGGCTAATATGCTGATCTGCAAGTTTAGTATGTGCTCTGTGAGCGTGAAATGTTCCTTATTTAAAACCTTTTGCACACCCATGTACACAGCCCACCTTTGGAGTAGTTACAGGAAATAGTAGTCTCAGGAAGTTGACTGGGGCTTATAATGGTGCCATGAGACTGCTCCTTCAGGTACCCCGTTGGTCTAGTGCCAGGCACTTATTTGTGGTTGCTGGTTTGCCCACATGTGAGGCACTTCTTAGGGACCTGATGTACAAAACCATGTGCTGCTTGGATGAGTCAGTGAATTCCATCACAGTAGGGCCAAGCTACTCATCTATGCTTAGAAAACACTGGCAAAAGAAACTGTGCACTTACATTAATGACCTAATTGTTGGACTTTTTATATGTGTGGTGATCTTCTTTTTATCTTATTTTATTTCTGCCCATGCTGTAGGTCTGTAATAAATTGAATTGAATTTATACCAATCCCCTGATGTAGTTTTCTTACAATTACAGATATGATCAAAGAAACACATTTAATCTTACTGCTGTTTGTTTTTCTCTCTAGGTGATTCAGCAGATGATGTCAGAGACATCTAGTGGGGCACTGTTGGCCAATGACTGTCTGGTCCATTACACTGTCACTGATTTACCCTTTGGGGGTGTCGGTAAGGAGTGTCCCCTTGTGTGTTGTAGTCTGGAAATGTCCCCTCTGTGTACAGGCATTGTATCATACGTCAGCAAAGTATTCTATTCTGAAGTAAATGTACCTTTCCTGCTTCAGGCAACAGTGGCATGGGATGTTACCATGGCAAATACACCTTCGACCAGCTGAGCCATCTTCGCAGCTGCCTCATCAAGAAGTTGAACATGGAGGGCGTGAACCAGATGCGTTACCCGCCACACACCACCAAAAAGCTGCAGTGGGCGCGGGTGTTCCTCCTCAAGCAGGTCAACCTGAGACGGTGGAGGCAGATGGCTAAGGTGGCTGTGCTTGCAGTGCTGGCTGCATTTATTGTCCAGGTGAGCTGGCACTGGCTGACTGTAGTGCAAGTGGATAACACAAAGAAGGAAAGCCTCTTCCAGGTTTTAATCATAAAGTTGTTCATTATTTCTGCTTAGTCCATTTTATTGCTGGATGACTTCAGAATGGTACATAGTAATTAATACTATAGTACAAAGTACCAGAAGGGCTTTACATGGATTGCCTCTCTCTCACACACACACACACCACATTTTGTTTTACTGTTTTTCCTTAATTATGCCAACATAAGGGCTACATTTTAGTAATTACTGACCATGTGAAAGGCAGATCAACATGCATGACATTTCCTACTAGTTATGAAATGCCTAGCTTTTTACTAATTACTGTTATGAACCAGATCCAAAGCCCAGTGAAAATATAAGGACCGTGCTGCAAACAGCGTTGTAAAAAAGACCATCAATGGCAATTGTTATTTGCAAGAGAGATAAGTTGGAGCTGAAGGTTTTAGGCAAAAACACGGCTAAATTTGCTGCCCACATTTCTGAATTAGTTTTGTTTCACAATCCTCTTCAGGGTGTGGTTATCCCTATTGCTTGTACATTTTTTTCCTCTACCACATCTTTTCCTTTCCTTAGCCTCTCCTTAGCCTTTCTATTAATGTGCTTGGACACAGAGCTCTGTGAACAGCCAGCCTCTTTAGCAATGACCTTCTGTGTCTTGCTCTCCTTGTTCAAGGTGTCAGTGGTCATCTTTTGGACAACTGTCAGGTCAGCAGTCTTCCCCATGGTTGTGTAGCCTAAAGAACTGAGAGACCATTTAAAGGTCTTTGCAGGTGTTTTGAGTTAATTAGCTGATTAGAGCGTGGCACCAGGTGTCTTCAATATCGAACCTTTCCACAATATTCTAATTTTCTGAGATACTCAATTTTGGGTTAGTTGTCAATTACAATCTTCTGTATTAAAGGAAATAAACACTTGACATATGTCAGTCTGTGTGAAATGAATGCATACATTATACAAGTTTCACTTTTTGAATGGAATTACTTAAACAAATCAACTTTTTCACGATATTCTAATTATATGACCAGCACCTGTATATTGCAAAAAAGGCCATAAATGGCAATTGTTATTTGCAAGACATAAGTTGGTTGGTTGGAGGTTTCAGGCGAAAACAGGGTCACGTCTTATTGAAATGTGTGTGTGTGGTAGAGAGACAATTTCCTGTTTTGAAATGTCTTTTTAAGCATTAATCAAGTTTGTATCATTCTTTCCCTTTTTTCACTGATTTCTTTCTCTAGTCCTGTGATCCAGAAAAAAAGACAAATAAGCCTTTGTTCTTCACAAACAATGTATTTATTTGTTCAGGAATTCAAAGCACAAAGAGACCTGTGATCATGCAGCTTTAATTACTTACTATGCTACAATCACAACAGTAAAAGGTCCCTTTGTTTAAGTAATCTTAGCCAATCTGTTAACATCACCTGTGTATTCTGTATGCTTGCCCTTTAAACGTTTTTTTGTTAATTATTGCAACTGTCAGAAATGATATAACGGTGCACACATCCGTAATACAAAGGTGCTGGACCTAAAGACAAAAAAACTATCCACAAAAGAATAGCAGGTCCACACACTCCAGGGAACCTTTATTCGGGTTCCCAAACCAAGGTGATTTTTTTTTTAGCATTCCGCTCCTCATTAGACTCAAAATGTAACTTTGGTTTGAGGAATCTTCATAAAACACATGTTTGCCAATGGAGCTGAAGTGTCAGATCTCCTTTCTTTGTGGATAATTATTGGCACTGTCACATGGTGTATCTGACTGTCTTTGTCTTTTTCTTTCACAGAGATTTTTAAGATGAGGCCAGGGAAATGAGGCCACTCATTTCGAACTTTCCTGGGTGGGAGTCACCATGTGTTCATGGCTCACAGTGAGTCACAAAGCGATAGAGAAAGCAGCCAGCACACTCACCCCAAAGCTGAGACCCACAGCGAAACAATCCTGCAACCGGATGACAATGGCAAACGACTGACAGACTGGCATGGACATTGACAGCTCATACTCAGCTGTACCCTGGTGTTTGGACTTTGCTCCAGTCATATGTGTGAACATACTGTACAATTATGTGTATCAGAGTTGCTTTGGTTTAAACATTTCCAAGTTATAAATCATCATTTTAAGGTCACTGAGATTTCTGTAGTATGCACACTACATTTTAGATATTCTTGAATGATAGTTTATAATCATTTCGCATCATGAAGATTTATTTATTTTGGTCTGATCGTTTCATTTTCAGTGGGAAAAGTAACACAAACTGTGTTGACTCACTGAATATTTTAACTACAGATGCACTGAAACATGCCTATGTGTTGATTAGCCTAACCACTACATGCATTGCAATGTTTTTAAGTACAATCGTATCAAGAAGTTGTCAGTTTTAAAACATTAAGCAAATATGAGAATAAATATCTGTTGATATGAACAGTTTACGTGTGTGATTATATTCGAATAAATGTCGAATAAATTGATTTCTAAAATTCTCCTTTCGCAGCCATAAAAGACTAATACAACGATGTCAGTTTAGCCTGTGTGTAGTAGCTTAATTACTGGGTACCCCAGTCTTTCAATAGCTTACCAAAGGGGCTTAGTTCGGGAGAACGTCTGTAGCGCCATCCCAAATGAGCTGATGCTGGCAGTCTACGTCATTGGCTTCTCTGATACGCCGCCCTTGCCTCGTAATCGAAGAGAATCACACAAGATCAGATATAGCCGGAGACGTGGTAATAACAGGAGCCTCTTGTGACGGTAAGTTAGACCTTCACGTGGATTTCGGCAGTGTTACACCGCGTTTGTCAGTAGCCTAGGCTATCAGCATTAGATCAGTAACAGTGTTGTGGTCTTTCCAAGTGTTGTGACACGTGATGCATTTTCAGTTTTGGCGTCGGACTAACTAAATGCTGTCAACGTAAGATTTTGTGTTGGATTGCAGAGTTCTGTTGTTTAAACTGTCCTAATGTTAAAGCAAGCTTTCCGATTTACTGTCTCTTCTGGAAACAGGCTCCTCACTGTATAACTGCCGTTATTTAGGGTGTTGCAGTTTTTTCAGGTACTCCAGTTTTTGGCAGCTAGCCTACTGTCACTGCGTTGCCTTTGTTATGGTTATAAATGCGTAATCTAAATAGCGTGTATAACTCACTTCAACAAGAGTAAACGTCCTAGTACCTTGGCTATCTTATCTTCTTACTTCAAGAGACCTGTTACGCATGAACAAGCAAATTTCATGTATTGAAGCGAGCGTTTAGCAACAAAACAAGGTTGATAAATTAGTCGTAACAATGTTAGTGGCAACTGTGTTTATTTGTTCACGGCAAAATACTCTATTGTATGGGCCTGTTAGTTTGTGCACAAGGGGAAAAAAATGAAACCACCGTTTCCTATTCAGCATTAAGCAGTAAACTAAAATGCATGACATTGAAAGTGAACTATCCAAGCGTTTGTAGTTAATTCTGTTAACTTTCAACTATTACAAATTGTTGTATTGTGTTGTAATTATAGAAGAGTTGTGCTTGGGTGTGCAGACTGTAGGTCGCATTGTGTGTACTGTGTTGGGTTTGAAAGCAGAAAACGCCCCTTTAAATATTAACAACTATGATAAGTAATGTGATCTTAAAATAACATTAGACCCTCCATCGCTGTAGTAAGTAATTAATGCTTTCACACAACATTTATGTAATTGTAACCTAAAATTGTGATGTCATGCTTCCCCTCATACTAGCTATTTCATACACCATTGTATTATGCTGATGTGGGTTTCTGCACAGATTGTAACGTGGTTCTTGTTTCTACAAGGTATCTTCGTTTGTGACTTCGTCAAAGTCGCTGTTCTACAGTTGAAGAAAAAACACGGAACATAAGAATCTGACCGATGGAGAAGCAGGCAGTGGAGTGTGCCAGGAAGGCCTTCCTCTCAGGCCGGTCACGACCACTACAATTCAGGCTTCAACAGCTTCATGCCCTGTATAGACTCATCACAGAAAAGGAAGCAGAGATTGCAGCAGCTCTGAAGAAAGATATTAATCGAGTAAGCCTTATCTTACAACTTATCAACTTGTACAGATGTATATGTGAAGTTTACAGCACAGCAGACCTTTGTAGCTAGACATACACTTTTCACACAGACATACAATAGGCTACTCTGACTTCACTTCATCTTAATTGTACAATAGCCTGATGGCACATTATCCCACAGTAACTTTTTATAACTATTTATTTTTAGTGTTAAAATGTTTTCAAATCATTTCAAACACATTTCAAAATTGTGTATGTGTATGGTCTTGTCCAGCCTTTGGCATTGTTCTATTGATTCAAGCTGATTATATAATGCCTAACTAGAGCAATCATTAAAACCAAAAAACTTTGATGTTCTTGTCATACAAAGAGCCAGTATGACACTCCACTGTTTGAGCTAATTGGGCTGGAAAATGACCTCAAGTTGGCCCAAGGCAGTCTGTCCGACTGGGCCTCTCCACGTCCAGCCAAGAAGAACCTTCTCACGCTATCGGACCAGGTGTACACGCAAGCTGAGCCGCTGGGTGTAGTTCTGATTATTGGAGCCTGGAACTACCCATGGGCCCTCACTCTGCAGCCTCTCATCGGAGCCATTGCTGCCGGTATCTTACCACAGTTACAGTTATGGTGCTTAGCAGAGGGTGCAGCAAAATCTAACAGCAGATTATGAACAGAAATACTTTGCTAACACAAAAGCATTATATGACATTATGTGAGGAAGTATTACAACACAAGCATTATATGACATTATGTGAGGAAGTATTATTAACACATACATACACTTGCATAGGTTAATAGAGTTAGAAATCCGTTAATTTAATAAACTTCAACTAAACTAAAAAGAGGTGTTTGTAAACATCTTGCTGAAGTTACCACTCACTAAGCACTTTTAGTCTCTATTTTCAAAAGCCTTACTGGACGTTGACTCTCAGTTTAATTCTCTGTTCTGTTTTTAAAAATCCTTCCTGGCATATTTGTAATACTTGGGCCTTTACTTCTCACTTCTATTTTCTGTATGTCTCTTTTGCTTGATTTTTCCCTTTCTGTCTCTGTATTTTTGTTTCGTTTTTACTGGGTAGGAAATGCAGCTGTGGTGAAACCCTCAGAGCTGAGCAAGCACTCCGCCAGTCTTCTAAAAGAACTGCTCCCTCAGTATTTGGACCAGGTTCACTGCCTTGTATTTCTGTTTTCTCTGTAATTAGTGTTTATAAATGGTGTTTACTTTGGTTCTCTATCTGGTGGTGCCAGTACCAGATCCACTGATCTTTGTTGCCACTTCCCTCATGCTATTGCTTGCCTTGGGTTTTTGCAACAGTATTTATTGTTGAAAAATAGACTGTGACTAGTAATGTTTTCAGGAAAGTATACTGCAGTATGCATGGCATCAGTTAGTTAGTTTAATGAACCCCATATATATAATTAAAACACAATAAAAAAGAATAGTATTGTTCATTTATTTGCTTGTTTGTATTTATGTGTTTGCTCCCCCAGGAGATGTACCCAGTGGTGACGGGTGGTGTCCCTGAGACGCAGGAGCTGCTGCAGCAGCGCTTTGACCATATCTTCTACACGGGGAACAGCACTGTGGGCAAACTGGTGATGGAGGCAGCTGCTCGCCACCTCACCCCCGTCACTCTGGAGCTGGGGGGGAAGAGCCCCTGTTACATCGACAAAGACTGTGATCTATCTGTGGCATGTCGGTAAGACTTTTTTTTTTTTTGCTGTTTGGAGAACTACCCATATTTAGAAAATGCTGACTTTGGGTTGGCACATGCAAGATTAACTTTCTGCATAGATGTTAAAGTTAAATATAGCTTGCTTGTCAACTTTAAGTACAGCTAAACACTTTTCCCCAGCCCCCACAAACACAATCACAGAAGATAACTTTTCACAAGAGGAAGACCGTTATTCAACCATAAACTGATATCTTCCTGATTTCATTTCTTCAGTCGTATCACTTGGGGGAAGTTTGTAAATTGTGGTCAGACCTGCATCGCGCCTGACTACATCTTGTGTGAGCCTGGCATCCAAGATCGAGTTTTTCAAGAGATTCAGCGGACAGTGCTGGCAAGTGTTTAATTCAAAAGATAACGTTAAGTGTTGTGTTATACATTCACAGGAGTATTTTAGTCTCTGTGACATGTATACCGATATAATCACAGGAGTGTCACATATATAACAATGTAATCACAAGAGTGTCATATGTAATTACATCTCAATCTAATTACATCAGTGTCACACGTATTGACCTTACTCTGGACAAAAACAAGGGTGGCACTGCGCTCTTCCCGTTTGTCATTTCACTTCCGGTTTATCTAATGCAGGCGACTACAGTACATTGGTGCATCATTAATGTTGAGTATGACTTGTTCCCTGGGGAGCAATATTGAAAATGGGCATGTCAGAATAAGGTCATTGTTATTACAGCAGTGTCACACATATAGCAGTGTTATTATCGCAGCAGTGTCACATATGATAGCAATAAAATTACAGTAGTGTCACATGTAATTCCATGCCAATGTAGTCACACGATTGTCACATGTATACCAATGTAATCACAGGAGTTCTATGGAGAAGACCCTAAATGCTCACTGGACTATGGGCGCATCATCAACCAGCACCATTTTGATCGTGTCATGGCTCTCCTGGAAGGCAGCACCGCAGCTGTTGAAGTGAAAAATGACAGAGAAGAATGCTACATAGGTGAGGGAAGATGAATTAACATGCTAATTTGCAGTAACATTCAGCAAATGCAAAATTAAAAGGGATTTAATGCTGGGACACATTATGACTTGCTGTGAAGTGTATGTGTATATCTAAGCATTTTTTCCCCGTTCATCAAATGAAACATTTGAGAATGAGAATGCACTGACCAGTGGCATGCACCATATATAAGCCCCCTGTCAAGTCATTGTGCTGTTAAAGCAATGTTTATACAATCATTAGTTGGGTTTCCACTCATCTTATTAAGTGTGCTTAAAAAGAGCACACTTATAGTTGTCCAACCATTTATTATTATTAAGTGTGCTTGCTCTGCAACACACTTATAGTTCTCCCACCATTTATTATTATGATTTTTCAATGTTCACCCAGATTTTGCCTTCGCTACTAGTCCTCAGGCTTTCGAGATAGAGACAGCATTCCAACTCTAAAACGACCGGCCTGGTTTGGACATGGTACTTCACCTTTAGATTTACCGTACCTCTTGTCATTCGCCCGTTATTGACGTTTTTCTGCAACATTTTATCCCCTTTGAAATGAATGGTCAAATGTTCAGGCTGATGATGTGACAATACACTGCTCTACTGTAGCAGCCAGAGTGAGCTCTTCCCTCACTCTAACCTCTACCCGGTTTTTGAATGATTAAAACTTAACTGCTTAAACCTAAAAACTTGGTTGAAGCTTTGTCAGAGAGGTCTAGGATCTGACTGACCTGTGTTATTTTCATGTGGCAACTATTTAAACTGTTGAAGACCGGACAGTTTAAAGTGGTGTCAGACAGTCTATGGGATTATTTTGCCATACATTTCATCATGTTACTGTAAACAGGTCGGTGTGCATGTCTAGTTTTAAATGATCAAAACTGAACCCCTTAACCTATGAACTTGACTTAAACTTTGTCATGGAGGCAGCTATGAGATTTGACAGTTTAGAAATGAGGCAGAAAATATTGTGGCAGTTACACCTGGACCAACTCCAGAATAGAACTCCGAAGTACTCATAATACCCATACCATGGCCTGCATAATGGCAATACACTGCTCCACTGTAGCAGCCAGAGTGAGCTCTGCCCTCACTCTAACCTCCACTAACCTCCACTCGGTTTTTGAACGATTAAACCTGAACTGCTTAAACTGGTTGAAACTGCTATAAACTTGGTTGAAATTTTGTCAGAGGGGTCTGGACCTGACTGTGACCTGTGTTATTTTGAATGATCAAAACTGAACTGCTTAAGGTATAAACTTGATTTAAACCTTGTCATGGAGGTCTGGATTCTATTGGCAGCTATGAAACTTGACAGTTTAGAAATGAGGCAGCAAATATTGTAGCCATTATACCTAAACCAACTGCCATTTTTCAAATTTGGAATGTTAAGGAACTCTCAAGTGTTGTCATAATACTTATAATATGGTTGTCATAATACTTATACCATTTCAGGTGTTTCCCAGTAAGGATTTCTTGTTTAAATGATGGAAATCTGGTTATTAACATGTCAGTTGATTGGATCACTAATGAAGCTGGTCTGTAGACCAAGGCTGGCACAGTATTGAGAGAGAGAGAGACAGACAGAGAGAGAGAGAAATAGAGAGAAAGAGAGAGAGAGAGAGAGAGATTGTGTTTTGGCGCCTTCATTGATATCCTCATCCTTCACTCCTCTGTAGCTCCCACAGTCCTGCGGGACGTGTCGCCCCACTCCAGGCTCATGCAGGAGGAGATCTTTGGGCCCGTGCTGCCTATCATCCCCATCAGTGGTGTGGACGAGGCCATACGCTTCATTAATGACCGGGAGAAACCCTTGGCTCTCTATGTCTTCTCACAGGACAAGAAGGTGCTCATTGGATAGTGTTTCAAGGAGTGTTGCTTTTTAAAAATACATTTGCTGTCACTTAGAAAAGGGAGTTGATGCAATGGAGTCATAGATAATGTTCAGTTAGTGGGAAAAAAATCACCTGATATGAACCACATTAACATTTCCAGTGTGTCTTTGGCAAGAAGACAAAAGCTATTATCAACGCCCTTTGGACCAAGTATCTGCACTGATAAGAGGGCGAATGCCTATATAAGATTAATACATGTGCATTATTAGAAACTTCTAAACATTACATTCATTGTATTATAGAACTTGGAAGTCATAGCAATTAAAACTGCATTACAACAATTCGTTCACAGCCAAACACTTCCTGTACTTAAAAGGCAAATAAAATCAATGCCTACAACAACAATTACTCATGATACTCAGAACTCATACTCGAACAGTGTTGCAACAAATAGTCATTATGTGAACAGAAGTAGTAATTCAGAAAGTATAAGTACTGCCACATATTTCCTCCAACCATTCACTGAACTAGGTTATCCTAATTAGCCTTACTCGTAAGCCAGGTAGAACAGCTAATTAGTGAAATTGCCTGTGTTAATTGCACAGACCAGAATACATAGCAGGATGTGCACCTTTGTATGCACCTTAAATTATGGGGGTTGTTTGGGGAACTCATTGTTTAACAAGTAAGAGATGCTAGCAAACTTTCTTTCAGTAGTTCTGTTATCTGCCTCATTTTTAGGTGATAAAGCGAATGCTGTCAGAGACCTCTAGCGGTGGAGTGACCGTCAATGATGTCTTTATGCACTACACACTGAACTCTCTTCCCTTTGGGGGTGTTGGTAAGGTTTAAAATAGGATTACTTTCCTAATTTACAGTAAAGTATTGTGATAACCCTAAAGTCAACTTGTTCTTTTTTTGGTTGCCATAGTCAATTCTAAAATCCATTTTAGTTTTTTTTTCTGATGTATTTTTTTTCTAGAAGATAAAGCTAGAATTCTAAGATTTGTCGAGATCAAGATGGAGCTTTGTGTATTTTCATGTAAAAATGTAACGATCTGTTGCATTAGTTCATCACTGGGGGCACCATTTCATAGTGTGAAGCCTTCAATGATTTTCATTGTCCTCTAAGAGTTATTTGATAAGCTGCTCTGTAAACGTATCAATTTTCAGCAACTGCAATGTTCTATCTACAAAACTATTCCCATTACAGGCCTTATCGGCTCTTTTTCTCTCAAGGCATAGTATTTCTGTACTTATGAAGGCTGGTATCAGTATGCAGTGCATCTGGCTGCCCCTCAGGTGTGGGTTTGCTAAGAAGTGTGGGCCCTGTACCTTCTCTGTGCCATGCATGGCAGGCTAAGCACTTCAGAGCATGGTGCATAACTTTTAGTTTTCAGTTGTGACTGAAAATAAATGTAGCATATGAATAGCATATTATTATACATTAATGAATGTAGTCAACTAAAAAGGCAACAGCACATGTTGTCCCAGGTTTGTTTCAGGTGGACCTAACCCTGCTTTAGGAAAGTGTATAACACATACTGTAGCAAGCTTAATCTTTGTCCCTGTTCTCCACCTTTCCTCGTCTGCTCTGCAGGAAACAGTGGGATGGGTAGTTATCATGGCAAACACACCTTTGACCGTCTAAGTCACCACAGATCCTGCCTCATCAAGTCTCTGGCCATGGAGGGCGTTAACCAGATCCGCTACCCACCCCAGAATGCCGCCCACCTGAAGAGGGCCAAGTTCTTCCTGAAGGCACGCCTCTGCAGCTGCCACCGGTTTGCATGCATCTGGGCCATCCTGGCCACCATGGTGGCTCTCGGCCTGCTGATTGCACTGTTGGTGGTGCTACTCAAGGTAAAGGCTTTTACATCCTCGACACAGTCATGGTGGACACATAAGGTGATGATACACCAGGAAACTTTTTGAGCGATGTTGTCAGGTAGCAAAATAAATGGCCCTGATTATTGTGAAAGGATGATTGTGAGAAGTTCCCTGCTGCTGAGTTCTCAGAATAAAACGGCAGTGATAACATGCCCAAACATAATCTATTGGTAATGTTTCCCAGCAGTATTAGTTAGACTATTGCCTCGAGCATCATTACCACTAGGCTCTGTCCAGAATTTTCCCTTTTTTTACTATGTAGTGCACAATATCGTGTGACAGTAACATCGCTGATTTACTACATAGTGTACTATGTAGGGAATGATCTAACATTTTGGATTTGCCCTTACTCATCCTCCCTGTGCTGGATAAATGTGGGTCACATATTTGGCACACAGAACCCAGCATCTGGTATTGCTGTTGCAGAGAGGGGACATGTGGTAACCTGTGTTATTTGTGATGACTGTGGTTGTTGTTGTGCTTCAAAAAAATTATTATTATTTTATTTTTTCAAAACAGGACACACCAGAGTGATGGCTTCTACTAGAAATCATCCGACACCATCAATGCAGAACATATTTTTGTAATAACAACAAGGGAAATAACCACTTTACTACTATAGTATAAACAATTTACTACTATAGTTATTTTGCACTTTTGTACAATAATACTAATAAATGCAATTAAAAACTGCCATTTAATACAATGTTTGCCCCGCATTGACTATTTCTACATATTGCTCAACACTGTATCACAGTACATGAGTGTAAAATGTGTGAAGGCCATTACTCTAGTCTAAACTAACACATAGTCAAATTTAGTACATTGCTTATCTTGGCTTTCCAGCTGTTCATTCTGTGTGTGCAGTCAAATACTGGTAATTGTACACAGCCAATCGACATGCTGTTTTAGAAGCACAGCAGCTAGATTTGTTGAGCTGGAATATAAAGAACCTCTTGCCAGAATCATAGACTGACTTTAACAAGATTTGTATCTACTTTGTGTTATATCTGGCCTAAAATGCACTGTATAGTTGTAGTACAAAACATTTACTAAATTACGATGTTGTTTACCACCTGCTGTATTTCCATTTGTGGCAGTATGGCCAAATTTAAAAGTGAATTTTGATATTAACATTGCATTGTCACTCATTAGATGATCTTATTTAGAGCAACTAACACTGAACTAACTACAGGAACTGAATCAACTTGGGATTAAGTGCCTTGCTCATTGCCCAAGGGCACAATGGTGGCAGAGCCTGGGATCGAACTCACAAACTTCTGGTGTTTTTTCTCCAGACCACTACCACAACTGCCACCTTATCCTCCCTGAGGGCTATGAAAAGTATGTTACCCTGTCTGACACTAGGTGGCAGCATGCTGCTATCCAAACGCTGTCCATCACTGGGTTATGTTTGTCGCAGTGTGGTATACTGACATAGGGAGGTATAGTGTTTTTTTACAACAGCACATAGAATTTCATGTTGATAAACTAATGTAAAAAATGATATGAATAAAGCAACTAATGCATCAACAGGAGTTCATTTTGATTCTATGCAAAAACACCCAGTATACACTTTTAAGAAGATTTATGTGTGCTCACTGATCAGTAAGGAAGAAAGAAAATTGTTTTATTGCTGCTGGTAATTCTGATGTCTGGGCTGTCACATTTAAATCATGACAGAGGGTTGCAGTTGTAGGTATATATCATTCAGGCAAATATAGTTCATTTTCACACAATTTACAACGTCATTTCAGAGAAACTGTATGCTTTGTGGTTTAAATGACTTTCTTCATCAACAAAGTTTTAAAGAGCCATTGAAAAAAACAGACTGCCATTTTTCATGTTTTCATCTTTGTAGCCATGCTGTTTTTTAATGGTATAACTTACGTTTAACAAAGCCAAATCACACATACAAACCCGGTGGCAGAAATGCCAGCATGAAACCCAGCACAGCAGTGTTTGAGCGCCTGTTTCATTGACAGCCAGCCAGAGTAGCACTTCTAGTAATGCTGAAGTCAGCACTGATACCCAATGGGGTGATTTGGTGTTGGCAATAAAAGTGCACTTTTTGGGCCCAAAACGAAAGTGCCCTGTTGTTTTTTTTATTTTCCTCTCTGGGCATATAGTCTTTCCTGCTCACACTTTCACTCACACAAAACCTAAAGGGGCCGATGCTAGAGAAGGAGAAAACCATAAATACTGTATCACTTGGGGCTCAAGAAAACCAGTTTTTCACCACTAAAACCAGATGTGCTTATGCTCCAAACAGATGTAGCCATTCCTCGGAGTTCAACCACCCACCCAGATGAAGTACGTGTGAGAGCCCTCTTGTAACCACCTTGTTTTATTTATGAATAATGAATGTATGTGGAAAGGTTTAACTGGGGTGAAAAAGTCAATTGCACATTTCAGGCAAGTGGAGGTTCCAGGGTCACCACTAATGCCAAGCATTGCTTGAAAATGATTTCTAAATCCAAACAACAAAATCTTTTAGCTGATCCTAGTTCCCCTCAGAGTGCACTGGAGATCTTGTCAAAGCCAAGATGCAGTGCTTTCTCCCAAGACTTCATTACGCGTTCTTGGCAGTGAGCTGTATGCGCATTATTCAATGTCTTACCCACCACAAGATGAAAGCTCAATGTTTTATGCAGGGATGCATTGCTTAAGAGAAGGCACTGTGTGTGTGTGTGTGTGTGTGTGTGTGTGTGTGTGTGTGTGTGTGTGTGTGTGTGTGTGTGTGTGTGTGTGTGTGTGTGTGTGTGTGGAGACATATTGCTGTTCCAACACTGGTGTATGCTATTGTGTTGGCTTATAAAGCTGTTGAACTGCTCTGATGTGTGTTGTCCAGTTTACCTTGAAATAAGTATATCTATCTATCTATCTGTTCCATCCATCCATCCATCTTTTCACCCTTCGTTACAACCACTCCTACCACTTCAAGTATATCGAATTTCATGTAAACATTGAGGTTGGTTCCTCATACCTTCACTTCCTGGTCTAAGGTAGATTATACTAGCTGGTGGTTGTTTTGCATGAGATCAGAGCTCTAACCTCTACATTTAAGCTCAAGCCTATTTTGTTGGGCTCAGAGATGGATGTGCTGTGGCAGTTTAGCCTGTGCCTACTTCTGTAATGCTGAGAAATCTCCCTTTGGGTCATCAGCCTATGTGGGTCAAGGGCCCACAAAACTCCAGAACACAGCAGTATTCCAACCCTCTGCACCTACGAGAGTCGTTGAGGATATTTAAAGCTGTGATCGCTCCAGAGCACAGACCCTTTCCCCCTTTCCCCAGATTAATGGTGTGCACCACCATTATTACTGTTTTGTTCCAATAACTTTTGGCAGCACTACAGTGTATTTTTTTGATCAGTTGCCATTCCCTGAGAGTGGAGAGACTACTGCTTCTAAGGTTTTTTGGCAGTCACACCGCATTAATAATATTCTGCCCCACCCTCGAAGGTGGATTTCAAAAAGCCTGAGCAATTACAAATTCCAGTGTAAGATAGACCAAACATAATGTGCTGTGGTGTGTGTGTGTGTGTGTGTGTGTGTGTGTGTGTGTGTGTGTGTGTGCGTGCTTATCAAGGAGTAGCCTGGAAAAACAGGGTAATCTCTTTATTATTGTTGGTAACTTGGTAGGACGCGGGGGAGATTACTGTCAGTGTTTGGACACCTCCCCCCCCCCCCCCCACCCCCCCACCCCTGCACGCCACTCGTCCCCGGGCCCCCAGTCGCGTTTGTTTAGCTTGAGTCTCCTGCTGTCATCTGTTCGCTCACCTCACGACTGTCACAGGCAGGCACAGCCAGCATGTCCTAGCAAATGCCAAATACCCCTCGTCCTGTTGCCATGACGACACAGCAACACCCCCCCCCCCAAACACACACACACACACACACACTCCCCACCTCATCCATCCATTTGCTCTGGCATGTGTGGAGATCCGTGATCACACCACACCTCCAACCATTGAGTCCCCAAACACCCCCACCTCCCTGTCACCCTCTGTCCCCCATCACCCCCTGCCCCCCACCACCACCATCAACACAAACACACACACACACACACACACACACACACACACACACACACAATGACACAGCACTACCCTGCTCCATGCTGCTACAACAGACCTGATGACTCAGGCAGTTTGGCTAGTAGCATACACCATCAGTCAAGTACACATCATCTGAAAAATCACCACAGGGGCTGACAGTATGGTCTGGATTGCCAAGGCTTCTACCTCTCTCTCCCTCTCTCTCCCTTTCTCTCCCTCTCTCTCTCCTTCTCTTTCCCTCTCTTTTTTCCTCTCTCACTCTTTCTCATCCTTCCTCTGTCTGCTTCTCTCTCCCGCTCTTGATGGTTAGCTTCACACTGTCCACACACTTGCTCCCCTAATCACATGGGCATGTTTGGTCTAAGCGGTCAGGTGTATGTGAGGCAATTATTTCAAATTCCAAAACCGCAAATCATTTTGAAGGCCTGTCTCCTGGTGAGCCAAACTGGATAGAAATTAGGGATTCTGACAAAGGATTAAGTTGATGTTTTCACTACTCTCCATCAGCTGGGAACTAATTCGGAAGGCCCTGGCACTAATGCAATTATGGCTGCTCTTGACAAGTAGACAAATTAATGGTGAAGTTTTACAACTGGCAAAAGTATGTCCCCACAAAATAGATTCATTTTATTATATTAACGCACTACTAAAGAGACTTCCATATTGGTTACACAAGATATAAGCTGAGCTATAAGATCCAGCTGGCAAAACAGCAACCACAGATTGCTTGCCACAGTGATGGATTGAAAGACATCATGTGCAGTCATGTAGTCACTGAGAAGTAACATGGTGTAAACTGTGCAATTGTACTGTACATACACTGTAAACCCGGATAAGTCAATACAACTCAAAACTTTTGATGTAACTGATTACGTCAATAGTTTTGAGTACATTAACTATATATTTTAATTGAAGTTAACTTAAAAAAATTAAATACATGAATTTGTACTCAAACTTTTAAAGTTAACTTTAATTAAAATATATGATTAATGTACTCAAAACTATTGACGTAATCAGTTACATCAAAAGTTTTGAGTTGTATTGACAATCCGGGTTTACAGTGTATGCAATTTAAGGTATTTTTATTAAAAATGACACAATTGGAACATTCATATCTTCGGTTACCAGTCTGAGCCAGACCTTTTGTTGAGTCTTTTGTTGAGTTGTTCAGCTCTTCACAAAAAAAAGAGAAATCTTAGCATCATATCAGTATTCTGCCAGTGAATGCTGTCTATTCATAGCCTGCCTTTAATTTCAAATTTAGCCAGACAACCTCTGTATTAGCTTTTGTCTCTCCTTTCTATGCTTCCTGCAAGTCCTTATCCAATCCCTCTTCCAGCAGGTAACACAGTTAACAACTACAGGGCCTACTGTTCCTGAATGACCTGCCCTCCACCCCGGCCTGTACACTTTTCCCAGGTTTCATAAATGGCCGTCAGGGCCGAGGTATCGTCTGGACCAAAGGAAGGGGCGGTGGACGTGATCTTTTGGTAAAGTGTTTGCTTTCCTACGAGCGGCTGCCTCAAGTTACCGCAGGCGGACGCCAAACAATGGAGTCTTGTTATGCCGGTGGTCAAGCTGTGCGTTATGCTGTAGAGGATATATCTGGGCTCGCGTTTCCCCCTCTGTAAACAATGCCAGGGACTGCACATGTTGGAAACGGGGAAAAAGAACATCACGGTATTTTTACTTCTGTGTGGCAGACTCAACGCATACCATCCTCTACCTTCCTCACAAGCACCCCCTTCTTCCTTTTCTAACACTTTTACCCTGGCCTTAAATCACTTCAAGGGGGGTGAATTCGGGGAAATCCCCTTGTTTGCGTAGCAAACAGAGAGGGTTTCTTCCTGCCTGGTGATGGAGTTTACATGCCATTCTTGTTTATGGTTTGTGCAGGTTGTTTTTCCACTTGTCCCCTCTGTCCCCTCATACCCAGGGGCTCTTGACAGCCACTTCTTCAGGTCCAGTGTTACAGGGCTTCGAGCACCAGGACTACACATCACTTCAAGGGTCAAAGGTCATTGAGCAAAGCATGTCTCCTCATGTGTTGATTTTGCCTTTCCTCTTCTCTCTCCCTCCCTACCGTTCTCTGTCTCTCTATCTCTCTCTCTCTCCCTCTTTTACACTCTCTCACTCTCCCTCTCAATCTCTCTCACCGCCTTATCCCTCTAACATGGCAAAGAGGCCCTTGACTTAGGACTGCTCTGAGTTTGGAAATTAGACAGTTCCTCTGACAAGTGCTCTTGTGCCCACAGCCAGTGAGGGAAGAAGGCTGAAGGGGAGGCTTTTGTCAACGCAAACTACTTCAGTGTTTGTTAAAGCAGACAGCCAGTTTGTTAGCATCTCCCAGCTAGTGAGCGTTTGGAGGGCCCTGACTCATTGCAAAGGGTATGAAAATGAGTCCCATTTTGGCTGGGGCACTCGTTTTTTTTTTCCCTCTGCCTCTGCGACATTGTTTTGTGTGAGCTGGAGCAGCAATTGAATGTGCACTGACGAGCAGAATTGAGCAAGGTATTTTAATCCAGTAAGAGGAAAATATGTCAATGTTGTTTTTGATTCAGACACCTAGTTCTAATTTGAGAATTTAATACCGGGTATTTAAAATCCAATTTATAGGTTTGTTATGTAATCTCAGCTAACAAAGCCACGTGTAAAACAAAAAAATGGGGCTAGTTTGAAGTGATTACCTCTGTTGGTAATTATTTTTGTGCTGCATCCATGTTTGCATTAGAATCATAATTCAGACAAAGATTTCTCACAGAAATGAATACCATAAGAAGCTTTAAAGTCTGTCTTTTCATGAGGCATTATCCCTGATTTTCTTTGTGAATGAGCCAGGCGGATCCCTTCGTTCAGCCCAGTATGTCTTTGTGTTCCTTCAGGGTGCATCTTTTCTTTGTTCTTGCTGACGTCTGTTTTGCTGGGGTAAACTCATAGTGACTTCATACATGGGAACAGGTCCCAGATCTTAAACACGGGCTCACTCTGAAGTGTTTTCAGCTGGGATCTCTAAAATGGGCCACTGTGGGAAAGGAATTGGCTGAACATGTGTGTGTGTGTGTGTTTGTGTGTGTCTGTGTGTGTGTGTGTCTGTGTGTGTGTGTGTGGGTGTGTGTTTGTATTGTGATACTGTCATCTCACCTTGTACGACCCTTTCTCTATAGCACTCAGTTTAAGATAGGACAAAACAAAAAGTGTGAGAAGTCGCCCTTTCTTTCTTTTCTGTTCCCATAGGGAAAATGTGTTGCTCATCTGCGGTTCAATCTTATCTCTTGAGATCAATTTGAGCTTCTCATATTCGTATCAATCTGTGGGATAAGCTAGAAAGAGACAAGACATCACTAAGACAAAGGAGGTTGAGTTGAGATAATCAGCTGAGAGCAATACTTGAGAAGTGGGATAAACAGAGGAGATCTCATAATTGTATGCCTCTGATCTCAATTATGTCAAGACATACTCCTTTGTCTTTTTCTTTTTTTAGCTTACCTCTTGCTCCTAAGGGACCCTTAGGAGAAGTAACCCAAAAAACAAATGATCACAGAATGATAACCAATATGAGAAGCTCAAATTGATCTCAAGAGATACGATTGAACCACAGATGAGCAACACATTTTTTCCTATGGGTTGTATCGCTAAAGTTATCACCAATATCATTACACACTAGACTCACTGCATATAGACTGAATGCAATGAGGAGCCACAATTGGGTACATATTACACAGCATAGTACCTCAGTTAGTAGACTCTAACTGACGTTCAGTGTACTTTAGAGAAGTAGTAAATAGCTGCGGGAAGTTTACCCATAGGCTTTGGTGGCACTAGTTGGGTGACGTGATAGTGTGGCACTAATTGCCACTGGTATCATCTTCCTGGTTGTAAATGCTTTTAAATGGTTGTTTTGCCTGATAGTGTTTCATAATTAACCTCAAAGAAGGGATGGAAAATATGGATTTCAGATCAACGTATTTCTTCGCGCAGTGCAATTATGCCCGAACCCGCACATGTTGACATTTCCAGACGTTATTGATTTCTGGTTTCCAACGGGGGGTGTCCATTTACATAATATTAACAGGCTGCCCCACAAGCGTAATGAGAAGGCGCCATGTGTATGTTTTGTTTGCGTAAGTGAGTGATCGTCTGTCCCCGCAAAAGGCTGTAAACATTAAGAGCTTGATTACATCTGACTCATTTCCCCAAGTCATTGCGTTTTATCTTCTTGTCTGTCTGTCAACTTTTTCTGTTAATGCCTTTAGAAATTTAATGTGAGGACGACCATAGCGGACTTGAACCACTTGAGACTCGAGACACTGTGGAGCTTTGGCCTTCTTAGTGAAATGCTGCAGGGATTGTTTTTTCTTTTCTCTTCAATACGAACATAAAAATGCCAGAAAAATATGTGAGTTATTGAGTTATTATGTCTCGTTAGGTCCTCGACCCAGTTCAGCATAAAAAAAAGAGAAAAAATGTGTTGAAATAGAGACGGTTGCCAATGTTCCAGATGAATCCAAGCACAGCTTAACCAGCTAAAGGTGCAGGGGACATTTGTTTTTCTATGTCAAGCCTCCTCGGAGAATGCCAGTGCATCCCTGTAGACCTCTTGAGAAAGAGATACTGTGAAAGCAACACCACCCGGTGCTTACATTTTCCTTTATCCTCGAATATAAGAGACAGAGACTCTAAACCAACCACACCTTGCCACCGACATAATCCCAGCCACGGCCCATTAACTACACTTTGTTAGAGTGTCTGGCCTCAGTGTGGGTTTGGTTGTACTCTTTCACTCATTCATTAATTCATTTGTTCACCCCGTTTCCTGGAGGATTATAAGGTGGTGCCAATGTTGTGTGTGTGTGTGTGTGTGTGTGCGTGTGTGTGTGTGTGTGTGTGTGTGACAGGCCTGCCACCTGGCCAGGAAGCCTATCCAAAGAGTCTGTCGTGCCGCTCTGGTTGACAGCCACAAGAAATCCAAGTTCAGTCCAAGTTTGCTTATTCTCAGGGTGAAATTGCCTTTAGACACATTTTACGAGACCTCTGCTCACCTTCTGAAACTGGAACAGACTGCTGCAGGAAACAATGGTGGCGGGCGTTGTTTCCTGATCGGGACAAAAGCCTAGCCTGACAAGTGAACAGGCAGCGGGCCGTGAGAAAAAAAAAGGAGCCACAGCATCACGATTCGTGACTCGGAGCAGAAAATGCATTTTTGTAGGATATTCTTAACATCTATACAACACAACACAACACAACACAACAAACCAAAACAGCATGCTGATCACATGCAAGGAACATCACACAGCTGTTGTCTAGCTGTGTTTAGCTCTGGTCACCTGCCAGGGCAGATGACTGTGGTGTGTAACAATGATATTTCTGACAGCGCCTGCTTTTGTGCCTGGTGAAAAAAAAAACTGTAGAGAAATGTATGTTGAGGGAAAACTGAGACCTAAGTGTCTAAGGCAGTGCTGAGCTCTGCAGGGCTGTGCACTCACGCTCTGCTTGCATTGTGTGTTTGCTCTTTCAAAAAAAGGTTTATGGGGACAGCACCATGCAGCTCAAACACACACATTGATGTAGTACACACACTGATGATGCACATATGCACACTCTGATGTACATACTATTTTTTTTATTATTATTTATCCTTTGTTTAACAGGGTGGTCACATTGAGACCGTAGTGTCTTTTGCAAGTGAGCCCTGGGCAAGAAAGGCAGTACTTAACTAAGAGCAGTAAAAGGACCCTATACGCAACATAAAACTATAAAACACACAACATAAAGACACAGGCAGTATATGGAATAACATGTACTATGGAAGGCATACCTACAAAACATTGACATAATACAAGAGACAACCACAGAAATAACTAACCTAAATACACTCACACTAATCATTTATCAGCAGCATGTAGCTTAAAATCAGAAAGTGCAATGAACATGCAAAGCTTTAACTGTTTCTAAATTTCCTTCCAGGTTGAAGGGGCATTATAACAAAAAGCTATTTTGCCACATTTGGTTGGAACAGACATTTAAAAAGATGACACTGTTTGCCTAAGGTTATATCTATTGTTTTGTAGACAATGAGAAAACAGATACGTATGATGGTAACAAGCCAATAACTGCTTTGTATGTTAAAATGAACCAGTGTAGCTGTCTGCTTACTGACAATGGATGCCAACCAGACAGACTATACAGGTTGCAATGGTGTGTGGAATACTCCACACTGGTTATGAGACCAGCGATCACAGCACAGACTTTGCCGCATGCATGTAAAGAATGTCACCACAGTCAAGAACAGATAAAAATGTGCCTGCAACCAGTTCCTTCACCAAACTGAGAACATGTGAATTAAAAGACAGCTCTTCATCTAATAAAAACCTAGATATTTGTAGCTTAACACCCTCTGCAATGCCTACCCCTATAACGTTCTAATTTGAGACAAAGACTGAGTATGGGAATCTGTAAACAACATGTACTTGGCTT
>CM059279.1:18954669-18957169 GCA_030347295.1 Setipinna tenuifilis
CTGTCCCACTCTTCTCTTTCCTATGAAAAAAAGGCATAAAAGGGCTACAAAATACACTGAAAACCTCCCCAAAGTGCTGCACCTGTATAGTTTATACCTTGGTGGTGCACACAGGAAAGCTCCTGCGAGAAGCAGCCGAGATGAGAGGGAGGATTACCCTTTAGTGCCGGATGCGCCGAGAGCACTCAACCGCAGCACGCGGAAGCGGAACATCTCTATCTGAAACGTGACCTCGCTTCTCTCCCCCTCGAGTCACCTACTGGCCCCTTTTCTTTTTGCCTCCCCCCGCCTCCCTTTCACTCTCTCTCTCTTTTCATCTCTCTCTCTATCTATCTCTCTCCCTCTCTCTTTCCCTTTTTCCCTCTCTCCCTGTCTGTTTCTCTCTCTCTCTCTCTCTCTCTCTCTCTCTCTCTCTCTCACACACACACACACACACACACATACCAGGACAGTTAGGAGAGCCACATAAGGTCAAAGGAAAAGAGAAAGCCGTCTGTGAGATGGCGCCCAGTTGGTCCGAAATGACCCGTAGAAAAATGCGCCGGGCAGCACTAACGCCACCGGCCACCGAAACCCTGGAAGGCGCTTCGGTCCACCTGTTAGCCTGGTTAAGATGTATATTGACTCACACTGGGGTATATAGGGTTACCATGCTACTTAAATAATGCAGGATCCTTTGACATCTTCACTTCCCCTTGCACTTGCCAAAGAGGGCTGAGTCGCTGCCTCAGTCCTTGAGGGCCGTCTGCTATGTGCCACACTGAGGTCTAAGGAGCAAGTCAGCACTTTTTTTTTTTTTTCCCTGCGGTACTTACTCAGCACATGTCTATTAGAGGCCAAATTGCATCTTGTCATTGTCAGTTGGTTCCGCTTGCTGACACGGGGCCCCTCATGGCCGTGTCTCTCTTTGCACTAAGCCAAATGAAGTTATGCCCCCCCCCCGATATGTTTATGTTACAACGTCGCTTTTGCCACTGGGCACCGGAGGGCTGTTTGTTTCTACGAGGAGAGCCGCTGCGAAGCGAAACGGAAGACTAATTTCCTCATGGGGCCCAGAGTGAGGCAGCAGGACACAGCAGTTTCCTGAGGACGTGTGTGTGTGTGCTGTAATCACACCAGCACGGGTCCTGCCCTTTACCAACTCAAGGTGCTTTACAGTACAAATATAAAGTATATAAGGCAGAACATTAAAAAAAAACACACAACCAAGAAAAATGCAGAAACGTTGTACCAACCATTCACATAACTAATTACTGTAACACAACTCTTGTGCCAGGTAGGTGAGCTTTTTTGTGAAACCATTATTGTAAGGTGCAGGAGCAGATCCAATACATGGCAGGGCTTGTACTCTGTAATGCCTTGGCTAACCATCTCACCTCAAAATGCATTGTCATTAAATACTGTTTGACAGAGGTGGACAAACAGGATTGAGAAAGTAAAAGTCCTGCAGTGTATTCCTTCTGCCTGTGCTGTCAACACAGGTGAATTTACTAATTATGTTGGCTACATTAGCTGCTTTTAGCGAAGTGAATTGGCTGGAACAAATATGTGGTAGGACTTTTACTTTCTGAACCTGGGATGTCCGCCTCTGCTGTTTGGAGCAGTCCTCGTCCTGGTCTGGTCCCTGGCCCTTATCTCCCCCCGTCCTCACTATGGAGGGGGAGGAAGCAGATGGAAAGTTCCAGAATGGGCACATGGTGTGGTGTGTTGCCATGGTAGCTCTCCTGATGAGGTATCTGCAGCCTGATGCCAGAGGGTCCCTGGTGTGTTGTCATGCTGACAGGCCCTTCCTTCTCGCAAACCTCTCCTGAAGTCACTCGCTGCCATCACAGAGCCACACCACAGCCTCACCCTTGTGTACCAGACCCGTCACCACGGAAACCAGGAGTGCCCTAAACAGCATTTAATGCCCGAGCCCCCCTAAGCTGAGGTGGACATCATAGAGTAAAAAAAACCTGCCATGTACTGCTTCTAATAGGACACTTCACACCAATGATTTTGTGGAAAAAGCTTGTCTACAGTATGTTGCACAGCAGTTTTGATAATTAGTTTTGTGAATGATTGGTAAAAAATAGTATCTGGCATGGATTTGCCTTAGTTGTTTTTTTATTTATATATTCTTTTTTCATTTATTCTTTGTGTGCTACATTTACTTCATTTGTTTTATTTTGTCTTAGAAAGCACCTTAAATTACTTTTATAGAAAAGATACTATACAAATACAGCTTAACTGATTGAATAATTGATTGAGTTCATTCATTCATCCATTCATCCATTTTATTCATTCATTCATTCATTTATTTATTTTTCCCTCTGAAGTTGGTTGACCCAACACTGTTCATGAAGTTCACCGTTCAGGCTCAGGCAGTGGGCGATAGGGTGCCCCCAAAGTGCATTTTATTGCTTTCATCTATAGTGTGTGTGTGTGGGACTAAAACTAAAAGCTCCTTTATTGCACTGTGTCTTCGGTGTTCTTCGTGTCCGCTTATTCATTATCCACC
>CM059279.1:18962169-19117169 GCA_030347295.1 Setipinna tenuifilis
GAAACCAAATCCTCATGTTGCACCCATCCATCCAAACCCACTCCACCCTTTCTCCCTTCAGTAATCTGCCAGTAATACCACTCCTCCGTAAATCAGTTACCCTCTTTAGGGTGAGAGAAGGGTAAGTGCAGTGCAACACTAATTCCAGTCATTAATGGGAGCCTTCAGACAGTGGCAGTGCCAGCCCTTTTCTGTGAAACGTTGAAATGAGTGCTAATGCACTGGGTGGGGGTGGGTAGGAGGGGGGGGGGTGTGTGTGTGTCACGTCCATCTGTCCCATCATACCGTCACTTTCCAGCACCCTCCGCCATGAAGTCGCATGTGTCAGAAAGAGTAAACAACTGCACTTTTTTTCTCCGCTTCCAGCACTGCCATCCACGACTGGCCATGGAATCAAGCTAGTTGCTTGATATGAGATATGAGAGGCTGTCAGTGCTATCCATTTAACATATATGCACTGTGATGTATGCCCCCATTACCAACAGTGCATGAGGCTGCCAAGCACTTTGGCACAGCAGCATGAACCCTTGAGGCGGCAAAGGGCAGCACAATCAATTACTTTAGTGCACGTTGTATATTTGAATTTGAAACATTGATACATTAATGACTTGGTCGAATAGGACACCAATTTCTAAAACTTATACTGCCTATTAGCTTATTGTGAGATATGAAGGGAGGCATTTAGATGTGTTTTTCTTGTCCTATACGTCAAGGATATGACTGCATTAACATAATTAAATTATGAGCAATCACACGTGTGGACTTCATCATTTCAAATTGTAAAATTCAAGTGGTTAGTAGAGTAGAGTAGATATAGTTTATTTATCCCCAAGGAAATTAAGGTGTCCAGCGGCATATACACATATATACATACATTTAAGGATTCAAGGAATAAGAATGTTTAGTGCCACAGTGAAAGAGGGAACACACAAGGGGATAGATGTGCCATAAGGGCAGTTACACTTCAGACACACACACACACACACACACACATACACACACACACACACACACACACAGGCACACAGGCACACAGACATACTACAGGGGTACAACAAATATATTGATCGTGAGCAATTACTGCAAAATGAGGTTGTGACTTATTAAAGGTGCAGTGTGATGTTATCATAGTGCAATAGAGTGTCCAAGGTAGTGTAAGTGATGTATGAAGGCTGATAAAGCCAGATAAAGTTATTTTAGCAGGGAAAAAACTTAATGTGATGTAAATGCATAGATCAGTGCATTATATTTTTATATTTTATATATACATACAGACCACATAACGGATTTTTATGGATATGTAGTAGGCCGACATACATGTATTATAGCCTACATACATGGAAAAATAGGCCTTTTCCTACAGGCTGCCAACGCACTGGCCCTTTAAATGGGTTGGCGTACAGCTAGTCCTTCTCACGAAGCCATAAGCCAATCCGGTGCTCTGACACAAGGTTGGCTTCTGATCTCTCCTCTTCGACTCGTCCAATCAGCAGCTTGCTTTCAAGGCAATGGTACCAGACTAGTAAAGAAGAGGTGACGCGTTTACCGTGATACAATTGTAGAGAAAGCAGTTTTTGGTGGACTCGCATTTTTGAGCACCGAACGGAAGGAGAGTTAGACAAATGGAGTGTATAGGCAAACGTGCCCTAGACCGTGGAAGTGTGTGCTAATCAGCCAAGCGATTTTCTGCCGCCGCAGATCTCCTGCATTAAAGGTAGGCTACATTACGAATCTACAGCTGTACAGTTAGATTGAGATACATTGCAAATGCTTGTCCTTTGCTTCCTTTCCAGTCACTGGTGTCCCTCAGTAGTTTGTATGTTTCTGTTATGTGAGGACACAGTCAAGCAGCGGTCTGTCTTGTTCAGACAGATGCGTTTAGCAGTGTGTGTGTGTATCTGTGTGTGTGAGAGAGTGATCCCTCTATGCGCGATTTCAGTGTTTTCCTTGCTGGAAAAATTTAGTAGGTCCTGCACGTGCCAATGTGAGAGATAAAAAAAAATTACTAGTGCTATTTGACACATAGGCTACGTCTGTGGGTTACATTGTGTCAGTGAATCCGATCGCCACCTTGATTGGAATGTAAACGTTGCCATCTCGGTGCTACCCAGATAATAATGTTGGACCGATAGGACCACTTAAGTCGGATCAGCTATGTTTGCTTTAATTCTTGTGTTGGCTACAATACATCTGTTAGTGGGCTCGCCTGTGGTTATGTAAACACCGAGTAGATACACTGTTGTTAGTAGTCAACAATTACATGACTTGTACATTAGAAAGCGAAAAGAGATTATTAGCGGGGACATATGACTGTAGACTATTTTTTTCGTTTATTTTTGGAAATTGTTCAGAAAACTAAAAACATGTTTACACGCCATCTCCGCCTATAACTTCTAAGAATAGGCTGTGAAAGAGGCCTGTAGGTTAACTTTTCCACTGTTTTCCCCGCATATTTATTCGGGCGGTGGGCATCAGGTTATGACTAGTCTAATTGAACATCAGAAGAGATATGGCAGGCAGGGCAACAATGCATCATAGTAATCTTCAAAGAGCGGTTGGAGGAGAACCTCTTCGTCATAGCCTAATTCTCATTCCTGTGTACTAAATTCATCTTTGTAGCAGGAATGGAATGAAGAATTGCTGTTTTTCACCTCCCAGTGGCCAGTGAATGAGCCTAGAGGCTGCTAGAACTAGAGCTACTGCAAAGATCTGTGGTTTCCTGTGTGTTTTTCACATAAGTGTCACTGCTCAGGTAAACTGCAAAAAACACCCTAATGCTTTAGCAGTGTGTGTGTGTTTTTTCTACCACCAAGTAATAAGGCAAAAATGGTCTGGGTGCTGCTTTGAATGTTGTTGGACACTATTCACATCTCTTTTGAATTGTATTTCCTGGATTTCCCAGTGTTTTACATAGTGTTCAATGAGTGTCTTGTCTTCCTTGTGGGTTATTGTTCAGTTCGTTTCAGCTCTGCAAATCAGATGCAAAGTTGTGCTGTGTGTGCATGACATGAGACACCTCATTTGTGCAGTGCAAAGTAATTGGGGGGGGGGGGGGGTTGTATGTTCTTGCTTTATCATTAAACCAGCTGTGTGTGGTTTGGATGTTCAGTATCTTACCAGTGTATGTGTGTATGTGTGTGTGTACGTGCGTGTCCTTCCCTGCATGTGTGTGTGTGTGCGTGTGTACGCTTAGAGGGTAACGATCTCAATGTAGACAGCGCTGCACTGGTGATGTTATTGATTGCAGGCTTCGGCTGTTTAGCTCATTTTCTGTCATGGTGTGTTCATGCAGGCTTTTAAAGCCATGGGTGCTGGTCAGGTCTGTTTGCCCTTTGGGTTGGTGAAACAGGTCACTTGCATTTCAAATTGGCCCTGTGCTCTCTGGCAAATCCTGGTTCCGTGTGTGTGTCTATGTGTGTGTGTGTGTTTGTGTGTGGTAGTGTTTGTGTGTGGTACTGTTTGCGTGTGTGTGTGTCTTTGTGTGTGTGTGTGTGTCTTTGTGTGTGTGTGTGTGTGTGTGTGTGTGTGTGTGTCTTTGTGTCTTTGTGTGTGTGTGTGTGTGTGTGTGTGTGTCTTTGTGTGTGTGTGTGTGTGTGTGTGTGTCTTTGTGTGTCTTTGTGTGTGTGTGTGTGTGTCTTCGTGTGTGTGTGTGTGTCTTCGTGTGTGTGTGTGTGTGTCTCTCCGTGTGTGTCTCCATGTGTGTGTGTGTGTGTGTCTCACCGTGTGTGTCTGTGCGTGCGTGCGTGCGTGCGTCTTGAGACCAGGCACTGTGCCCATGAAGTTTCACCTGCAGAATTAAAATTCAGGGCCGTCCGCTCGGGATGCAGGCTGTGTGACTGACTGCCTGCCAAGCAGCTCTGTGTGGTCTAGCCTAGCGCATTTGAGGAAATGATTCTTTCAAAAACAACAAAAATGGCATGGACTGAATATGCCTTGACTGCTCCAGGTCAGGATAAAGACACTGTTGTGTATTGCTTTTGACTGTTTTGGGTCTGTATCCTTTTCCACCCCCCTTTGTGATCCCTTCCTGTGCTCCTTTGGGTGATTGGTTAATCCAAAACTATGTAAAACGGTAGTTGGTGTCAGCTGGTTGGGGTGGGGGGGGTGTTGGGTGTTGGGTGTTGGGTGTGTGGCACGTCTGTTATTCGATGTGGTTTGGAATCATTGATTTCTCTGGAAAGAGAGGAGGGGCTTCTTTTGGACACAGATATAGCTTCCTCACACACTGCCAAATGGCTTTACAACTATGTGACAATGTCCTATTGATTTTACATGGATGTTGGCTTTTGTGCAATTACCACTGTTTACCGAGAACTAAACGCACAGGAGGACGCAGTGAACCAAACCTGGACTTTTAACCTGTGGAGCAAACATAAGGGCATTAACTTCGTCAGTTGGTCCACCTATGGTGGACGGGGTGGCTTTGGGGATGCTGCCTTATGTAAATATGAGTCACTCTGGTAGTTCTGTAGCTGCTGCTCAGGCTTCTCTCTCTGCACTTAATATGACTTTGAGCTAAATGGAGATGGTAATTGATTGAAACGTGTTATGTGTTGGAGGCCGATTCATTTTGGCTCTGAAAGGAAAGCAAGCAGCCTCTCTCCTTCTCTCTCTCTCTCTCTCTCTCTCCTTCTCTCCTTCTCTCTATCTCTATCTCTCTCTCTATCTCCCTCTCTATCTCTCTCCATCTCTCTCCATCTCTCTCCATCTCTCCCTTTCTCTCTCTTTCTCTCTCTTTCTCTATCCCCATCTCTCTCGCTCGCTCGCTCTCTGTCTGCCTGTCTGTCTGTCTGTCTGTGTACTGTGGAACTGCATAGAGCCTTGTGTCTCAGCAAGGTAGCTGCTGTCACATTGTTCAGCAAGATTGGCCTTGAAGTGTGACGTGTTTTGCGCATTTTAAACCCCCACTGCAGGTAGATATGTGAATATCAAATAAGATGTAGCTCAGCAGCAACTCCAAGTCATGGCTAATCCAAATCACTTCTCAAATTTCAAGCAGTTTCACACCAAAGGTGTATGCTAGGATGAAAATGATCCCCCCCTTTTTAAAGAAAAGCAAGAAACTTGATATTGTAATGTCTGTTTAAGGAGTATTTTTCACATTTTAGGTACTGGACAGAAGAGAAGAATTACCTCTTTTATGGCAGAGTTTTAACCATGCTGCATTTGCCCTGAGGTACTAAGAGACACAAAGCACAGGTCAAGATGTCAGACCTTATCCATTCTCTCCACAAAGACTGTCCCACTTTGATGCTGACATTGACAGGGGTTAGAATTTGAACTATACATTCCTGTGCATGTAACAAAATAAGGGCCCTCAGGCTATTGTGCTACAGGTAAAAATATTCCAATAATTTTTTTTTTGTTTTGAATTATATTCTAGACTTCTAGTTGTGTAATCCCTTCAGATTAGTGAGTGAGACAGACAAAGGGACGTTTAATGGTTTGCCGTGGCCATAAGGGGTTTACTGAATTGCTTTATCCTTCAGTGAGGTTTTTAGTGCACTCAGCAAAGACTCTACATGTTGTTTACCACTAACTCTCCAACTGGTCTCCAACATGTCAGCTGCTTTGCCAAGAGGTTGTTAAATTCAAAGGCATAAAGGAGCTTTTTGTGGAGTTTTGCGTGTACTTACTGTTGCTCTGACTGATCAGGCTTTCATCAAGGGAGGGTAGGGCTATATAGACCCAGCGGGGAAACCCTTAAGCTGTAATCTCCTCTCTGAGGGTTTTTTTTTTCAGGGCAAAGAGGTATTTTGCATAATCATTGGAAGCTAGATTATTCACCTCAGTGATTGAATATCGTTGGCCTGTAGCAGAAGATCTTATGTCTTCAAAGCCTGTAATCATTTATTCTTCCAACACAGTTTGTTTGTGAGGGTGCATTTGTTTGTTAGAGCATCTAGCCCATGTTTATAATTTGTCCCAATGCAGTTTGATGTCCTCTCCATGACCTCCTTGCACAAAGCGTTTGGATTGTGTTGCTTTTTTGCAGTTGTCTTTGTGACGTCTCTTCTGTAGCACACAGCCCTTATGGTGCTTTCTCTATCCTTGATGAAATTCTTTGATCATATCTCAAGGTTGGTTTTAAATTCTGTTAGGCTCAATCAGTGCCATTTCAGATGATGGCTTTCAACAAACAAGAAAGGGGATGGCGGAATATAAGAAACCACATTGAACATGGTTGGGATTTTTTCCGCCCATATTTTTCCATCTGGAAAAATCCATTTCCCAAATCCTCCATCCACACCCCCTTCCTCCTCTTCCTTTCTAAGGCAAACCCTTCACATGTTGTCTGTCAAGGCCTCCTGAAACGGTCCTCCTTATTAAGTGTTGCTGTGGTCTGGTTTCAGCAGTGGCCCATCGAGAATACCCAAACGGATCAATGGAAAAATCCAGTAGAGGATATCGGTAACAGACGTGTGTGGAGGCTCTATTAAATTAATACCAACACCTTCTTCATTTCAGCTTCACAAAGGTGAAACGCGAAACCGTGTAGGCCAGTGCTCAACCTTAATTCAGTTGGGCGGCTCTCCATTTGGACGTTGAGGAATGCTGCCCAGTCTAGTCAGTCGCAGGTCTTCGTTTGGTGAGGGGAGTGTTTGTTAAGATACGTTGGTGGTCTCTAATTTGACAGACCCCATGAGGTTTGTGGTTTGGGTTTGTTTGTCTGATGGCTGTTTGTGTACATTTGGTTAACACGAGGCCTCCGTGTTGGGCCCCTCTCCATTAGCTTGCTCCCGACTTGCGGAGGTGTAGGTCATTATATGTGAATCCTGGCCCTTCCCTGCAGAGTCTCCAAAGATAGGATCAGAAGGTGTGAGCTTGTCAGCTGGCCTATCAAGATGGTAGGTGGTGAGGAGAAAGAAGGCGAAGTAATATGAGGCTGTGCTGTGTTTTTTTTTTAATTGATTCTTTCATTTTTGTTTAAAGCTAAAAACCACTAAGACCTAAGGTGTACATTTGAAAAGCATCTTAAACATTTAATGAAAACTGAACTAAAACCTAAGTTTTCTGACAGAAATTTCCAGTATTTACTTAATATTCCTTAGTTTATTTCTTAGACCTTAAAGCAATTTTAGTCTTTACCGTAATTATCATCACATAAAACACTCAGGTTGCAAAGGAGGAAACGCTTATCAAATATCAAAGTCAGTCTTGAACAGAGAAGCGTTCGGTCTTAATGGTTTAAAAAGGTCACACCCAACAAATGACTGGACTTGTTTTGACAGACAAGGCTAAACTACCTGAGGCCTGATTAATGATTCTCATCTCCTTGATGTGACCGAGCTGGTGTAATGTTTAGTGCATTCTCAACATGGTGTGAAAGTGTAACAGATGGTTAAGCCGCCATCATTTCCACCACAGTGCTGTTCAGTCAGTCAGTCAGTTCAGTTCAATGCTAAACTATGACCTTAGCTGTCCTCTGTATGTTACACTTGTTTTCAGCCAGCAAGAACATGCATCAAAAGACCTTGCTTTTCCTGTTCCTTAAATTAACTTGTGCCCAAGACATCCCAACAGGATCAAGGCCCATTACCATCAACACTTTGGTTTTTAAACAAACCAATTTCAGAAGTCTTTGGAATGGTGTTTTTCTTTCCTGTCTTTATCAGATGTAGCACAGGAGGAACCCTAGGGTGGCTCAGCTGGAAGGTTAGCAGTAGTGGTAGGCAACCAGGGCCATAATTAATACTCAGGAAAAGGGAAAGGAGAAGGCCAACCTGACAGGCAAGGCAGCTGGTGACACTGACAGCTTTTTTTCCCAGGAGTGACAGAGGCTGATACGAAGGGAGGTGAGCTGTAGCAGTGTGTGCAAGGGCTTGGTGGTGACTTTGGCAGAAACTGACACGGCTGCCTGTGTGTGTGTGTGTGTAGCTAGAACTCCCGATCGAGTGAAGTAATTTCTCAAGTGTCTCGGAGGGAATAAATTGCGGGGGAGGATGAGGAGGAGGAGGGTGTGGAGGGTTTGGGGGGGGATGGGGTGGATGTCTGAGTGGGGTCGTTTGCTTAGTGTTGAGCCCAAGCTCGTCGTCATATTGTGTGTAGGCGTCGTCCTTGACTGCGTCTGAACTCCTCCCACACGCTCGGCTGCTGTAGAATACCAATCAGACGAGGTGGTTTCTGTCCCATCTTCTTTATCTCAATTGTCCATGGAAGTGCTTCCCACAATCAGCGGGCCCCTTCTCTTCTGATCATCCGTAAGAGGTTTTCAGTGACCACTGCCTAACCTTGATGCACGTTGCTCATGACGTGGTAAACCGTGCATCAGGCTTGAGTAATCTGATGCTTCTCTCTTTTTGTTTCCAAGGGCTTTTGTGATTTCTTTTTTTTCTTTTTGAGACAGAGGATCAGATGCATGTGAAACTTGTCATGATGTTGGCTCAGACTGGCAGTGTTTGTTAGTTACAGTCCATCTGAATTCCATCAAAGCACAGGACTTCAGCAAGACCTTTGAAAGACTGGAGGGGAAAAAAACACATTTTCACTCTCCGATATAGTCATGGAATACTACCCCTGGCTAATGGCCAGCAAAAACAACTCTTTTCTCTCCCACACATACACACACACAGACATACTCAGTCACACACACGTACACACACTCTTCCTCACACACACACACACACACACACACATGTGGGGAGACAAACGCACACTCAAGATCTGTGCTTGAAAAAGGAAACGGCTCTCTCTCTTCAGGAACAGGGAGGGGGAGGCCCGGGCCAAGCCTGTGGGCCTCTGCAGAAGGCTCCCAGCTGTGCCGCCACCTTTTTGCAGTTTCCTGCCGCCTGCTTGTCCTCCCAATGAGCCTCAGTGCTAACTGCAGGGCCTTGAGCCGGCATGGAGCCAGATGCACTTGCGAGGTCAGCCCTCTCTGGTCAGAGATTTGCTCAGGCAAAACCTCTGTACAAAACCAGGCGACAAGAGCTTGCGCCAGTGCGGTAGCTTTAATGTGTGATCCTCTTGTGTTAAACGTGCCGCCTACGCCTTAAACGCCATGTACAGCTCAGGGCAAATTGAAGACTTCAAGACTATAATACATCTTGTTTCTTTTTTTTCCCCCTTCTTCTCGTCGAAGCAAACATTCAACACTTCAAAAGGAGAAGTAGGACACAAAAAGAACATTAAATGAAACACGAGTCGAGCGTCAAAGAGGATTTAATGGCGACTGAATATAGAGTCTTCGTTTCTCATTTCTAGACCTCATCGTTCTCCTGTCAGGGTTGTGGGAATCGAATTATGCCTGTTCATAGAAAACGCTGAGGATGTGAAATCTCTGCTTTCACATTTTAAATTCTGTCCTGGAGTCATTTGTATTCTACTGAGTGGTTGTGTTTGTTGTGACAAGACCAGCTTTTGATGCTAACCTTGTGTTTAATATTCTTTGGAGTGTTGCCCTTTTGATAAATAGGCAATTTTGACGGACCTGTGAATTGGTGTAATTAGTGTCTGAGTGGATTTGGTGCATGATTTAGCAGCCATTAGGCAGTCACACTGACCAGTCATGTTTTTCACTGATTAACCGCGTCAGTGTGAGGACTTGTATTTTTTGTTTTCATAAATGGGGTGAATTTGGAATACTGTCATGTTAAGCAAAAAAAGGACTATAAATTGTCCAATCCCTCTCAAGTGCCACGTGTTTTGTTTAGTCCTTCCTAGTAGTGAAGTATAAGCAAAGACATTTTTGCATGTTAATGTGTGTGTGTGTGTGTGTGTGTGTGTGTGTGTGTGTGTGTGTAGACTTTCTGACTAAAATTTTGTAAATCATACAAATTTAAGCTTATTTCAACTGTAAATGACTTTAAGTAACTAGAAATGTAACAAAAAAGTGAAATTGTAAAATTGCGTTTTGTGTTTCTGCAGGCCACATGGAGCTGGGTACCCAACGAGCGCTGGACGCTACTTCCACCACCACCCGCTCTCTGCGCTCGTCCACCGACAGCCAGCCCTGAAGGACGGGTTCTCACCTCTCCCCTCCCCCTCCCCTCTTCCTCTTCCGTACCCCAGTCCCCGTCCCCGCCCCTGCCCGCCCACCTGCCCCTCTGGCTCCCTCTTTAATCCTTCCCTGTGTACCCCTCCGCCGCCCCCCCGCCCTCTGCCCGAGATGATCGGCAAACTCAAGCAGAACCTGCTGGTGGCCTGCCTGGTCATCAGCTCGGTGACGGTCTTCTACCTGGGCCGGCACGCCATGGAGTGCCACCACCGCATCGAGGAGCGCAGCCAGCCGCTGGTGGTGAGCAGCCTGCATGCCACGCTGCGCACCGGCCAGAACCTCAGCAGCCCCTTCGTCTACAACAAGGACATGCCGCTCATCTTCATCGGGGGCGTCCCACGCAGCGGCACCACGCTCATGCGCGCCATGCTGGACGCCCACCCGGAGGTGCGCTGCGGCGAGGAGACGCGCGTCATCCCACGCATCCTGGCCATGAAGCAGATGTGGAGCCGCTCGGGCCGCGAGAAGATGCGTCTGGACGAGGCCGGCGTCACCGACGAGGTGCTGGACTCGGCCATGCAGGCCTTCCTGCTGGAGATCATCGTCAAGCACGGCGAGCCGGCCGCCTATCTCTGCAACAAGGACCCCTTCGCCCTCAAGTCCCTGTCCTACCTGGCCAAGATCTTCCCCCACGCCAAGTTCATCCTGATGATCCGCGACGGACGGGCCTCCGTCCACTCCATGATCTCGCGCAAGGTAACCATCGCTGGCTTCGACCTGGGCAGCTACCGCGACTGCCTCACCAAGTGGAACCGGGCCATAGAGACCATGTATACGCAGTGCCTGGAGGTGTCAGACAAGTGCCTGCCCGTGCACTACGAGCAGCTGGTCCTGCACCCGGAGAAGTGGATGAGGACACTGCTGAAATTCCTCAACATTCCCTGGAATGAGGCCGTGCTCCATCACGAGGAGCTCATCGGAAAAGCTGGAGGCGTATCGCTCTCCAAGTAAGTTGCCAGTGTCCTCTCTCTATCTCAGTCTGTCTCTCTGTCTCTCTCTCTTGCTCTCCCTCTTTCTCTCTCTCTCCAGGGATTAGCTTCCATGCATTTTTATCATCTCCTGAGATGCTGAGTTTGTGTTGGCCTGGTTCGGGGTGTAAAAAGACATTCTTTCACACACTTTTGAAAGAGTCCTCCCAGTCTGAGGTGGTGCTGTAGGTCAGTTATCTTTGCTGTTTTAAATGCTTAAAATGCAGTAATTACAAGCTTTGGTTGCACACCAAGCAAATCACCAAAACTTTCCAGCACAGCACTAGCATCCCCCACTGGCACCCACAAACTTCTAGAGGTATTTGGGTCATGTCTGCTAGGCTAACTTATCTTGTGCTGCTTCTTTACACACACACACACACACACACACACACACACACACACACACACACACACACCCCGGCACGCCACACACACACACACACACACACACACACACACACACACACACACACAATTTTAGAACCGGTGTCCTTAAAACTACTCAGGCCAACCTCTGGCTGTGTGTCTGTTTTCTTGTATCTGCTGAGCTGTGCATTCCCCCAATCTCTTGTGCTGATAGTCTCCTGGGAGACTCCTCATGTTTACTTCACTTGCTTTGTCTCTTCCTGCTGCTACTCCTCAACAGCAGTGCGCATAATGAGAGCAAAGGGTGCTAAATTAGCCTAGCCAGGGCAGACTGTTAAAGAAGGAATGAGCCAGGTTGGCCCAACAGCATTCTTTTGGCAAGTTCTGACTGGTAGGCACCTCATAGTTTCATGCAAAAAGAAAAGAGAGACACCCACTAGAACGCTGACCAAAAGATTGGTAAGCTCATCCGGACAGGAGTGTGTAGGTGATATGGGACAGATAGAGTGCCCTTTTTCTTTGAGCCGCCTATTTACATAAACACAGCCTCGGGCCGTGGTGACACAGACATCCAGCGATTCTTTTGGAGCTAACCTGTAGGGAGCTTCACCAGTGGGTATGAGGGCAGTGTTGGTGCTCGGTTCATTAATCTCTTTCGTGCGTGAAGAATTGCTCCGACCTCTCTGCATCTGGCTCAAAGAGTCATCTGGCTGACTCTTTAGATCTGTATCTCGTTTTATGGGTGCTGAGGGACATGGGCTCCAGATATGTTTAGAAAGTGCAGGAGGGTCACACACCTCGCTGCTCTGTGTCTAAAAGGAAATCTCTGTGTTGGCTACCCCTCAAGATATTTGGCCTGTGTTTGGGTATTGTTTGTCTGTGGGATCACACAGAGTGCATAATGCTTTGTTGCGTCACTGAACCTTAACCTTTCCCAAACATACACGCACAGACACAGACACACACACACACACACACACACACTCTCCTCTCTTCCCCACACATCTGGTTCAGTGTCCTTGCCTTAGGAGACATCTTTTTAATCCCACTATAACTCCTCTGCACACATCTCTTTTCTTCTGTTTTTTTTTTCCCTTATCTTGCCTCTCTCCACTTCTCCACTTCTCTTTCCATCTCTCTCTCCCTTTCTTTCTCTCCCTTAATTCTCTCCCTTTCTTTCTCTCTCTCTCTCTCTCTCTGTCTCTCTCTCTCTCTCTCTCTCTCTGTCTCTCTCTCTCTGTCTCTGTCTCTCTACTCGTTTTGTATGAATTTGCTTCTTAGCATGTTTTCTCAACTATGTGGGGATTTTGAGGCATCTCTGTGACTTAAGTGAGGATTCCAGTCAGAACATTCTGCATTGTACAGCGCACAGTGAGGTGTAAGCCCTACTTCATATTCATGCAACCACCAACAGCCATGGCTCATGTATCCTCCATATTCTCTCTGTGGTCCATGAGAGCACTTGTTCAGCCAATCACAGCAGCGAGGTGTTTTTCCACAGGCTCGTTCTTTGTGAAGAGAGCGATGGCAGTCACGGACAGCGACGCACAGGGAACCGATCCCCAAGGGAGGCAAGGAGGGAAGCAGAGCAGAGAACTGGTGTGATACAGGGGGACTCTTTGTGCCCAGTAGGTAGTGTGGTATTTCAAAGGAACACACACACACACACGGACTGACCGACAGACACACATGCATACACTCCTTTCACTCTCTTTCACACACACGTACACGTACACTACGCATACACACGCACACGCACACTCTTTTTGCTCTTTCTCTCACAGACTTTCTCACGAACATACACTGCACACTCAGATTTGCACACATCTGTACAGTGGGCTAGGTATCTAAGGAATCCTACAAGCTGATTGAATTTCGTTTAACCAAAGTCACATGGGAACAGAATAAAAAAAGTTATGGCTGAAAAAAAGGTTGGTTTGAGGCTTTTAAAAATAACCCAGAATCTGGCCCGGCATTTTTTACCCCTTTTTTCCTCTTTTCTTTCATTCATCAACATTTAATGATTAAAAGTTGTATTATGAACACTGTCCCCATGAATGTGGGCTGTAATCTGATGAAATCTGCCCAATCTCTGGGAAATGTCCTGAAAAAAAAAAAAAAAAAAAAACGGTTCACTGAGTGACCTCCAAAAGCTGCCACTGCATGTCCCTCCCTGAACTCTGTCTCTCTGTGTCTCTCTGTGTCTCTGTGTGTGTGTGTGTGTGTGTGTGTGTGTCTCTCTCTCTCTCTCTCTCTCTCTCTCTCTCTCTCTCTCTCTCTGTCTCACTTCTTTGCTACCTCTCTGTCTCTCTCGCTGTCTTTCTCTCTCTCACTCTCTCACTCCTTTGCCTTCTCACTCTCTCTTCCCCTCCAATCTCCAACAGTGCCGAGGGAGAGCTAGAGAGCTAAGCCAGCCAAGGGGAAGATGAGAACGACAACAAACTGTGCTGAGCCCCACTTCTCCACCACACTCACTGCGCCATTCAAGCACTGTGCTGTAATGAGTTTCAGCAATACATATTGCGCAAACCATTTCTAGGGCCCATCTTCCGCACATTTCTTCTCCATTTCCTCTCAGTCAGCGTCCAAGAGCCCAAGTACTTTTTTTTTTTTCCTGAGAACTGACACGGTTTGCAGCATGCTGGAGAGGAGATTAGTCCCCACCTCAGCTCAGCTCAGCCCAGCCCTCCTCTCCTCTCCTCTCCTCTCCCCTCCCAGGCTGTGCTTGGCCGGGCTGGCAGGGCAGCCCTAGTGACCCAAGGGCTGGGCAGAGTGCTGTGAATGGTGTGCATTGATTTTTTTTTTTTTCTTTCTTTCTTTTTTTTTTTTTGCCCTCCACCCAACCCCTTCCCCTTTTTTTTCCGCCCCCGCTGGGATGCTAAATGGTGGCTTGTCCATGTTCAGAGTGGCAGGAGCTTGAGATCCTCTGAGGGACAGCGTTCGTAACAAGACACTGCGTTACAAATAGCTCTCACCACACCTCTTTATTAATTGGGGGTGGATTTTTTTTTGGTTGTTGTTGTTGTTTTTGACACCACGGAAAGAGCTGTTTCTTGCGGAAAATTGATTTCTCTCGAGCCATCTCAGCCATCCTGCTTCCCTCTCACCGCTTTCCCAGCTTTTTGTTTGGCTGCAGCTGTCCTCTTGGCCTCCCCCTGTTTGGTGCATATTGACTGTTTCTCTAGCAGCACGGGCCAATCATATCAGTTAGCTTCTTTGCACAGCCAGCTACACAAATGAAAGACAATGAGCGAGAGAAACAGCGAGAGAGAGGGAGAGAGAAAGAGAGAGATAGAGGGAGGGAGAGAGAAAGAGAGAGAGATAGAGGGAGGAAGATGGATAGGCCCCCCTTTATCATCAACTCTTCAATCATAACTCACTCCTTTCATCATTATTTTTGTCCCTTTGTGTCCGGATGATTAAAGAGTTTGTTCCAGGATATCACATCTGGTGTAGCTCCCAGTCCGACTTTGCTCCAATGAGACACACGCTTTTTTTGTCAGGAAAGAAATGATTGCTGAGGAGTTTATCGTGAGAGTATAGTCTTAGGGACGGCAGCACTGGAGGAAAGATCTCTCTTCTTCTTCCCAGCGCACCAATCCGCTCTCTCAGAGCCTCGGAGGAGAGGTTTGACGGGCAGCTCTAGTGGTCTTTAAAAGCCCTTCATCGTCTGCACTTCTGGGCTCGCCATTCCCCATGACGGTGGTGGGCCTGAGTGCCGGCGCGGCTTGCTTTTGTCTTGATAGCCACGCCAGACAAATGAGCCCCCCCTGCCCCACACACACGCACGCACGCACACATGCAGCATGTATGCACACAAACACACGCATATCTGCACGCACGCACACACACACGTACGTGCACACACACTCATACACACACATATACATGCACACACACTCATACACATATGTATACACACACACACACACACACACACACACACACACACACACACACTACCACCTCAGCTTGATGAAGGTAAGGAGGCAGAGAGCGGGGAATGATAGAGGGGGTTAAAATGATGGGCCGAAAAGACTAGGAGTTGACCAGAGAGCAAGACAAGAGAGCAAGACAAGAGAGCAAGACGAGAGAGAGAGCGAGACACAGTGAGCGAGACACAGTGAGCGAGACACAGTGAGCGAGACACAGTGAGCGAGACACAGTGAGCGAGACAGAGAGAGCGAGACAGAGAGAGTGAGACAGAGAGAGCGAGAGCAAGATAGATGAGCAGAACAGAAGGAACACATCGACCCTAGACCCACCGGCCAGCTGCTTGACATGTGCGCTGCTAGCCTCTGACTCCAATCAAATATTCATAAATGTCCACCCCGCATCACTAATGCCCAGGAGACCCTGCTAGCCTGGTCAGCAGCACTACAAAGTCAGCACAAAGCGCTCCGTCTGACCTGCTGCTACAGTACACTCTCAGGACTGAAGTGTCCACTTGGTTGTGTTTGTTTATACAGTATAGGCTTCTTCATGGTTGTAGTTGCAGTTGTAGCATTTAGCAGAGGCTTTTCTCCAAGGCGACGTACAACACAAAAAAGGCTCATTATAAACAAAAATACTTGGCCAATTTTTAAAAATAGGAGAAAGTATAAACAAAGTTTTGATTGGTTAATATAGTGAAAGCCATTAATTTAATACACTGCAAAACTAAATGGATGATTAATCAACTTAATATAAACTAAAAAGATGTCTGAGTGAAAATGTCAAAAAAATGATTATTTCTAATCTAGAGCTGTTGTGGACTCCAATTTGTATTAGTATGCTTCATTTTGTCTCCTTGTTCTTGGGGTTTGTTTTCTATTGTGGCAGTGTTGCAATTGCTGTGCTTTCCTATGACACTGTCATTATCCTACCACTTGAAACCACGGCTCGTATAGAAAGGCATACAGTTGAGTGCACCATATAACATAAAAACGCTTGTCTTGGGTCGAAAGTTGACAAGGTAATTACCAGGAAGGCTTGGGAATGTGTAGTTTCATCACACACCACCCAAGAGGTCTTAGACATACACACACACACATACATACGCATATATACACGTGTACACACGTGTACGAACATGCGCCTACTTTCAGACAAACTTTCTAGCGAGTCGAGTCTCTGGTCCACAGTCGGCTCAACAGCCTGTGCTTAATATGCTTTGGAAACGCACCCATCATCCTCTATTTCACAGACGTTATGATGATATTGGGAAAATTGCAAGGGGAGGAGGGAGCGGTACGGGCAGCCGGGAGGCCCTCTTTAATGGTTCCGAGAGATCCTTTTGAAAAAAAAAAACCGTAAACATCAGACCTTCCCTCCAGTCCGCAGGGAACCCACCGCTCTGGCACTCCATTAAAGTTGGCTGCAGCACAACACCTGCTGGGCACAAAACGCCTATCCACTTAGGTTTTTTTTTTTTTTTACCAGCCCCGGGTCCCTATCTCCAAGACTTCCATCGATCAAGCAAAGCCTCCTCCTCGCGCCCCTCTTGCTGGGTGCGCCTTAGGGGACTTGGCTGGGCAGGCAGATAGGCAGGCAGGCAGGCAGGCAGCCTGACAGACCTATGGACAGGGCAGCGGGAGGTGTGTGTGTGTGTGTGGGGGGGGGGGGGGCTTCTGCCCATTACCATCAATTATGTGCCCGTGATTTACATGGCTGCTGCCAGCGACCACGCCATTACTTAGAGCGGCCCCTGGGCGGCCAAGGGTCTCTCTCTCTTATCTGACTTTAGTGATACGCCAGCACCCTGCGGGAAGCACTAGGCTCCCCTCCGTATGAATAATTGACAAACAGCCAGAAGCCATTAAGTGCCTCTTCTTCCAGTAGAGGCAGCGTCATATGACATTTGCTTGTTTACTAGTTTTGTATATTTATTTAATTATTTATTGTGTTTTATTTATTTCCTGTTAGAGGCGAGGAGAGGAGCCGGGTGTAATTTGCGTGATTGAAGGCTGAGGGGCCTGAGAGATGCAGCAGATAGATGAGTAGGTCTTAGTCTGTGGCTGCTCGGCTGGTGGGGAGTGGGGGGGGGGGCGAATAAAGCCAACACATTCTCCATTCTCCATTCTCCACCTATGTTTTTTGTCTAGTGGAGATGTAGCACACCATATGTTTAGCACTAAACATGTGTGAAGACTGTGCAGACCACCATTTCTCTTTTCTATATATACATTTAAGTCTTTAGGTGCAGCACCTTCATTATTATGGATGTGCACATGTTTGTTTTTCTTTTTTAGCACCGTATCTGTGACCATGAAAGAGGAAAAATGGTCCTGATTGTCAGTCCACTCATGTCAGGCTCTATTTGTTTTGATAGTTTTTTTTGGTCCGATTTTTCATTCTGCACAACACCACATATGGGCCGTGGGAGGGAACGGATGAAGGCCGAGTGTGATTCACGCTCCGGTCCGGTCCAGGATATGCGACTGGGAAAAAAAATGACTGTGCAGGATTCACACTAAATCAAGCAGAATCAGCCTGTTTGGGTGTGTAAGTGTGTGTGTGTGTGTGTGTGTTTGTGAGTGTGTGTTTGTTGAGTGAGTGCGAGAATAAAAAGAAAAGCAAGAGAGGGGGAGGAAGAGAGAGGTGTAAATGAGGATGACACTGTTCTGTGTCTGTCTTGTGTTCAGCCCCACTTCCACAAACCTCCATCCAGTTGCATTTTTAACGGCTCCCCCTCTGCTCTCTCTCCCTCAGCAGATGCCAGCCTGCGGAGTGTTAATGTCTTAAAATATTCATGCCAGTTAGCAGTGCTGCACCAAAGCTCTTCGTCTCAACATTTGTTGGCCATGGCAACAGGAGCCTATGAGAGAGAGAGGCCTGCGTCTGAAGGAGAATTAGAATGAGGTGTTCTTACAGGAAGCCTGTCAACAACAGCTTGCTGTCAATGTCTCTGGCTGTTGGGTGTTTTCATCATGTTGTTTGTTTTTGGTTTCGTTTTTTTTTTTTTGGTTTGAATGTGGATTTTTACACATCATGCTGTTGAAGGGGAACATTTTCACATTCGCTTATTTCAGAGGAAAACAATGGAAGAGGAATGAGTAAGACCATAAAACCCAGCTGGCCTCGCAGAGGTGATACTGAAGTGCAGTCCATTAACCGTTAGAGAGCTAATATATAATGGAGTGGTATAGGGCGGCTTTCAATCTCCCACATGGATCAACAGTTACCACATATGACATGGGATTTGACTGAGGTCAAAGGCGCTAAGTTGTAAGACTGAGGAAACATAACACAGGGGCTGGTTTATGTCTAAATGGACTCATCGCATATGGGAAAAGGAAACTATAACTTGTAATGATGAGAGTGTCTGGGGATGGATAACCCAGCTTGTTATGAGAATGTATGTCTTTAAGCGGGTGTGGGAGAACGTGCTCCCCGCTGACTCTAGAGTACATTAGTGTGCGCTCTCCATGTTCTACTTTTAAGATGAAGCCTGCGATGAAGCATGTGTTAACACGGTTAAGCATTTTAGTAGTCTAATCTCAGTTCTTCTCTCTGTGTATCCCTGCACTATTAACCCCTCCAACCCCCAATCCAGTACTGCTGTAGTGTGACTGTGGTCTCGCTTGGTTAACTTCCTAAGCTTGACATGGTTAAGTAAACCAAAGGTATTATAACCGCATGGTGATTCATATCATGCATGCGTGGTTGATCAGGGGATCGTTAGAGGACAGCAAGGTAAGCCTGGGGAAAAGCCAGTGCCTCTAAACGTTTGGAAATAAAGTCTTTGGGAGCTACTGTAGTTGATGTGTGGACAACTTTCTCTTGTGCAGTTCGAGAACAGACCTTTGGCTGCAGGATCCATGCAGAGGTGCCCTGGTGGACCAGACTCTTTCAGTTCAAGCAAAGAGCAAGGCTAAACCCCATTGGCATACACTTGCTTCCTAGTGGGCAGATACTTTCTGTGAACTTTAAAACTTTTGGTCGAGCTTTCAACCGAACCCAAATGCCAGGATGCAGGATACACACTCAAGCTTAATGTTCCACATTATTGCTTTTAGGTTTCCCACTGAGACACATAGTCCTTACCGTGTTCGCTGATTGGTAATCCGAAAATTGGGTTGAGCCAAGACGGAGCCTTAGTACTGTTCCCTGGTGAAGTTGATGTAGCAAAATACAATATTAAACAGAGGTGCCATGGCAATGCTGGCCTGGCTAATGCAGGAACAGTTAAAGGCGGAAAAATGTGGTCAGCCTCATGGGTCATAATAAGTGTGCGTACAGCATGGGCCTAAACGAATCTAAGAATGCCTCTCTCATTAGTAAGATTTAATTTACAATGATTAGATTATAACACAGACTTGCTTACGTTCCGTTTCCACGATGCTTTGCTGATTTTAATGAGCGCTTGCTGTTGCCATAGTTTTGTCGAGGGTTTTTTTTTTTTTAATTCTGTGTTTGTATCCTGCTGCTGACCTGAACGCTGCATGATCTTCTGCAGAAAAACTTTTTGGCAGCACATTACACACACAGACTCTCTCTCTCTCTCTCTCTCTTTCTCTTTCTCTCTCACACACACAGGCACATACACACACACGCACACACACATCAGAGGTGGAAATGAACTTTATAAAATGTGAACCAGTGACAAATAAAATGGGAAAAACTCACCAGCCTCTCAACAGTAAATCATTATTCTGAAATCTACCAGCCACTTTTATATTTTAGCAGCGTTTGGCCGGTGGCTGGTGCCAATTTCCATTCATGTTACACACAGACACACACACAGACACACAGACACACACACACAGACACACACACACACACACACACACACAGAGAACGAGAGAAAGAGAGAAACGTTTCTCTGTGGTATTTGGGAAGACTTCAAAAGGCATGCATGCATAAACTTTGTATGCGGTGCTCCTGCTGCTGCTCCTTGGCAGAGCTGCGTCCCCAGATGAGTCATGCCACAGGCCTCACCCCAGAGACTGGTGCACCGCGAAGAGGACACGGACACGGGGGCAATAGGGATGGGTGCTGCTCAGGGCTGGAAATTACTTTAAACTTTAAAAAATGCAAGAAAAAAAACCCCACCAGCCACTGGCATAAATGGTAAAAATTCACCACACTTTCAGAAAAGAAGGCACAGGACTGTACTTTTTTTACTTGGCACACTGGCAATACCCTCAAAGACATACAATTGTACCTTTTAACTACTGTTTTACAACTAGTTTGTACCTTCTCCAGAGCTGAATATGTACACATCAGTACCTTAAGGTCTAAATATTAGCCTTTGGGAGTATATTAATGCTGATTGTACCTTAAGATACAGATTCGTACCCCCACACTCAAAAATAATGGGACACTAGGGGTACAAATCTGTGCCTTTGAGGGTACTGCCGGTGTGACAAGTAAAAGTACATTTTTGTACTTTCTTTTCTTTGAGTGCAGTCACTTAACAGGAAATCATTGTTTTGTCTCCTATATCTACCACCCACTGTCATACTTTAGCAGCATTTGGCTGGTGCCAGTGTCCATCCCTGGTGCTTTTGGGGAGGAGGGGGGGGGGGGGGGGGGGGGGGGGGGGGGGGATTCATAAAGCTGGTCCCTTCAGCTGCAAGGAATTTGTGATTCTGTCCATCCAGTTTAAGTCAGTGCCGGGTTTCGTTCTTGTTTGTTGAAAAAAGGGCCTCATTTCATTTCATTCCATTCCATTCCTTTTCCTGTTGTTTTTTCTTTTGTTTTCTTTTCCCCCCCAAAATATCTTTTTGATCTCTCCTTCTCTTTCAATATCTGTCTATCTTTATCCACCCCCCCCCCCCCTTGCCCTACTTCTTCTTCCGTCTCTCAGTCGCTTTCCCATCTCCTCCCTCTGTGTTCATCTCTTCTTCTCTTTAAATATCTGGATCTATCTCTATCCACCCCTATCTCTACCCCTCTCTCTTCCTTCTCTCAGCCACCCTCCCTTTTTCTGTGTTAGTCTCTGTGTTAGTAATGTGTGCTGCTGCTGCTGTGGCCCTGGTGTCTTTCTCATCTTTTCTTCTTCTTCTTCCTTTCTTCCTTCTCTCATCCTTCATCTTTAATATCTGTCTATGTATCCCCCTCTTTTATTCCGATCCCTGTTGGTATTCTGCTGCTGTGGCCTCTGGTGGCTGCTCTGTTCTCCACACATGGCATGAGGCGTCCGCATCTGATGTACCAGAGGAACGCCCGCAGCACATCCCATGACTCCTCACTGGCTGCAGATGACCAGTGTGCTTTAGTGGGGCTGTCTCCCATCTGTGGTGTGTGTGTGTGTGTGTGTGTGTGTGCGTGTGTGCATGCATTTGTGTGTTTGAGGAAACAGCCAAGGGGTGGGTGAGTAAGATGGAGGACTTAGGTCTGGCCGACATATTTGATGTTCCCCCAAAGCACTTGTGGAAATGTGTGTGTGTGTGTGTGTGTGTGTGTGTGTGTGTGTGTGTGTGTGTGTGTAAGAGGAAACTGCCGAGGGGTGGGTTGGTGGGATGGGGTTTAGTGAGAGGATGCAGGGGGGACAAAGTCTGGCCAACATATTTGATATTACCCCCAAGCACTGAAACTTGTTTGTGTGGGTGAGCGAGAGAGAGAGAGCATTGAAGGATAAAAGGTATATAAAGGAGGGATTGCCAAGCAGGTGGACTGCAGTGCACCTTTTGGTTCTTGATGTTTCCTCGTGATTATATCGAAGACAAGAACATTTGTAGTCTTGGCTTGTAAAACTGTCTGTAGATATGTTGTAGACTGCTTGAATCTATTTCTTTTTACAAATACCCTCGATGCTCCAACAAAGATGTGATGGTTACTTCAAACATGGTGGGTCAGACCCAGCTGAGCTTACTCACCCAGCATCACTTCTTCTCTCTCTCTCTCTCTCTCTCTCTCTCTCTCTCTCTCTCTCTCACACACAGACACACAGACATAATAAGACTGGCCAGTAAATGCCACAAAACTCCTAACAAGGTGTGCATCCTAAACAGCAAACAGGGGTCGTGTGTGTGTGTTGTGTGCGTGAAGCACATTTAACATACCTCACAAGGCAATTGCTTGCCCTTCTAAATGCATGCAGTCATTCAAGGACTCGTTGAATATTTCATTCGACTCCGATTACTAATTTACTGCATTTGCAACCATATTATTTAACCAACAGTGCACACCAGAGCCTGGCTCTGCATCTGAGCTCTTTTTACTAATGGGATCATGTCGAGAACACACACTGCAGTGTTTTGCCCGTGCCTGGTGTAGTGGCCTACAACCTGTCACGACCTTGAGCTTGTTGTTGCTTCCATGTATTTACAAGTTCCAGTATTTTCCGTCACACCGCTTACGTAGTGGCCTCCAGCCTGTCGTCACCTTGAACGTGTTGTTGTTGCTTCCCTTGTGTTATATTTACGCGTTCTGGTACTTTCTGTCACACAGCTCACCGTGCCAGTGCAGTGACAGAGCCTTCGATGTAATTTGACAGTTGGTAGATCAGATAATGGTTCTACTCTTTCACACGGACTGAGGTGTTGCCAAGTGAGGTGGAACACTACTCTGCTGACTATTCACTGGAAGGAAATGTGTGAAGTCAGAGTGCTTTTTCCACCATGATATCTCCTCCTGTTACAACTAAAACAAAATCCTGCTTCAAATTCATTGAGACATACACTCTACAGTCCTTTCTGGTGACACTTTGTCCTTTTATGGGTGCAGTTGTTTGTTTTATCAGGGTATTTCAAATAGCAGTGCACATGGTGTTAAATCTGTGTAATATGGGAAAGCGTTTATGGCTAACGTATGGCTTTCTATCCAATCTCCTCGCCCCAGTTCAGCTTTGCAGTTTCCCAATGCGGAGACTGTTTCTTATTAGTCTCAGAGTGTTTCGTTGCATTCTGCTTCATGCTTAGGGGGAGATGCTGTACGGCTGTGACGGCCCACTGGCAACAGCTGCACATGAATTCAGGCCAGAAAATGTCTCTGGTTCCCACTGTCTCTACATGGCTGTATAGCTGTACAGCTTTTATCAGGTTTTTCCATTTACATAGGCTGCCTCGCAGCCAGGAAGCCCTGTTCTGTTACTGTTCTGTTCTTACTCATGGCTGTTTAGGGGGGGGGGGGGGGGGGGGGGCTGTGGTGGGGGGGGGGGGGGGGGGAGACATTGTCACCGCCAACTAATCGGCTTTACTGTGCAGTAGGGTTCTCTGAGGCGGCTGCTAGTGCCTCGCAATGGAAAAACAGCCCTTTCACAAGTGTGGTAATAATCTTAATCGAATCTGATTGCTGCGTGGGCCATGAAATCTGATGCGCGATGACAAGGGGAGATGATCTCAGAGAGTGAAAGGCCATTCATTCCGGCCATTTTTATATGGGGCCCTTTTAAGGCGAGGGGAGAGGAGGCCAGGGGCCATCTTTAATTGTGTTGTGCGATCCAATTACCCACAATTAGCCGCCGACTGACTGCGAGTGGGGGGGGGGGGGGGGCCTTGCGGGGTTCTGATGCTAATCTGCCCACATTGTGGTCCTGTTGCGCCATAGGCCCATGCTATTGTTTATGTTTGTTTATTCGTGTTAAAGGATTCACTGTGAAGTATTCCAAGCATGCGGTGTGGTGACAAGGCTGGGTGTGTTATACATCAGAGTAAGAGGTTAACCTCAGAAAACAAGAGTGCTTTGTTTTGGAAGCCAGAGAGCCTTTGTATTAAAACAAAAATGGTACTGTTAACTCGGTGTTTACTTTAATTGGCCTCTATAAAACGCCTTAGGAGACATTGATGTGTTTGGGGCTTTATATAAAAATTTAACTAAATTCTGTCAGGAGGTTTAACACTTACTTAGACTTAATGTAGCCAGGTTTTGTCACTATATCACATACCTAAAATAGCCCTGCAGGCGTTGCCTGTTATCTAAGTGAGGGAGAGAAGGCTTGCAGAGCTGAATGACTAAATTTAAGTTTATTTTGTGCTCCAGTATGTGTACTTTCAGCATGCTCAGGTGATATTTCTGAGGTGGTGTTTCTGAGGTGGTGTTTCTATCTGTCATTTCTTACATTTCACACTTCAGAGCTGGCTGGATATGTCATGTATGCTACCATAGCCATTTGCCCTGGTGAAAAATGACTCACTGAAAACCCAGGAATAAACAAGTTAAAGCTAAACCCCAAAATTCTGCTTCATTTTCCAGACCCCAGGTAATGGTGCCTATCAACAGGGAGGCTTTATCTAAATAAGTAAGGGAGTCTACTGGGATTTTTCACGGGATCTCTTCACTGTGTGGTCCTGTCCCATCTTGTCTGTAAGCCTGTAAAGACTGTTTGTGTGTAAATTAATGTTGACGTTTTGTTTTTGTTTGTCTTTGTCTTTGTTTTTGCCAGGGTGGAAAGGTCCACAGACCAGGTGATCAAGCCTGTCAACGTGGAGGCCTTATCTAAGTGGGTGGGCAAGATCCCCGCGGATGTGCTGCGGGACATGGCCGTCATCGCCCCCATGCTCTCGCGGCTGGGCTACGACCCGCACGCCAACCCGCCCAACTACGGCAGGCCCGACCCCAGGGTTCTGGACAACACTAGAAGGGTGAGTCGTCCTCAGGGTCAATGCGGCCAGAGCCAAGCCTAGCCAACACTCCATCCTGGACACAGGGATACAGGGCTGAATTGGGGCATAAGCCAACTAGGCCAGGCCTGGGGCAGGGTCACTAAAAGTAAAACCACACACACACACACACACACACACACACACACACACACATACTTACATTACATCATATTTCTTACACAAGACAGTATTAAAAGTAACAGTTTGGTTACAGTTTAGAAGGGCCTGACTCGGTTTACTAAACTGGTTGACAGAAGGTTCCTGTTCTGCAGAACACAAAACATGAAGCAGTCATAGCAAAGACAGTGGCACTTGCACAAGACATTATCAACCAGACACAGATAACCTAGATAGCAGTAGACATTACATATGTTACATAAACACATAGATACGTGCAATAGTCAATGAGTGCAGGTATAACTGTTGGCAAGGTGTAATCTGTATGTATAGGTAATTAGGTCCGTGGACACCATTTATGCTAACATGCAGCTGTAAAGCAGATCTTCCGAAAATATGATATACTGCTCCTTGGAATTGCCTGAAAAAAACACCACCTGTATCCACCTGAATTTTGGGTGTCGGGGGGGGGGGGGGGTGAAAAACAATTTTTCTGTCCAGGGGCACTTAAATCCAAAACCTGGCCTTGTCACGGGGAATCAGGCTTTCATCACTCCCATATTAAAATTGATTTGTCAGAATTACTCATCTCCTACCCCTGACATCCCTTCATCGAAATCGTCACTTAGTCACAGCTATCACAGGCTGAGCCCAACAAAATGTGTCCTACTTGTTAAAAGCTGTTTTGCATTTCTGTGTCACATTCTCCCTGACTCCCTGAAGATTAGATGACCTTCTCTCATAAGTTGCTGAAATAAATTCCCATGTGTGTGGTCTACATATCAAAAAAAGCTTCAGTAAAGTAAAGTTACTGTCCTGACTATGCAGAAAATGAAGACTGGGTTTTAAAAGCCCTGAGTCATGACAAACCATAATAAATCATCTGGATGTGACCTTTTGATGTAGCCAGAGCCTTCCTGTGTTCCCAAGGAAGTATTGTATATGCTTAAAAATGTAACGCAATGAGTCCTGTGTAATCTCTGGTGGACAGTATCAGGTGACCAGGGCTCGGGCCGTGCTCTGGGGGATTTCATATCCGTCAGCAGGGCGTTTGATGTTTTATTTTTATACACCGTTTCCAGCATTCAAACGCATAAATTTCAGTCTTGCCCCCCTGCTAGCTGACGGATGGACCGTGTGTTGATGTAGTCACTTAGTCCCAACTGTCCAAGGCGATTGGTGCTTTCCTTTTGAGAATGTTCAGACAGACCCAGAGAGTGACATCCCTAACCGAAACGTTTATGTTTCTATCTCTCTCTCTTTCTTTCTCCATTACCGACCTCTCACGAGGGTTATTTCCTGAGCACCTTTTGTTTTGATACGTCCTGAAGGTCCTTCAGGGTTGCCTCTCAAAATTGCTTTAGACCGCCTGTCAAGGGAGCATTTGATTTCATCATGAAGATTTTTTTTTTTGTATTTTTTCTTTTGTTCTTATCTGTTTCAATTTTGCGGCCCTCGTGAGAGCAGGTTTAAAAGCAAAGTGAGTGCTGGAAATTTGAGTCCAAAGTGGTGTTTTATTGTTGAGTGCACTAAACAATGCCCCAGAAGAACTAGCCTTTAATATTATTGAACTGGAGGGAGCAGCCCGTCATCCATTAGGACCTTTTTCTCCCTCGTTTTCAATACCTTCACATGAGCTAAAATGCTTGGACCAAACTGTTTTTGTTTGTTTTTTTTTTCTCTCTCTCTCTCTCTTCTGGTCATGATGACCGTAGCACACTGCCCTGAACAGTATGAACACAGTGCAATACAAACAGTACAGTACATGACTTTAGACGTTAATTCAATGCTGGTACCTCTAGTTTGACATAAGCCATCAGCGGCAAATTGAAACACCCCTCTCAATCTTTTTAAATGTCTTCATTGCCTTTAAAATATTGATTATTAATAATTTCTAATGTTTGTAATGGCCACTCGCCTACTTTATTCTGTTGAGATAAAACAGTTACTTAAGCTGTTACAGAAGCAAGATTAGATTGGAGAGCAGTTGCAGATACAGTAGCCTCTCCCATTCATCTATTAAAATATAGTATCGATTGCTTTTTCCTGTTGCTACACGCTGCCTGTATGGCCTTACAAAGGAGCTCATTAACCTCATGCTCCCCCAGTACCTAGTAACAAACACTTCCTGAGGTCGTAGGTCAAGGTAAGGCAAGGGTACGCCTCAAATGGAATCTCCAGGGCTAGACATGTCGGCTTTGGTAGGAGACTCCAAGCCTGACATCGTCATGTTTTTCTGGGAAACGCTAGACTGTGGGGGGTGTGCAGGGGTGACTGGGTCATCCCGTCTAAGAAGGATATGATTCAACAGCTGCCTAAGAGCCATGCAAGAACTATTTCCACAGGCTTCCATCAGAGCCTCAGTTTTATTTCCACCGGCTTCCATCATAGCCTCTGGATGACTTTCTCCTGACGGAGGAGCTAGCACTGAACCGATACAGTCAACCATGTTTAATAGACACTGAAAGAACAATGGTTACAGCTTCGGGCTCCCTGTAGTTCCTGTGCCTCCTCTGTCAGTGTTTTTCCTGAGCCTGACCAGACTGAGCTGAGCTGTGCTGCGTTGGGTTGGGTGGTTCCTGCCGGGAACGGCGCAGTGAGCTACGTTCTAATGAGAACCATACCACACTCTTCATGTCTCCCTCCCATCACCCTCCCCCCCTACACACACACACACACACACACACACACACACACACACACACACACGCACACACCCCACCATCCACTTCTGAGGCATGGGAGCTCTGCCCATTGGAATTCAGCTTCTCTCAGTGGGGCAGTTCAGCTCTGTTCAGCTCTGCCTGGGTAGATCACTGCTCTCTCTCCCTCTTTCTCCGTGGGAAGTCCCGGTATCCATCCCTGACATTGCAACACTTTTTCCATGTGTGAGGAAAGATTTGTCGGGAAAATGGAGTGGGGGAAGGCGGGGGGTGGTAGACGACGTAGAACTAAAGGGAGGAAAAATGCGCGATGGGATGGAATATTCTAGAAGGGATGCCGTTTAGTGGGGTGGGGGAGGGGTGTAAAATAATGACTGCAGTGGGAGGCATTCCGAGGCTGCGAGCTCGTACGACTTCAGCTGTGTCTGACCACAAATTCATTCGATGGAGGGAATATTTCCCCTTTTCCTCCCTCTGCAATTTAGCTCCTTGGGTTGTGCTTTGTGTCTTTTCTGACTTGCAAGGCTGTGTTGAGAGGGCTGTGGGTTTGGTTTGGAATCGTTACTTGTATGTTTATTGCAATGGGACTCTGTTTGTTCAGGGGAACTCTTGTGTCACTGTGACGTCCCCCAGCCATGTCATTGCTGTTACAAACTCCCCCATCCTGTCATCTCCATCACCCGTGTCCTGATGGCTTTCACAGAGAGAAATGTATTCCCCTCTCACTGCGATGCGGAGAAATTTCTCTGCCGGGGGGGGGGGGGACTCTGCCATTTTACAGACATGCGTGCAAGTACAGTGCACATACTTCTTTATTTTCCTCAGCAGATTTTGAAGCAAGATTTGTAGCTAGCTTACCCTGGTGACCGCAGTAACCCGGGACTTTTGAAGATTATTTAAAATGATTGAGGCCATTCCTCCATCGAGGGGCCCGTGAGGACCTAAGCGTCGCAGCAGGAATGGTTGCAGGGGGAGTCAGCGGACATGAAGCCCAAACTAGTCCTCCAGATGTCAGGCTCTCAAGAGACCCTCAATGATCCTGATACTTACTTACGCTCATTACTGGCCAAGGGGAGCCAGCCATAAACAGTGAAGTCTTCCAGGACTGTCCGTACTGTTTTTTATTTCAATACTTCACTTATTGTGAGACAGCTCCTGAGACAGTGAGTGAGACAGCTCCTGAGACAGTGAGTGACCCAGAGAGACAGATAGTGAGACAGTGAATGAGACGGTAAGGCAGGCAGTGACAGTGAGTGAGACAGTACATGAATGAGTTCTGGGCCTTGAGAACAAAGGCACACGAGAAAAAAGAAAAAGATGTAAGGGGGAACAAAAAGTGTGTATCTTTGCCTCTGTGTCTGTTTTGAAGTAAATGAAAAGCAGAAAAGTATGTATCTGTGCGTGCGAAAATGCATTTTTAGTACATGTGTGCAGATCCCCCCCCCCCCCCTTCCCCAGTCCAAACACACACTCCCTAATTTGTTGGCTGGATATTCTTTCTCGTCCACTGCCCTAACACACACACACACACACACACACACACACACACACACACACACACACACACACACACTGTCTTTCTGTCTCTCTGTCTCACACACACGCACACACACACACACTCTGTCTCACACACACACACACACACACACTCTGCAGTGAGCCTCTGTCTGTCCAGGGAGTGGTGGAACACGGTGCACATCTGCAGGGTATTAGTGTGCTTCCCCTGGATCAGACCCAGCTGAGCTTACTCACCCACTATCCCCCCTTCTCACTCCTCTCCTCTCTCGCTCACACACACACACACACACACACACACACACACACACACACACACACACACACACACACACACACACAATAAGACTGCCCAGTAAATGCCACAAAACTCTCAACAAGGTGCGCATCACTTACCCTAAACAGCAAACGGGGGTCATTAGAGTTTGTGTGTGTGTGTGTGTTTGTGTGTGTGTGTGCGCACATGCGCAAGTCAAGCTATTGCAGTAAAGAGAAGACAGGGAGTCGATCGGTACCTCTCAACACCAAGTGCTCTTAATCCTCTTCACCAAATATCCGAGTATCCCACATCTAGTTAAACATGGCTCTTATCACACATGCTTGTAAATAAAACAAAAACTCACTTTGCTCCAAATCAGCAATAAACACAGTTGCAGTTTAATCCTAGTTACATATGAGAGACCTCATTTACCACCATTGCCATTGGGCCCTGCTGTTCTAAATGCCGAAGGTTGCTGTGAGAATGGGCCCTGGGAGTCATGTGCTGTTTGACTACAGCCTGAAACACAGGTTGCCTTGGTAACCGGCAAGCCTTGCCTTGTATGAGGAAACCAGTGGCGGCAGGCAGTGCTTCTGCTGCTGCCGCTCTTGCTGCTGCTGCTGCTGCTGCTGCTGCTGTTGCACAGAGGTGCCTGTGTTTCCTGAGCATGTCTGTACAGAGTCTTAGCACAGCTGGCCAGCTCAACGCAGACAATTGCTAATGCCTTTCCCAGCTGGTATGTCTTTCAGGGCCCTCTCCCTCTCTCCAAGCCCCAACCCCCCCCCACCACACACACACACTCTCGTTCCTTCTGAGCTGTTTTTCTTAGGTAATGCTGAGAAAAAGGAGATGGGAAAGGCGGTATTGGGTTTCTGGCAAGAATGACTCGCTCACACACAGAAAGCAGAAATAAGCAAAATGTAAGAAAAGGATGATATTCGAATGTCTGCAGTGTCTGTCTGTATGTGTTTGTGTGTATCTATGTGTGTGTGTGGGGGTGTTTCACTGTTAGTCATTACTAAAAGAGTTAGAATACTATTGCAGGTAAATGTGAATACTGAGTACCTGAGCTGTTTTAAGGTCAAAATGAGTGCAGGCAGGCAAGCAGTTGAATGGTGAAAAGAGTGTTTGAAATTAGATGCAGATAAGCTTTTAAAAGCTTTTCAGGCACATCATGCTATCCTTCAATATATATTTTTTACCCTCTTTTGGAATGCACAAGTGTAGAAAAAAAAAACACAGATAGGACTGAAAGCCATTGGCTCGTGCTCCACCTGAATTGTCAAGGCAGGAAATGGTTGAGTCACCACAGTGTTTTGCCTGGGGTGACATTTCATCAACCTTTCTTGGAGTACCTAAAACCAGAGAGCCTTTTGAAACCTGTTATCTGTGGTCATGCCTGGCATGCGTAACGTAGCAGTGCCATTGTCTGATCAAACAATCTTGCATTGTGAAGTTCTCCAAAAGCTTTTCTTCTTCCTTTAACATCACACAATGCCACATAAGCCTTCAGTGGGCACCAACACAACAACCTATATCCAAAAAATGGTCACACTCATTATCTTATTTCTACCTATTGGATATCTATCCATCTATTTTCTTTTAATTAACTTTAGTGGTAGGAGTGACAATCATTTCGAGCTCACAGCTTTTCTCAGTAACCATTTTTATTTTTTTTTATTTTTAAATTCTCCCATGGCCAAAATACCCCTGCATGTTTAGCCATATTCTAAAACAGTTAGCTCAGTGCCCTCTGTGAGTTGTGCCTACATTTCTTCTTCTGAGGTAAGACCAGGTAGTGTGGTTCGCCTGACTGACCACTTAAGTTGAATGATTGCTCCTTGAGAGTAATGAGGCTTTGGGAGGGTGCTGAACAGGGCATCGGAAAAAAAGGAAGGTTAATCAGTCAACGTTTCCACATACAGACAAAAGGAATCCTCCTAAGCTCTCTGGCTTAGCAATTTGACCTAAACGCTGCCTGCTTTGTCTAAAGGAAAGCAGAGGGATTGACACGAAGGCCGAGAGTGATACTTGACCACCCACCCCCCCTCCTCCTCACATTCGACCCCTCTAAACTCTTTTATCCTTTGTGTGGATCAAGACCTGGGGAATAAAGGTGAATCAAATCCTCAGAAGGGTTGTTGTGGTTAGCGGTGGGTATTGACACAGATTTGATTTGATTCAGGAGCTAACCATTCAGAGCCTCCTGGCAGGGATAGGATAGAATGATGGGAGTGAGTTACCAAAGGCTGTATAGCAGCTTTCCTTTCCCAGTCCCCCCCCCCTCCCCACTTTCAAATGGAAAGAATGTAAATGCACTTCTGCCCACTGATGTTCTTGTTGGCAGTGTTTTCAGTTTGCCATTGTATGCAATGCAATACTACATGGAATGGAAGTGCAACGCCCCTGCACAATACATAATGCTTTCATTGTCGTTGATGAGTTTGTTATTGTAGGCCACTGTGCATCCACTGCCCTTAATACATTTTCTTTAACCCTTATATTCCATTTTTAAAGAAAGAAGAAATACAGTACAAAACATAAGAGACACTCCCTCTGAGACTGTCATGAGAGACACTCCCTCTTAGTAAACATTCATCAATTAACACTTGTGGTAATAGTTTCCCATCTTTAAAAATGTGGAAATGAAAGTACAAAAACAATTGGAAAAAAAAAAGACTTCAGCAGTATATTTTTCGCACAGCCCCAGTGGCAGTATGACATGGAGAATAAAGAATAATGGAAGCCAGCTAGGTTTCTGGGCTAAGCCATTAACTTGTTTCTGTCAGTGGGCATTTAATCAAGGGCTGATTGTATGGATTAGGTGATACATTCACCCAGTGACTAAGGTTTGTAATTACCGTGGGGATTGAGTGTTGCACCTTGATTAGAGTCTCTCTATTGTGGTTTATTTACCACTTGACATACAATATGATGAGCACTTCATCTTCCCTTCCACGTGCGTCACCGATACCATCTCCACAAAGTGTCCTGCATGCTCCGAACACTGTGGCCCAACGTCATGTGACATGAGCAACGAATTGAAAGCAGCGGGAAGCAGTGCGGCGCGATGCGATGTAAAGCCCTGTTTCTATTTTTATTTACGTCGGCTTGTGTGTAAAAGATTTCCATGGAGGAGAGACAACTAGTCAAAACCAGGAGGTTGAGTGTTCATGACGCATCAAGGTAAGGTAAATTTAACGCATTTCAGTGTTGACGGAGAGGGACAGATTTACCCTGTCCCTCTCCGTCAACACTGTAACCCAGTGGAGCGTTTCTGGGCACGATTTGTACTATAGGTACCATAGGTTCCTCTGTTGCGTGGGGTGTTGGCGTGCTGAGTGGCATGTTGGCTGGCTGGCATGGTGGTTTGGTGGTGGCAGCAGTTATGCTCTGCCTGGCCTGCCTGTCTGCCTGTGTGGCCTGCTGCTGCAGTGGAGGTGTGAAAGCATCCCATTTCTGGAGATGAGTCACACCAGCCAGCCACAGCTTAGGCTTGCTTTCACACATCAAATCGCTCAGGAGTCCTGTTACTGCCTGGTCCCTGAGACGCCTTTGTCAACACACCACACAGCAGCAAGGGCCTCATCTGGGAGCATGTAGGTACTGAGGAAGTGTTGATTGTTTGAAATCAGGTGGTCTCAAGCCTAAAATTTCTGCCTGTGTGTGTGTGTTTGTGTGTGTCTGTGGCGAAACACCAAGTCTGCGATAGTTGGCTTCTTTTATTATTTGTGTTATGCGTGTGCTGTAAATGAATGAGTGCCGAATTACCTCCAAAGCCACAATCGATGCCTATTAAGTGGCTTTGCAGCTCTACGGCTCCCTCTGAGAAATTGATATTGGGATCAATACCTCCCTGGTCCCAGTTGATGGAGTAGGGAAGCTGGAATGTGTAATTGGTTGTCGAACCCCATGCGTGTGTGCCGTTCATAGAAAAGATATCATTTTTACATCCTCATTAAGTAACTGCACTATGATTTGCCCTCCGAAACCTACCGTTTTATAAGGTGTGAGAAGCTGTAGTATCTTATTGTTGAGGGTCCTCCTGTCAGTGTTTCTTGTTATGGCTGGACAATGATCCAACTCTCAGTTTACAAGGCAAAGCTGGTAAAATGGTAATGAAACTTCTGCAATAGATTTAGTGATTTGTTATAGCACTACGGCCTTGGGCCTGTTTTTTTTAGAAGTTCTTACTCTCTTAACCTTTATCGCAACTCAAGAGTTCCCAGTAGACATGCCTTCCTGTCCAGTTGTGTAATCGGCACTCACACATACAGTGGCAAGAAAAAGTACGTGAACCTTTTGAAATGTCATAGTTTTCTGGTCTTCATCTAAGTCATACTGCACTTTTCATGTCTTTGTTGAAAACGTACATGGGACATCCAAAATGCTGTGTGCAAAATTAAGCGAACCTAGTAAACACTAGTGACTAAACTTGAATCTGATAAAGATCAAATTACATTTATGACAAATGTATTCTGAGCACAATGCAATTTCACAAGCTTCACGTACTTCCTCTTGCCACTGTATGTACACACACACACACACACACACACCGTGCTGATGAAAAGCATGGTGGATAAACTATACTAACAGTGGTGAAAAAACAAGGTATATCCTTAACATTAGCCATTAGCCATCATAAAAAGGCAGATAAAGGCTGTTTTGTAATGTACAGCAAAAAGCATTAACATGTTTTCCCCTCAATACACCTCCGCCTCCTCCCACAAACACATCCATATGCAATAACTAGGCATGTAAATGGATCTATATCCTATATATGAATCCAGCCGTGACCTTATTTTGGCCTACACCTCCACACTTTCATGTTCGAGTCCTGACTTCTCCCTGCACGGTCAATCCCGGCTTGTGTGGTCAGGTCAGGCCCAGAGGGTCGTTATGTTCAGCGACGGAGTAGAGCCCATGAGGGATTAGTTGAGGGTGGGGGGTGGGGTGGACTGGGGGTGGGGGTGGGGGGTGGTATAGCATATCGGCAGCTTCCTGCCTCAGATGCAGTCGTAACCTCCCTTATCGGCCAACGACAGCCTGAGTGACCTCTTCCTCCCACTCACCCGTTTCAGCAGCCCAGCCCACACGCTGAGCATGATTTAACCCCCCACCCCCCCATCTCGCGTATTATCACGTATAATACACTCAACATTCTCCAGGCCTGATTTAACATCCCCCACATTGCGTATAATACAGTCAAAATCCTCTCAGCACAAGCAGAAGAAAAAAAAACACCCATATCATACACTCTGAAAAAAACACCATATCATACGTTCAACATTTCTGAAGCATGATTTCACATCCCCCATATCACCAGGAATAATACACTCAACATCCTCTATGCATGAGTTAAAAATCCCACATAATATTACATGTAATACTCTTTAAAAACTGTGGGCAAGATTTATCTCCTGTAATATCATATGCAATGTACTCTTTAAGTATGATTTTAGACGATTTTACGGCTATAATGAGAACATAAAAATAAATAATAGTAAGTTACATTTAAAAAGCACTTCTCTTAAACCCAAGGTTGGCATACATACACACATGAGAAGAAGAAATGGAAAAACAAAAGGTCTTCAGATGTGATTTATCTAATAAACCCAACACTCTATAAGCTTGATTTAACGTCACCCGTAATCCCACCTACAATAAACTCTCTAAGCACGATTTCATCTCATATACAGTACTACACATAGTACATGCCCCACTCTCTAGGCATGGTTTATTGTCTTTATATCGCACCGTTGACATTCTTTTAAAGATAAATGAACACCACTGACACACACACACACACACACACACACACACACACACTCACTCTCTCTCTCTCTGTAATGTCAGACAGGCTGTTTGGGTAATTACAGGTATCTGGTAATGGGTGAGATTAAGCGAAGCCGCAGTGCTTGCGTGATGTACATGCTCCATGGTGGTGTGAGATTCACATTAGTGTTAAGTAGAGACAGGCATATAAGTGGGCACGGTCCACAGGGTTTGTTCTTGATGGCGCTGCATGCAGCTTCCGTGTCATCTGTGTAAACAGCCTCGGGATACGTGAGTGTGTAAGTGTGTGTGTGTTAACATGCCTTATGGTAAAGGGGCCTGCTTAAAAAAAAGAAGGAAAGAATCCAGGATAAAAGACAACAGACCAAGACTGTTTGCATGAAGGAGAGAGTGAGTGAATAAGAGAAGGAGAAAGAGAGAGAGAGAAGCGTGTGAAAGGAGAGCAAGAATGAACTGAAATGATCTCCTGCGGGAAATGGTCAGCTTTTCCATATGAGCTCAGGAGGAGAGCTGCCTCCCTGCATAACAAGAGCTGTGTGTGTCTGTGTGTGTCTGTGTGTGTCTGTGTGTGCCTGTGTGTGCCTGTGTGTGCCTGTGTGTGCCTGTGTGTATTTGTGTGTGTCTGTGTGTGTCTGCGTGTGTCTGTGTGTGCATGCATGTGACTGTATCTGTGTTTTGTGTGCATGTGAGTGTTTCCTTGTGTGTGTGTGTGTGTCTTTGATGGAATGTGTATGGTAAAATGAATGACTGTGTGTGTGTATATATCTGTGGTTGGCTGAACTGAGCTTGTTTGTGCGTGCTAAGGCTTGTTTATGCATTTGTGTTTATGCATTTGTGTTTTTGTGTTTCTGTGGGTGTGTTGGTGCATTGGCTGTGTGTCTTTGTGTGTGTGTGCACGTGTTTGTGTTTGAGTTTGAGTTTGTGTGTGTGTTCATGTGTCTGTGTTGATATTCAGCTTTCCATGTGTGGACTGGCAGTCATGCAAAAGCATTGGTGGAGGTTTGGCTTGGCAGAGGGGGTCGAGCTTCCCGGATGTCACCCGCCAGAGGGCATCAACCGGGGGGCAGAGCGCCCCACTGTGCACCCCCCCCCCCCAAACCAGCCCCCGTCTGGCACAGACTAGAGAAACCCACTTCCTCTGCGTACTAAGAGTTTCCCCAGCCATCCAGCCCCATGACAAACACACACACACACACACACACACACACACACACACACACACACACACACACACACACACACTTGCTGTCCTTTACTTGTACATTAAAATGTTCACTATTCTATAAACACTCACTCACACACACTTTGCCTATTCTACAAACACACACACACACACACACACACACACACAGATATATAAAACTTTTCACTATTCTATACACACAGTCACACACACACACACACACACACACACACACACATACACACACACTCATTTCTCTCCCTCTGTAAGGGGGTGCAGACTGGAATGTCTTAGTGATGACTTGTCCAAATGGCTCCGAGCAGTGAGCAGTCTCAGTTCAGCTCGGGTCAGCAAGACTGCTGGCAGCCCCGTTATTTTGGACTTTTGAAGCCCGGGTCTTCTGATTAGATGGGGGGGTTGGGGATGGGGGGGGGGGGGGGGGGGGGGGGTACACTTAATCCGCTGAAACTGTTTTCTGCGTTGTCTAGATAGCCAAAGCCTTGTCTGTGTTTTCTAAATATTCATATGTTTGTTATCAGTGCAGTGGTTAGCTAGCAGGGTGTGTGTTGGAAAGTGGTGTGTGTAAAGCTGAGACCTTTTTTTCCGCCCTCTGAGGAAGTTTAGTCTCAGCTGGCCTCTGTTGCTCAGATGCATAGTTGTGTGGGAGGTCATGGGGTCTCCCTCGCACCAAAAGGGAGCCAGTAAAGGGGGGAGTTTGTGGGCAGGGTTTCGAAATTAACTTTTTTATTTATTGTCCCGCAGTGGTCTCGAATTCTAGTTTGTATTGTCTCCCAATGTGCAAACAGTGTCCCAAATGCACCCACCACCCCCACCCCCAGAACCACTGCCTGTTCGTAATGTGTCAGGTTTTTGTCTGTTTATAATATTTACGCTTGTCTGTTTATAATGTTTATGTTTGCGACTCAGTAACAACTTTTATGGTCCCCGGGACATGGAGACCCTGTTAGTGTCTAGCCGCCGGTGGGGTGGGGTAGGGTGGGGTAGGGTGCGGTGGGGGTGGAGGAGGGGGTCTTGGAGGGCCGACTGGCTCCAGCCTGACCCGGCCTGCCTTTCGTCACGACGCGCATTGATCGCCAGCTATAACATGCGAGCAAACTGCGTCTGGCTGCTTTCCCAACCCCAGCACCCTCGAGTCATCATTTTTTTCCTTCTTTCTCCACCCCCCCCACCACCACCACCAACACCACCTTCCTTCCCTCCCTCCACTGCTCCACCCCCTGCCTACATCGAAGGATTTACAGCTTTGATCGTGCGGTGTGCTGGCTTTGGCGTGCTCATTTGTCTCCTCCTCTCACTGTTGCAGCTTGGCTTTGTTGTGCGTGTCTGGCACACAGCACATGGCTTTACCTGTGGAAAGTTTTTTTTTTTTGTTTGGTGTGAAGCTGTTGGGTGTTCACAACATGTGGCGTGGAACCTTTAGGGAAGGGGGGAAACTGGAGTCGTTTATTCGTGTGTGCATGTGCATGCCTCTTTGTGTTCGTGTTGGAACTCTTTACGTGTAAATTCTGCTCGCCGGCGCAGGCCAGAAGGAAGTCAGCCTGCCAACCCCCCCCCCCAGCCCCCCCACTCTCACCACTCTCTGCCCAGCCTCTCTCCCTCTCTCCCTTCCAAACCACTCCACTCACACCCCTCCCTTTCCAGCCTCGACGCCAGCACCACCCCCCCCTGCAGTCCGTCAGTATGTCTCTGCATGTCACTGGCTTCTCCTATTACCAATGAAACCCTATCTCTCCTTCCCTCTCTCCCTCTCCCTCTCTCTGTCACTCTCACTCTCTTTCTCCTTCGCTGTGTCCCTTTCTCTCTCTCCCTCTCTCTCTCTCTCTTTCTCCTTCTATCTGTCCCTTTCTCTCTCTCTCTATCTCTCTCTTTCTTTCTCCGTCTCTGTCCTTATCTCTCTCTATATCTCTCTCTCTCTCTCTCTCTCTTTGCCCCCCCCTAATGACACCACCTTTAACATACCTCAGCAAAACACTTATTAGAATTAGAAAAGACTGTAAACTAGCATAATACAGCAGTATTTTATGAACTGTGCAATTTTATTATAATAGTGTAGCGAAGTACTATTTTAATAATATACTACTATTCCACAGCAGTGCTACAGAATTAAGTAGTTTGCCAGAAGCTTCCTTAACACAACAAGTCTGCACTTTGTTCCCCCGCTGCCTGAGGTCAGTTTTGGACTGTGCATGGGGGCAGCCCCTCTGCCCCCCTACACCCCCCCCCATCCTTCCTCTGCCCCTCCCCCTCCCCCTCAAAACATACACCCCCCACCCCCACCCCTTGGTCATTGTGCAAAGCCTCTGGCTTGTGTCTGTGGTCCACAGTCCAGGGCTCTGTGTTTACCCTGTGGTAGCCCCTGCACTCTGCACACCCCGTCATTGTGTCAGCACTGAGCTGGAGAGCAAAGCAGAGGGGTCGTAGAACACTAGGGGTCGGGGCAACAGTGAGGCGGCATCCTTGGCTGTGATGGATACTGTTTTGATCCTGAGATTTATTGTTTGACCCATCTTTTAGTGGCAGACGCAAAGCTCAGGCGGTATCCAATTTTTTTATACCCCGATATTTTCCTGGCATAATGTCGGTATTTAACTTTTTTTTTTTTTTTTAAGATGTATGTTATGTCTGTAGGTATGGCCAATTTCCATCGCCATAAATCAGACAAGTGGTGTCTATGAAGTAGCCCTAAAGTATTTCATATATTAAAGTGTTGTTTCCCTATTATTTCCCTATGTATTTCCTGCAATGTGAAAAAAATGATTCTTTTGCATAGCGTTTCTGTAACAATCTGCTGTTGGCAAACATTTAGTATGTCTCACTGTGACCTATAGGAGGTCACGGTTTTTAAAAACCATACCGTCGCTATTTAAGAACACCCTGTATATGGTATAAGCCAAGCTTCTAACACCTAAGGCAGTGGTTCCCAAAGTGGGGGGAGGTATTGCAGGGGGGGCGTGGAGGGAAGGTGCGGTTGAAATTGAAATGGTTACAACAGTGCTGTTGCACATAGACACTTTGAATAAATGCTTTTATATAATATAACCATTTTATTGGTTAATATTCACTTATTTGTATGCTTATTGAATGTATTTGTACGGTTTCTGTGAATTTCAAAGTAAATTTTGGCAACATTAATAGACGAAAAAACTTGGTGTATAACGGTGGACGGGGAGGGGGGAGGGCGCGAAAATATTCTTAGGTCCATAAGGGGGGCCCCAGCAGAAAAGTTTGGGAACCACTGACCTAAGGAGAGCAAAGCAGAGGGATAGTAGGACACAAGGGTTGGGTGTGGTAAGGGTGTGGGTTGTAATGGATACTGTTTTGATCCTAGTAGTATATATTATTTGACCAATCTTTTAATGGTGGACACCAGGGGTGGAAATTAACTTTGCAAAATGTAAACTTTTACCAGTCACTGTATAAATGATGAAAATTCACCAGCCACTCAATAGTAAATAATAATTTTGTGTCCAAGATTTACCAGTCAATTTCATATTTTACCAACATTTCGCTGGTGGCTGGTGTGAATTTTCCATCCCTGGTGGACACACACATTTGGAGCGGTCAGTAATGCGTACACATACTGGACTACTCTGCCAACTGTGACACACAAATTACCCACTGAGCACCTAGGGGGGCAGCTATAGCTGAGGCAGGGCAGAAAGAGAGAGAAAGAGAGAGGCTTGATCATTCCCGTTTTCTGGCTGCATTTTTCCTGCTGGTACAAGGAGTACAAGCTGTGATGCCCCTCCAGTTACCAAACCATCTCCCCACCCTTCAAGGAATGTCTGCCCCCCCCCGCTCCCCTCCCCATGTTGGGCTTGGTGTAATGGAAAGATTGTCAGGTTATGAGATGGTCCAAAGGGTTAACTAACTGCATGGGGGCTTGGCACCGTGCTGCAGGAGGGGCTGGCACATTGCTGGTGGTCAGGGGTCTCGCTGGGTTAGCAGCGGTAGCTGACACTGCCAGCTCTGTCTGTCCCCGCCCCACCCCCCCCCCCCCCCCCCCCCCCCCTCTTGCCCCCTTAAGGGCACACTAGAAAGAGAGCATTTTATCTGGAAACTATTCATGGAGGCCCCTGCGAGCGTGTCTGGTTTTTCCTTTTCCCTTTTCTCTTTTCTCACTTGAAGAGCCAGGCCTTATTCAGCTTCTTCCTGTGTGTTGGCCTGGTGGTGTTCGTGCCTGGGTGCAGCAGGGAGGATGAATTGGGGGGGGGGGGGTGTGAGTGGGGGGAGCACAGACAGATATTGGGAAGACTGGATTTGTTGCCATCCAGTCACAGCCAGCAGACAGGCTTAGGCAAGAAAAATGAAGTGCTGTAAAAAAGATGGATTTTCACCTGGAAGGAAGGATGTGTCTGCTGTTGGTTCGCCCAAGTTCCAAGTTTCTCCCTAGAGCAAAATTAACACTCACATAGAGAGACAGAGGAAGAGAGAGAGAAAGAAAGAAGGAAAGAAAGAAAGGGAGAGAGTGTGACAGTTTCATACACATAATTAGCCTACACACTCTGTCTCTGACACACCCTCAACCATCACAAATCCCTTTGGTTTTCCACCCCAAACACACAGCCGGAATAGAAGAAGCTGAGTCGTCCTTACGGCACGTCAGACCTCCTCAGCTCTCTGGGATCCCCACAGCAGTTGACCGTAGCCAGCATGCTGGCCCGTTCTCATGTCAACACTGACCTCAGAGCAGCAGTCTCATTTCTCTTTCTCTCTCCTTCTGTCTCTCCCTCTTCCTCCCTCTCTCTGTCTGTCTCTGTCTCTCCCTCTCTCTCCCTGTCTCTGGTTTGTCGGTCTTCCTTGCTTTTATATCCGAGAACTGACTGCCTCAGCCCTTGAGTGTTGAGTAAGAGCGAGACAAAGATTTGGGCGGACGTTAAGGGAGTTCTCCCCATGGCCAGTACTGGTGGGAACTGGGGGGGGTGGGAAAGAGGGGGAAACCGAGTGAGAGAGAGAGAGGGAGGGAAGGGAGGGAGCAAGAGTGACCGACAGAGAGAGGGTGAGAGACTATGTGCCTCTCCCACAGCAGAAAAAAAGTGCACTCACTGACTCCCTACCCCCACCCCAACCCCAAACCTCGCCCACACCTCACCCCCCGCCCCCTGACATACTGTAACAGAGATTTCACAAGAGGCCTTGAGAATTCACTGTGTGAAGAATTCCAAATTCTCGCACTCACTTACTTTAGGCTACTTTTCTGCCACATCTCGTGCCGAAGTGAGGCTAAGGTCAGCTTTATTGATCACACGGCTCTCGTTTCAGGCAGGTTATGGGATGAGTTTAGAGCAGCGGCATTGATGCATTCCGGGGAAAATATTGAATCATACTTTCAGAGATGGAAAAAGATTGCCGTCAAGCCCCTTTTGATGGCAGCTGTGAATTTTAGCCCAGGATAAAAGCTGTGCTGAAAACGTCCGTGTGTGTGTTTTTATATTGGCTTCTAAAACCAGTCCTTTTATTTTTCCAGGTCTTTAAGGGTGAATTTCAGCTACCTGATTTTCTAAAAGAACAATCACAGGTATGGAAGCTGTTCTGCCTGTTGTTCATTTTTTTTCCAAAACCAATCTCTATCCATTTAGTTTTGTTGTCTGTTCACTCATTATAATCGCTTTTTAGGCCTAATTATTTTCCATTCTTCCGCTATTTGGTTTCCCTTTGCAAACCGATAGTAGCACTGCTGGACTGATGCCTTTGCCTTGCAGTCTCTTCCAGTCCCTCTGATCTGATCTGCTGCCTTACGTTCATGTTTGGGAATGCATCCTCTCGCATTAGCGGTTTAGCTCTCTGGCGTCAGTTTCTGACATTTCCACCCCACCATGAGTCAGTCCCCCCACACACCGCTCTTTCAGGCGAAGCTATACTGCCCCCCTCTGACTGTCATTGGTAGTGCAATACTAACTCCACATAAAAACATGACTTCAGGGCGCTGTTTTAAAGTACATGGTTTAGTGACAACCGAAGTAGGTTAACTCAAAATATGTAGTTAACTTCCTAATGGAGAGTCATACAGCTTGGAGTTTTGTAAGGAGAATAACATTGAAGACTAAGGCTTAAAGCTGAAAATCCACCCAGGTTTTTCACCAAACCGTGTACTTAAAAAGCACCCTCAGGCTTGTCTGTTCCAGAATTGTGTAGCTGCATTTTCGAGGCAACACCAACAGTGACTCACCCCCACCCCCAACCCCCCCTTGGCATCTGTTAGGTTCAGCTGAGTTGCTACCAGACGGGAGAGCTGATTTAGTACACGCCACACCAGCACGCGTGCCTCCTCATAGCTAGACCCTGGGAGTTTGTCGAGACCTCGCAGCGACATGTCTAATTGTAATTTTGGAGATGGTCCAGCTAGTCAGATGGTCAGATGGTGCAGTGGTCTTTTTAGCTGCCTGTATTGAGTGTCAAGACTGAGAAAAGAAGAAAGCTCTGTGCTGTGTTTCTTCCAGTAACAGCTCCCCTCACGGTACACACAAATGTAGGCATTGTGACAATCATCCTCATTGTCTCTAAAAAATTCGCCTGTGTCTCTTTGATCAGCTTCTTTTTTTTGTTGCCGGTCTGACTGCCCCATTCTCTCTTCCCCAAACACTGACACTTTTTGTTCTCTCTCTCTCTCTCTCTCTTTCTGTCTGTTTGTCTGTCTATTTGTTTGCAGCTCCAGAAATCTCCAGAGAAGCCCAATCCCAGTTAGGGAAGGATGGAGGCTGGGGGTAGCCATCATGCCCACACAAGTAAGAACCATTATTTTCTTGTTTACCTCATGGGCTTTTCTTTATGAGACGGCTTGTTTGGTTGCAGGCACTGAGTAAATTAGAGGATGAATACATTGTCATGTAATCTGTAGTTAAAACTAAGGGGTGTTTCTAAGGGGTAGTTTTTTTTTATAGCTCTTAAAAAAACATACACACAACACATTGCCTGCCTCATGGATGCTTGAATGGTAATCGTTAATTATTATTATTATTATTATTATTACTATTACAGTAGTAATGATGACAACAATAGTGACTAAGTGAGTGGGTGTCTGGAATAGGTTTATGTGGTGAGATTAGAACTTGTCATGATGTGTGACCTTTGGTGTGTTACCTGCATGTAACAGGATGGTGTGTTCATCTGTCTGACAGGGCACAGCTGGGCCTGAAGCAGTGGATCAGATGTGGACATCTGTCATTCTTACCATGCAGGGACATTAATGAATGACTACACACACACACACACACACACACACACACACACACACACACATACACACACACACACACACACACACAATCACACAGTTACAGACACACACAGTCACAGACACACACAGTCACAATCACACAATCATGCAGTGCATTTTTGAGCATCCGAAGGCAAATATATTCATAAATCGCAGTCGATGCACACATGGACACACACATGGGCACACACACACACACACACACACACACACACACATACATGGACGCACACACAAAGACATGACTGGCCATGCACTGGCCTGGACCACTTTATGGAGAACTTGTTTGGCCTTTGATGTCGTACTGTAACATATGTGGCCTAAGAATGTCATTGCTGGTTATTTTCTCATCACACAGTACTCATTGGAATTCTCCTCTTTGGCTACATCAATCTGTGATTCTGTTATAAGAAGAAACAGTAAATTTTAATTGCAAAAGGAAGTATTTATGAAAGAATTCAAAAGTTAGCTTTTAAAAGATGCAATATCTATTTTAATGTTTGATTTTTTTCCATGCCTTTGTATTGTGCAATTCCTTGGGTACTTGCGTACATCACCAATTCGAGGTGTTGATCATGTGAAGACGAACAGCATTTTGTAAACCTGTACTTACCATAGAGTGGTCTTTTTGTATATGGAGAGCAGTAATAAATGAATCGTCAGTGTTGAAGGCAAGATTTGCCCTCCAGATCAACTCCCTAACACTATGCCAATGGCAAAAGTGACAAATGATTGTGGTAGCTCATTGCTTAGAAAAAAAATTAAATTATTTTGAACTTGTTCCAAAATCTTTTCAGGATGCCATGTCAAAAAAATGTAAAGTATAAAAAAAATCAATCATTGTTCTGTATTATTTGTGATTTATTTTTTTCCACCCCTCCCACATCCAAAGCGAATGCCTCTTCCAACCCACTCCACTAGCAGAGGGAGCGAATGGAAGGGGGGGCAGAGATGCTGAATTTCAAGAAGCCTTTTTAAAGCCACTGGCGTAGGACTGAAGTCTGGAGAGCCTGGAAGACTGGAAAGGACAAAAATATAAATCATTGACTGCCTGGGACTGCGCTTGTCTGGAGCTGTGCAAAATAAATACAGACTACGAAAGAAAAACAAAACAACGGCCTTTCTGTGCTCTTCCAGTTCTGACTTTGTCTTGGTCGGTAACTTGCAGATCTGCGGGGAATTAAATTGTTATTGTTACACAACTCGAGTCAAAGGAGGACGACGAAACATCAAGCAGGAAAAATCTTGAAGTGACTGTAATTCTAACTGCATACCACACGTAGTGGTGTCAAGAATGTAAAGCTTTTGTCTAGGAGCAACCTTTTTAATACGTTACATTCAAGATAAATGATACATCCTTTACAATACATACTTCCATCATTCAAATGTTGGTGTCCAAAATAAAACAGTTTCAAATGCAGAGAATCCAGTGCACAACATTAATTCAGGAACACATAACAGTCAACATGTAACAAAGCTTTCCACACATTCAACTGTACAGGTCTCCAGTTATACAGGGTTCTTAGAAGCACATTTGTCCAAAACCAAACGTAAAAAATAGAATTTAAAATATTTTTTATGTCATCATTGTCCTCTTAGAAATCCAGGGCTTTTCCTCAAGTATTTACAGTGTTGTGGTAAATATGGAAAGTAAAGGTCATAAACAAAACACATTTCACAGTAGAAATTAAGAGCATGAGGATCAACAACAGTCTTCAAGGTGTAGTGATTGCTCGTCTGCACTAGAGAGAAAGGGTGATGTCGGTACAGCCTTTGGTACTTGAGCTCTTGTCAGTAAATCTCTTTGTGGGCACTGGTGTCCCTTAGAAACTGAGCTTGGAACTTACAAAAGAACAAAAAACAAAAACAAAACAAAATGAGAACAGGGGATATACTACAAACTTAAGTAAGTGATATCCTGGTTTATTCAACCCAGAGGTAGTTGTAAAACTGTTAATAGAAGAACTCGGGCCTTCATTCTTTTAACTTAATAAATGCCAACGGGCTCTTCTTTCATCAGTGTTAAGGCTACCTCTGGGTTTAATAAATGAGGTTTGTCACTTAACCACCTTTGTAGTATACCCCACCCCTGGAACTGGGAGAATGAGGTATAGTGACTTAGTGAAAGTTACACTAGACCACTTCCTTTAGTTCCCTGATGAGAACTAGGACCACATACCTGGACCCTTTACATCATCTTTAAAGTCCTGAAGGGTCACCTGGGTGACCGCACCATGCTGCAGGATTCTGGGAAGACTAGTTAGCAAGTTAATCACAGATGAAGGTCTTTCCCGATGCGACAAGCCGATATAGTGAATATGCTTTCGTTTATTCTTGCTCCAGAAGCCAATGTAGTAAAGAGCTGATTGATTGATTGATTGAAATGTGATTAGAAATATACATATACACACACTACCAAAGAAAATCTAAGAACACTTCCACTTACCCAGTTTTTATTGAAATATATGCTATTTAATCTTTCAAAATCTCAAACCTAGTCATAATGTAATTTTTATTGAATGTGTATATATATGTAAAGCTTACAGATTTAAATGTGGAAACATGGAATCATACTGTTTAAATCACTTGAATCCAAATTTGAATCAGAAGTTCCCACATGTATTGCACTTGTTGATTGCTTTACTTTTCCCTTTCACCCTTGATCTGTTAAGACAGGATTTAGGCATGGAAACCACACAGGCTGCTCCATAATTTAAAGCCTACCATCTAGTCTTTACTTCAAAGGTTATTCTGACATAGGAACACATTTCATTACAATAACAGTCTGTTTTACAACTGCTTCTGTACAAGCCATCTATAAGTCACAACAAAAGGTGGGATCTGTAGAGGAACTGTTCCTCAGGAACTTCCGAGGTTGAATTAACTGTTTGATAGGCTAACAACATAGCTTTTCTAGCATGTGTTCCCTGAAAATGATCTTTTTAAAAATCGTCAGTTTTGCAGGTTTTGGTGACCTCACTATCTTTAAAACCTTGGGAAAGTTACCACCGTGTCAGGCCATTCACTCAATTTGAATAAATTTCAATAAAACTGGGAAAAATGGGGGTGTATACATACATACATGCATGGACACATACATGCATGCACATGTGAGTGTATGTATATGTACAGTATATGCACCAAATATGCATACTTATGTGCTTTCTTTGTTTTGTTTCCATTTTGATGGTGACCCAATCAGAGTTTGTAGTGTGTTTGTTTGTACTTGTGTTTGTTTTTTTGTATTTATGAGAGAAGCACTGGTGACATCTCATTGCACTAAACAGAACAGAACCCTTTAGGGGCAAACCACCGTCAGGGGGGGGGTGGGAGGGGGGCACCTTCCTGGTAAAATTCCTCCCAGCAATTTCCACTCCTACTCAGGCAAAAAGGGCTTCCAGGAAGGGGTGGGGGGGTCAGGGGTCAGGGGTCACCCTGAGGTGACCTGGAGTAAAAAGGAAGCTGTGTGCCTAAAGGATGAGCACCTCCACCTGCTGCTCTTTTCCCAGCAGGCTTCACTGGAGCACGCCGGGGCAGTAGTGTCAAAGTGCAAATAGTGTTGTAGTAGTAGTAAAATGCAGCTATAAGGCAGCATAAACTCATAGTACTGTATGTGTTTACTGGGCATTAATGGCAGTGAAAAAGGATTGTGGGTAACAATAAGGGAACAATAAGGGCAAGAAAATAACTTTCTCCTTTCGTTTTTTTTTTTTGTTAAGAAAAGGGTTCGGGTAAGGTTTGCGCATTCATAATGGAATACAAATACTATGACAAAATGTCATCATCATTGTGTTGGCACAGTCATTTTGGTCACAAAACGGACAGTCTTGTTTTTCTTCGTGGCTTACAGAGCTAGTCAAGTTTGGGATGGTGATGCCCATATATACCCAGTTGTCCATGAAGCTGGACCATGTATACCGTAACATCACTTTTGCAGTCAGAAATAACAAGACTTAACTCCGTCGAACGTCTGCAAGACCACCCATGGTTCTGTGAAAAGGTCAGAATCACAGACAGGCATAATACTTGTGATCCAATGATAATGGGGGTAGATAGGAAGGAAGGAAGAGTCACTGGTTTGCTCATAAGAACTCTGTGATGGCCATAACATTAGGCGCAGGTCAGTACAAAATGTTTAAAGTGATCTTAACCACCTGATAGCTGTGGCATTGGTGTGGGTATGGAGTGTGTGTGTGTGTGTGTGCACATTTGTATTTGTGTGTGTGTGTGTGTGTGTGTGTGCACACATTTGTATTTGTGTGTGTGTGTGTGTGTGTGTTTTGCGCGCTGCTGCTGCTGCTGCTGGAGGTGTGGATAGCTTCAAACATCAGTCACAGTGTGATCAAGCATCACAAGCATGCAGACGAGTCAACGGTCTGACACAACAGCATTCTGTGACAGGCAATAGATATTAAGACTGGAAGTACTGGGGGGTTAGGGGTAGTCCGCTCTCGGGCACGTCCCCACTCTCCCCACTCTGCTCTTGGGGCAGATCAGGAGATCAACTCCCCCTCCCCAGTAGGTCCTCTGTGCCATAGGAAAAGGGCAGGGGGGGGGGGTCGGCGGGGGCGACATCGGGCGATAACACTCAAGTTTGCAGGAGGAGGGGTGAGACGGGATTGCAGCGAGAGGAGGATACTGTTTGAGGTTTGCTATCGGCAGAGGCATTGAGGTGTTCATCTGTCTCTCCTCCCGGCCTCCTCTCCTCTCCTCTCCTCTCTGCTTCTCCTCTTCTTGTTTTTATTTGTCCTCTTGGTGCTTCTCCTCTCTTAGGTCACTTGTTGTCGATGAGGGTCTGAACCTTGTGCACCAACTCGCGGGCGATTTGAAGAATTTGCTGTACATCGTGACGCTCCGCCATTTCTGACAGCACACACGCGCACACGCGCACACACACGCACACACAGAAGAAAGGAGAAACAGAAACAGAGAGACAGAACGATAGAGCAACAGAGAGAGAGAGATTGTCAATAGCAGTTGACTTGTACAAATATACATACATTTTTAATTAACTGAATCAATTTAATCAATAAAACATATTTGACAATGCACATCCTTGACCTTATGGCTTGACCCCCCCCCCCCAAGTTACCCCCTCACCATTAAAGAACTTGATGATGTCCGTGAAGTCCATGTTGTTGTCCAGGATGATGGCCCTGTACACCTCCAACAGGGCCAAGGCGATGAAGAGCACAAAATAGTTGGAGGAGATACGGGGAGCCACCCATATCACCTCCCAGACAGCAAAAACATCCTCATACAAAAGCTCTGTCACACACACACACACACACACACACACACACACAAACACACAAACACACCAAGTCAGAATATAAACTAACTTTGAAACTGCATATGTGAGAAAAATCACACATTGTTGTCTCACACTTTTGCCATGTGAAGTGCCATTTAAATACTGAATCTCTTGTGCAAAGGAGCCTTGGAAGTTCATATGCACCCTACCCTATGCACCCTACTTTTTTGCTAGCAATAATGAAAATACAATCCTTGTATTCCTGTACAAATGACAAAACTGGGAATAGGGAAGTCTTTGGGTCTTAAAACTGTTGTGTACTTCCTGAAGCATCTCTGCTTATAAGGGTGACACGGCCTGTGTATGTGGGTCTGTACAGTGTCTAACCTCTTTTGAAGTCCAGCAGGAACCAGCGGTAGCAAAAGTAGAAGTGGGTGTAGTCTCCATTCTGTTGCATCAGCTCAAACAGCTCAGAGTCCAGGATCTGGAGCACAGCAGCAGAGCTAAGAGTTAACGACAGGTCTACACAGATGCGGAGACTGACTAACACACACACACACACACACACACACACTGACACACACACACACACACTCCTAACCTAGACACAGTGAAGAAAGAGTGTGTAAACAATCACCTGGATCATGAGCCTCATGTTGGCAAAGTGTGTGTCCATCGCTCTGCCGCCGTTAGGGAAGTTGCGACTCATCCTTTTCATTAGCTGGGTAAAGCAGCTGTAAGCTAGGCACTCTGTCAGAGAAAGAGAGAGAGAGAGAGAGAGAGAGAGAGAGAGAGAGAGAGAGAAAGAGAGACTTTTTGACTTTTCAAAACGTTGTTTATTACAGAAAGCTTAAAATATGTACAAAGAAACACTTTGTTATTTTAAAAGCATCTCAAGTGCTAGCAGGAATGTATTAATAAATAAATAAGTAAATAAATAGGTAGCACACAGACTTTGAAAGAAACAGAATAAAACAGGTACAGAAACTATAGTAAAATATTGAATTGCACAGTATTATCTCTGACTGCACACAAAGCACTGTTTTGACACCATATATCTTCAAAGGTTTTAATATCTCTCATTTCTTTATAAAAACGAAAATCTATTAAGATCCTTGATTTCACCAAAGTTGTAAAAGCCAATACAATGTCAAACCCTGAGTTATGTTCCACCCTGTTTCTCCTGCTGACATAGACATTTTAGCCTGCCCAATAATAAAATTCAGCAATTGACACTTATGCCTTTGCTTATGTCTTTTTTAAAACCAAAAATAAACTTTTCATTGCAAAGTGTTCATTTAAACAACTAAATAATTTCCTTAAAATGGAAAATAAAGGCTCCAAACGTGTACAATACATGAAAGCATGAAAAACAGTTTCCCTTTGTGTGCGAAATGGGAAGTCATGCCTCACTTCAGAATTGAACACACAGATAAAAGAATTAACAGCAATTGCACCATGTAAAATCCTCCACTGTAAACCCCCAAACTTTTTAGTTAATGGTGACTTGTAAAATGCTCCCCAACATAGTTTGACATGTTGTTCTACTTGTAGAACAGCACACCAAGGTGTGTTAACTCTAGTTTCCAGACATTTATTGTTTAAAGACTTGGCACAACAATTATAATGTTTTTTTCCTGAAATTCGATGTGGACCTACAAACATGGTATCATTGTTTTTTTAAAAAGGCATTTGAGACATCTGAAGACACAGTAAAACATGGTACTACATCACGTTCATTTGGAATGAGTGCACTCATTTTATACTGATCTAACAGCATGAAACTCTCACTTTAGTGATAGCAGAAATCTTGTGACTACACGAATAGATCTAATATTCAGGTGCTCAGCCACTGCCATTGAATTCCTGAATCCTGTGAGGTTCAGGAGATCCCCCAAAGTAATGACCCCCAGCCCTACAAAGCATGTCAGACAAACAGGGAAAATGCCTCTCTCATGTGAGGTCCAGAAAACCATATATCAGTGGCTCTTTTAGTAGCCAAAACAAAGAGCCTGAGTTCAGGGTCTATGGACGTTTAAAAAGTTCCAAACTTTAAAAGTATTCCTGTAAAAAATTGGGAGCTTGTTTAAGTCCATCATGGTGGGGTCCATCCAAAAAAGGGTTCTGTCCAAACCCAGGCCCTGGAAAGTCCTCAAGAGTGCACAGGCCACAGCTTTCCAGCTGGAGTCTACAGCCCCATCCAAGAGTCTCTGTACAAACTGGAGACGAAAGGCTACAGTTCTGCTCTGAAGATGGACCAGCCCTTGTCCACCTTCAACTTTGGGCAAGAAAAGTACACCTTGTGGAACCCAATGTAGACCATCCCAAAAGAAATCTACTAGTATTGATTGTACCTTAGACAAAAACTGTGCTGGAGGGTCTACACAAGCAAGCCTATGCCAAAGGGATGATGCCACCAAGTTATTAATTATTAGAACGCGTCCTCTATAGGACAGTTTGTTGACCACTTCCACTTGCCGAGTCGGCCTCTGATCTTCTCAATAGTGCCCTCAAAATTTTTCTGTGTGAACGTATCATCCCCAAGGAAAACCCCCAAATATTTTAAACCATGCCTGGACCATGTTAAACCTCCCGGGAGATATGGTGCAGCCTGAGACCACTTACCGGCCAACAAAGCCACACTTTTCCCCCAATTAACTTTGGCAGAAGATAGAATATTAAAATCATTAAAAACTTCCAGAATGGTGTCCACATCCCTTTGGCTTCCAATGAGTATAGCCACATCATCTGCATAAGCTGATATCTTAAAAGAGAATTTACAGTCTGGGAGTGTTACTGCAGCTTAGCTCTCAATTGAATTAGCAAAGGCTCAATGGCCAACGAGTACAGCATGCCAGACAGGGGGCATCCTTGTCTGATTCTCCTGAAAACTTTAAAAGGTTCAACCTCGGGTTCATCTTTTCCATCTTCCCCATTAACTAAAGAAACACCCTGCTCAGGGGGTCTAATTTCATTTATTTCAGCCTCAGAAGGCTCTTGTTTAGTAGGTTGAGCCCCATCGCCGCTAGCCCCTTCCCCGTTTGCAGGTGCCTTGTCTTTATCGCTCGCGGGGTGTGCCTCCCCAACGTTGTTACTTCGCTCATTTGAGTTATCAGAGCTGCTGCGCTTGTCGGAGCAGGCTCGCACCAAATGGCCAGGTAGCCCACACCCAAAGCACTTCATCGTGTGACTAGTGACATAAATAACATAAATTTACTCACCAACCTGCACATTTAAAGTTAAATACAAATCAGACTCATTCAATACCATGTACACAAATCCGACACTACATGCTTCAATAAAGGTGATTTGCTAGCGATGGCCATCTTCCTAATGGGAGAAACAAGTTTACCATAACGGGATAGTGACTGCGTTAAAATGTCATCCTTAATGAAGGGAGGGAGATTTGAAAGGACTACCTTTTTAGACGGGGTAGACAACAGAAGTACTGAGGTGAAAACACCATCAATCACCACCCCTTGCTCCACCATCAAGTTTCAACGGCACAGTCTCAAGGAACAAAACAATTGCCTGGTTTATACGAGCTGCCGACAAGATTCTGTCATACCCAACAATTTCACCTACGGCTTAACTACAAGCTTCCACGCTGGCGGTAGATGATATCTTAATGGTGTGCCACCGCGTGAGGGAGTCAAACTTCTCCTTACCTGAGGCAGCCATGCTCCCGTCCCAAGAGCAGATGCCCAGGTAAACGCCAAACAAACTACACACTCCACTAAACAAACAAATACCACTACTAAACCTAAACAAACAAATACAACACAAAAACACACAAATAACATATAAAGATTTATAAGTGCTATAGAGAAAGAAAGTTAGAAAGAACACGGCATGGCATCCACACTCAAACAAACCGCTCGCTCACAGTGCTCCGCCCACTCACTCCCAGCATGCACTCCGACAGAGAGAGAGAGAGAGAGAGAGAGAGAGAATGAGAATGAGACTGAGAATAAACTAAAGAAATGACCCATGCTTTGATACTAGAGGCTAAGACACATCATTTGTCTCACAAAGCTTTAACTCAACGGCTACTGGACTTTTAACTGTTACTGGTGTTCTTGCCATTTGTCACGGTGTCTATACAAAGACTACAAAGGCTTTAACATCAGTCTAATTTTCACCTTTGTGAAGTGCGAATATTTGTGTGAATTTATGCATTGGCAAATTAAGAAAATGTGTCCATGGCCTTCCTGAAATACCTTCTGACACCTCAGAGGAGCTGCAAAAACTGGAACGAAAATTGAATGTACTGCATGGCACCTTTGGGTACCAGCTAGAGAATATCTTACAACAGAGTTACAAACACTCATTCTGATATGACTTGTTATGATGTTTTTTATGAAGCTAAAAGTATCAGGATGTTTTTTGTCATTGGTAATCAGCACATTGTGGTTGTAATTGTAATTAACCATCACAAAAACTCACAGCTAAGACTTGGCTAGAACAAGAGGCTCAGTTGCTGAAAGAGGCCAACTTCTTCAACTTACCATCGTCTAAGATGACCATTAAAGGAGCCAGCAGGTCACACATGCCTTGGACATAGCCCATCTCTAGATGCTCCCACACATAGCTGTCAACCAGAACACAACAATACGAAGAAACATAAATAAACATTTAGCAGGTTAGGTTCTAAGTGACAAAAAACCTAGGCGGGGAAAGTTCTAGAAATGACAATAGCGATAACCAGAGAAGAAGCGGACCTGCACATGATGTTGCGTAGCTTCTCCAGGTTGCTGGTGGTGAAGTAGTGGTAGTTGCGGTCACAGCGCTGCACGTCTTTGTCAATCCTGTGAAGGTTCAGCGCCACCGTGTCCAGCAGCTCAATCTGCCATTGGAGGCATACAGTCAGAGAAAGCCATGTTTATGCCTATGTGTGTTAATGACAGCTGATTTACAAGTATAAGCTTTCACTCTCAAAGTACTGCATTGAGGCCATAAAAGAATGTACAACTTAATATTCATTTTAAGTATAATACTTAACATTGCAGAAAAGTCTTTCATCACTATCATTAATAGTCTCATCAGTTTCACAAATATAAAAAATTCAGAACCGCTCTAATTTTTTTTAACACCCTTTTTTTTGTATATGATTTGTTTCTTGAGTGAAAAGTCTCGTCATGAAATGGGATTAATGGCAAACTCCTGCCTGGTCAGCACTGCCCTGGTGCTGCTTGATGTTCTCAGTTCCAGTGTAAGCCTGTTTGACATCGCCATACCGTGTAGGAGGAGAAAGATGGCGGGATCCCTTCTGCGGTGGCCGATGTCTCTGGCTTGTCCATCGGTGTGCTCAGACGTTCCTCTGTGACGAGTCCTGTCGGCTGGGGACGTCCTGCGAGGCCTGGGACTGTGACTCTTCGCTGGGCTCGTCCTCCATGCTCTGGCCGTCCTCGATGCTGGACAGGATCTGCGAGTGCCCCGAGGCCACCGAGTAGTTGCGGGAGGACGGCAGGCCTGAGTCCGGCGAGTCGAACTCCACCAGGGGCCTCTCGTCCAGCGCCAGCGCGGCAGGGGTCACCACCGTGGTCAGGGTCGGGGTGCTGTCGCTCCCACCGGGGGTGTCCTGGCTACCTGCGTCCGGCTCATCTACAGACATGAACACCTGGGGGGGGGACAGGAAAACATGGAAGACAGGGGGGGAGACAGATAGAAACAGACAAAGAACAGAAAGAACAGAAAATAGGATGACATCATTAATATAGAAACTAGGAAGAACAAACTAGGCAGACAGATAAACAGACTCTAAAAGAAACAAAAAGTTAGTGAAAACATGAGAGAACTTCTCTGAGACCTCATGCATGTATGGCCAGAGTGTGCTGTTGTGTGTAGGCCTACCTCGTTACTGAGGGTGGAGTCTCGGTGCACCAAACGCAGAACATGACTGTCGATGCTGCTCCCCGAGGAGAGTTTGGCAAAGATGGCCGACTGCATCTCCTTCTCCCGCTGCTTAACGATCACTCGCAGGCCTTCCACTCGCGCATGACCTGCTGATACCTGGCTGTGATCTTCTCATCGATCTGCAGGGAGGAGACACAGAGCCAAATTAGCTTACAAACATTGCTCATGATACTGAAAGAAAGATACAGAAATAACTGATATCTTTGAGCCCATAGGCTAATTTTACTGTTTTTATCTATTTTCATCAATTTGATTTTTTTCCAGATAGCTCTGAGGGATATTCCAAGTAGGTGGTTTAGTAAGAAGCATAGCTAAGTTAACTACAAAAGAGTACATGTCCCCTCGTAGAAGTGTCTTCTGTCTTCATCATGTGGTCATCAGTCTTTACCTGGGTCATGTCCTTCTTCCCCATCCCAAACTTGTAATGGCCGAGCAGGAAGGGCCACACCTCTTTCCTGATCTCGTGCTCCACCCCTCCATAATAAACCAATCGCAAGAGCTCAAGCTCCTTATAGTTCTGCACAGGCAGGATGTAAAAAGACAAACAACAAACAAACAAAGTTAATGAGAGATATATACAAAGTCAAGTTAATAGAAACACAGAGTAAATGAGCATGATAAGATTAGAAACTGTGGCAACACAGTGACTAAGTACAGGGAAGGCACCCTCTAAATAGACAAAAAACTAAGTGAAGTACTTTGGACACTTCTCACTCTAAGTGGTTGCCATCTTGGCATTGTAATGGAAGGGCAGGACCATCATGCAATTTTCTGACTTTAAATTACAGATCAAGCTATAATGTAACACATTCACACCCAGTGTGTTTCTCTCGAAGAACGACTATGCTATTGGATGACACATTATCGGTTTAGTGTTACTTTTGTCATCTCCCCCAAGTGGACATACTGTGTATTTGATATGCACATTAGCCACTAAAATTCCCAAGGTATGCAAGAACAAAATGTACGCAGTATGCACTTTAATGGAGTGTAATGTGCCAGCATTGAGATTTGAGAACAAAAAAAAAAACTGACAGCCAAAAAGTGATGACAAGAGGCAAAAATACAAGCTGAAAGGGAGTGTTGGGAAGAAGGGTGGCTTTGGGATAAATAAAATCTGAAAGGGAGTGTTTGGAAGAAGAGTGGCTTCGGTGGTTTCATGTAAACAAGACTAATCCCATGGCTGCCCCGGTGCCCAGCCCGCTCTGAGCCCAACCCTCTGACCTTGCAGTCCTTCTGGTACTTGCTCCAGACGTCCTTACTGAGGCCTCCTGAGGCCTCGCAGGGTTTGTCCGGCGGCACAATGTTGTGGTTGACCATCGCTGACAGGTGCGTCCGCACTGTGGACAGGTGTCGACAGTAGGCCAGCCCTGAGGGGGAAAAGATAGATAGAGGGATGGAGGGAGAAAAAGGAGGAACAGAGAAAAACAGTAATGGGAGGGAGAATGGAAAAAAAGAGAGAAGAAGAAGATGAAGAAGACAGAAAGAGGGAGAATGAATGAATGAGGGGGGGGGGGTCAGGAAAAGAAAGCAGGACAAAGACATGGAAAAAGAGAGAGACAGAAAGGGAGGGAGAGAGAGAGAGAGAGAGAGAGAGAGAGAAAGGACAGGAGAGAGACGTAACGATGTTAGACAGGTGGACAGAGACGTCAGCCAACCTGTACATCAGCAAAGAGGCTGCGCTTGTGTTGCCAACCACTTCAGGCGCCATCACACCTCAGACAGCGACACAGAGGGAACACTAAGTACTCATCTCGACACATCCAAACTGTCAAATGAGTCACACACAAGCTGGCCTGTGTCGTCAGCACTTTGTCTAAAATAGCCTACTATTTTTCACCATGTCAGTGAACTTCAATGATCATGCTATTTATGGGATAGCGGATATTTCTCCCTGCTTCACTCAGAAAAAAAATATGGTGAAAGAAAAGAGTTTCACACACCGCTTAACCAGAAGACAAATATAGTATACATTTATAGACATATTTTTTTCTGGTCTTTTATGAGTTTCTGTTCATAAAAGTTCACAGGTGGTGGTCGTATAATAAGAATATCATGAAAAGGTTGATTTATATCAGTAAAAGTGAGACTTGTATATTATATTCATTCATTACACACAGACTGACATATTTCAAATGTTTATTTCTTTAATTTTGATGATTATTACTGACAATTAATGAAAATCTCAAATTCAGTATTTCAGAAAATTAGAATATCACTTAAGATGGATGCAAAAAAGATTTCTAAAAATGTTGGCCAACTAAAAAAGTATGAACATGAAAAGTATGAGCATGTAAAGCACTCAATACTTAGTTGGGGCTCCTTTTGCCTGAATTACTGCAGGAATGTGGCGTGGCATGGAGTCTTTGGCACTGCTTAGCTGTTATGAGAGCCCAGCCAGCTTCTTTAGCAATGACCTTTTGTGTCTTAACCTCCTTGTGCAAGGTGTCAATGGTCGTCTTTTGAACAACTGTCAGGTCAGTAGTCTTCCCCATGATTGTGTAGCCTACAGAACTAGACTGAGCGACCATTTAAATGCTTTTGCAGGTGTTTTGAGTTAATTAGCTGATTAGAGTGTGCACCAGGTGTCTTCAATGTTAAACCTTTCCACAATATTGTAATTTTCTGAGATACTGAATTTGGGCTTTTCATTAGTTATAGTCAGTTATATGTCAGTTTTAATCATCAATATGAAAAGAAATAAACACTTAAAATATGTCAATCTTTGTAAAATAAATGTATACATTATACAAGTTTCACTTACGTGGAATTACGAAAAATAAATCAACTTTTTCATGGTATTGTAATTATATGACCAGCATCTGTACTATTTAGTCCTTTTTAGTTATGCAGTGTGCAAAACACTCTTCTCTCATCTCTTGACAACTGTTTACACACCTGCCACGTTCATCTCAGCGCAAAAATATCATCTACTGATGTACTCATAAACATAGGGACATGAAACATTTCTTAAGAAATAACACTTTAAAGCCTTTAACCCTTTGAGGAGTCAACCATTTTTTCCCTGTTTTTCTAGAATTGTACACAAGCATTCTTTAGCGGTCATAGAACTTCATGTTAAAAATCCCTCTGAGTATTTGTTACATCCTAGTGGGAACTAGTGGGATCAATTTTGCAAATGTTCTAATCACACATACGTGACTGTACTCCTCAAAAGGGTTAATGGTGTTTTTTAATGCGACTTACATCCATAGAAAGCTCGGGACACAATCTGCCTCTTCATGTTCTGACAGAGCATCTTCAGCGGCTGTCTAAATAGGGAAAAACATTCCAGTTGCCAGGGTGATCAGTTAGGGCCATGCCCCCCACCCCCATCTCCCAATGCCCCAAGTGGCGAGAGTGGTGATGCGATGTGATGTGATGTGATGTGGTGTGGTGTGGCCCTCACCGGTCGTGTACGCAGGTGCAGCCGGCTGGAAGCTCGAAGGACGCGTTGCTGCCCCCTGTGGAGCAGGAGAGGCAGGACGACAGGTGACTGGTGGTCTCTCCCTGCTGCCAAGACAGAGGACTGCCCCCCAACCCTGGAATCTCCGCAAAGTCCCCATGGTCTGTAGGGGGCAAGGGGCGATGGTGTGTGTGTATGTGGTGAGTGAGAGAGAGAGAGAGAGAGAGAGAGAGAGAGAGAGAGAGAGAGAGAGAGAGAGACAGATACAGAGACAGAGACAGAGAAAGAGAGAAGCAAAAACACACAGAAGACAGACAGAGAGAGACAGAGAGAGAGAGGGTGAAATGCAAGAAAACGTATTTCCCATCACATTATCCATGCACACAATACCTTATATTCACTACAATTCACTATTATTATTATGCCAATGGACTGAAAAGCCTATGAAGCTGATTATCTGAGCTACAACTAAATCCAAAAGATAGATATACATATGCTATTTACCATATGTATGTATGTATGAGTCTTTTGAAAAATGCTAACAGAGCAATAACTGGAATTGAAATGGTCCACAATATGCAAGTAGTTTGATTTGCTTTATTGGACGCAAGGTTTGTCAGCTCAACCATGCCCCAAATTAAGGTATAGTCCAGAGTTTTGACTTGTAGTAAGGTGTGTAATTCTTCAGCTTTTAAATGAAGTCCTTTTCTCTCACTAATAGAGAACATCTTTGTCTGAAGTCATACATTATAAAGAAAAAAATCCACACATATGCAGCATGCACACACGCGTGCACATGCACGCACACACACGCACACACACACACACACACACACACACACACACACACACACACACACACACACTTCTCTCTCCCTTGTTCTAACCCTCATGCTCACACACCACTCTCTCTCTCCCTCACACACACACGCACACACACACACACAAACACACAGACACACACAAGAAGACAAAACAGAACAGGAAACAATCTGGGAGTTTAATCATCTGAAAGCGCATGCTGTCATGGTGAACCAAACAAACAGGACCAGTACGACCATATGCACAGCCAACACAAGAGGCCAAGTGTGTGTGCAGCATATGAGGCAAAGAGGCAGGCATCATGCTTTAACCCCCCGGGCTGCAGGCAGACTCTAACCACACACACACACACACACAGACACACACACACACACACATACGTACACTTACACACACACATATGCACACACTAGCAGAAACACACACACACACACACATATACACTGGCGCACACACACGCGCACACACTCACACACACACAAATATGCACACACTGGCGCACACACACACACACACACAAACTCAACAAGACATCTGAAAGCTTAAGAGAGCACAGGAGAGAACAACAGGAGGGCAGCTCAGGCCATGCTGGATGCAACAGACCGCAACATGACAGAGGAATGAACAGAACTAAACAAACAAAAAAAAAGAAGTGAACCAAAAGAAAAACAAAACAACGAACAAAAAAAGAGGGGAAAATTACACCAAAAAACTGCTGGAGCACGTACACTGTTTTGGAGTCTGAAATGAATCTGTAAGACATTGACACCGAGTAAAATGCTCTTCACCTTAATTCTTCAGGTTGGAGCTGAAGACCTGCTAATAGTCACTTTTCTTTTAGGTCAAATAAAAAAAGAAAAAAAAGAAAAAAAAAAGATAAAAAAGCAAGAAGGAGGTCACGTTTTCCCATCCCTTTTTGTTTTGTATGTTTTTCTATTTGTCTTTTCTTTTGTTTTGTTTTTTGGACTATATATATATATTTATAACTGAGTGGGTTAGACTATGGTCAAATGTGCGACGCGTTCACAGAACGATCCATGTGCTCTACTGCGCAAGAACCCCACAGGACCTCTCTGTCATAATGAAAGGTGGCCGACGTTCGTGAAGAATTACAGTGAACAGCATTGCAGAACAAATAAAAAACTGGCTCAACACAGAGGAGAAGGAAACAACCCAAAGGTCAACAAAAATAAAAACAAACAAACAAAAACAAAAAAAACAAAAAAAAGGAACAGGGAAGCAGGTCGGATAAAAAGAGAGAAACAGATTCCCGACAAATAAGCGAATGCACATTCTGCGAAGTCTTCAAAGCAAACAAACCAAAAAACCAACCCAACAAAACAAAAAAAAGAAGATTCGGGTGCAAAGACATGCAATATCATCAAGCATGTTGCAGTGAAAAACGAAAAAAACAAAAGGGAGAGAGGGAAACCCAAACTTAAAAGCTGAAGGTTTTGGAAAACTTAAAACGAAGGTGTTTTAACAGAAGAGCGCAAAAAAGAGAGAGAGAGAGAAAAAAAAAAGCAAATTATCAGAGCATTCCCCTGAACAACGGTATCCTACCACACCCAACAGTGCAGGAGGAGGCTGAGCAGGTGGGGCCATAATATGCCCTCTGAGTGAGCTGCTGTCTGCCCTGCTATGGCTGCCTGGACACGTACAGTACGTAGGTATTACCACACCAACACCCCTCTACAGTAGGTTCTACTCTTTTACCCTGCTGTGAGCCATCCAGCACCATAGTTCATGTAAATAGGGATGTTTCATTACAGGTAATTAAAGACGAGCCCTACCATACAAAAACTTCTCCTTCTGCTTTTCCCTCCTCTACATTGCTGCGAAACATTCAGTATCGTAGGTCATTACAGTATGGAAGTTTCTTGAAAGGTGGTCAGAGACATTTGGCACTACTACCCAGGTCTTCAAGTACACAGTAATTACTTTAAGACTTTTTTCCTCTTTTTAAGATAAGAGTTTATGCCCATTTGATACATTATTACTGTGCTCATCCCTTGGTGTCATACCAATTCTGAACAGCTGGGGGCAGCAGTGCATCAGCATGCTCTCTATAGCTGAGCCCCATCACGTCACAAAGAGCCACTCCAGAGGTGGAGGCTGCAGCAACAGTGGAGGAAGATACAGGCTGTACGAGGACAGACACATGTGTGTGTGTGTGTGTGTGTGTGTGTGTGTGTGTGTGGGGGGGGGGGGGGGGGGTTGTCTTTGTCTGACTGCGTGGCACTAAGATGTGGCAGGCACTACAGGGTTGGTTTGAGTGGCCAACTCGTCACTACTGTCACCAGGAGACCAGAAAAAGAGAGAGACAGATATAAATAGAAAGACAGAGAGAGATGAGGATAAAGAGAAAGAGAGACAAAGAGAGAGATGGGGATAAAGAGAGAGAGAGACAGAGACAGGAAGAGAGAGAGATAAATATATATACGAGAGAGTAAGACGTGTGATGAAACGCAGGAACTGATTCACACACAGAAGGGTCAGCACTAGCACCAAAGTGGGTCAGTGACTATATAGGGCCACGCTTGACTGAAGGGCTCTATGGGGGGGCGCGAGTGAGATGTGACAAGTGCAAGGCGGTGTGTGGAAGCGTGCGAACACACCAACCCCCCCCCCCCCCCCTCATCAGTGTTTCTCCAAGGCCACTCAGTGTGAACATGACCGTGCGCTTATGCACGAGCTAAACATTTAGCTCAGAACTCACAGCAGCACTGACACACTGAACAAATTTGACTTTTACTACAGACAACGGGGTCCAGGGTAGGGCTTTGAACAGCCTCTATGGCTGCTGTGATGTTATTACCATGTAACTAAACTCTGGCACAGACCTGGGTCTCAATCTCCCTTCCTCTCTTCCTCCCCCTTTCTCTCTGTCTTTGTCTCCGTCTTTCTCTTCCTCCATCTTTCTCGTAAACCTTTCTCCCTCTTTCACTCTGTCACGCTTTGGCTCTTACAGCAGCTCACACACAGGGACATGTCACTTGACCTAACTATTGTTCTTGGCAGGGCCCGTTGCCATGGAGACGTGTAGACACGGGCACCCCGGCCAATGACTGGCCACAATTTATAAAAAGCAGCTCGATGGGCAACACTCTTTTGTTTTGCTTTGTTTTTTTTTTGTTTTAAGTGGCCAACAGGAGTACTAACACCACTGTCACAGTCTTGTCTTTGTGCTATATTACATAAAAGCCCTTTATCACATTATCTGATGAGCCTGTCACCTTCTCCCATCCACACCAACGGGCCTGCACTGTTACGGTGAGAGGATAAGGGAAAAGGGGGAGGTGGGGTAGAGAAGAAAGGAGAGGAGAGGGGAGGAGAGAAGAAGAGAGAGGAAGAGAGGACAGGAGAGGAGAAGAAAAGGTAAGAAAATGGGGGGTGAATAGGAGAGAAGTTGGGGATGGCAGGAGGTAAGAAAGAGGAAAGAGGAAGAAAAGAAAGAGAGGAAGAGAGGGGGAGCAGGGGGGGAGAGAGGACGGGTGGCAAAGTGGGTGTGCTTGGTCATAAAAACCTTTCATGACATTAGGGTCTGTGAGGTTCCGCGAGCAGATCATTGAGATCATTGCGTGAAGTCTATCCTCCTCCTCCTCATCGTCGTCCAGCGAGGGCGCGCGACTGCCCGTGGTGTGGTGGTAGTTAATAGTGACTGCTCGGGCAACAAGAGAACACAGTTCATCACCCTCCACAGGGCTACAGAAATCACTGCTCTCACACGCACACACACACACACGTGCACACACACACACAGAATACAAGACACACAAACACATGTACACACTCACAATGAAACATTCATTGGGAGGGATTTAAAGGAACTTAAAGGTAGGTCTATTACCTACAGGGACCTAGCAACATACCGGAACGTTCTTTAATTTATTGTAACTATACATGCCAGGAGAGTAAGTACACACAGTTGCCAATACAGGCAATGGGATGGCCATTGGTGGAGACCCCAGCTTCGGACAGACAAAGTCCCACCATGTAATGGTTCTCCCTGTGCACGTCACACAGGTGATTAAAGTCATTAATCATCTAGCTGGCTGTAAAGTTGTGCTTTTTAGGACTGGCTATAAATGGTTACTGGGCAGAACAACAACATGGCAAGACATTTACAGGCACTGGTCATGTAATTGGAATATCATGAAAAAGTTGATTTATATCAGTAATTCCATTTAAAAGGTGAGACGTGTATAGTATATCCATTAATTACACAAAGACTGATATATTTCAAATGTTTATTTCTTTAATGTTGATGATTATTACTGACAACTAATGAAAGTCCAAAATTCAGTGTCTCAGAAAATTGGGAATATTACTTAAGATTGATACAAAAAATTCTAGAAATAGTGGCCAACTGAAAAGTATAAACATGAAAGTATGAGCATGTACAGCACTCAATACTTAGTTGGGGCTCCTTCTGCCTGAATTACTGTAGCAATGCGGCGTGGCATGGAGAGCCAAGGTTGCTCTGATGGTGGCCTTCAGCTCTTCTGCATTGTTGGGTCTGGCGCATTGCATCTTCCTTTCCACAATACCCCATTTAAAGGCCTTTGCAGGTGTTTTGAGTTAATTAGTTGATTAGAGTGTGGCACCAGGTGTCTTCAATATTGAACCTTTCCACAATATTCTAATCTTCTGAGATACTCAATTTGGACTTTTGATTAGTTCTCAGTTATAATCATCAATATTAAAAGAAATAAACACTTGAAGTATGTCAATTTGTAAAATGAATTTATACATTATACAAGTTTCACTTTTCAGTGGAATATCGGAAATAAATCAACTTTTTCTTGATATTCTAATTACATGACCAGCACCTGTACTTTCTGAAGCTGGGCTTGTCCTCCACCACTGCGGGCCATCGTCAGGAACAGTGTGCCGCCAGCCGCAGAGTGCTGCTACCCTCACATATCTACCCACAGAGCCTGAGGTTCAAAGGTCAGGAAGGGAGGGAGGGATGGCTGGTAAGGGGGCGCATCATGTAGGCTTAGAGAGGTGGACTGGCACTGACGACTGGATGCAGCCAAGCACTGCGGCTACCTTGACACTTGTGGATTTAGATCCTATGACATTAGGTGGGCCCCCTATGGAGTCTATGTGTTGTAAGCACCACTGAATTAAATTTAATAGAGATCCATCGTTCAACTCCAATTCAATTCTCAAATCAGAGTTAGATTTGAAGATACTGAATTACCGGTACACTAATTAGTTCTGCATAGGCCTAGTCAGCGGCTGGTTCTACTAGTTGCTCTATCAGTTGGACACGAGGCAAAGGCGAGGGGGAAATGAGCAAGGACCAGGTTAGGAAGAAGATGAGGAGGAGGAAGAGGAGGAGGAGGAGGAAGAGGGTGGAGCAGGAGGTCACTCACTGGAGTCGGGGCGATATCCGGGGTAGACGATGCGGAACACGTAGTCGGCGGCGACCTGCTCATCTCCCTCGCTGTCGCCCTCTACCAGCCGCGCCGTACTGTTCCTCTTCCTCAACTTAGGGAAGACTTTACCCTGTGGGCCAGACCACACACACACACACACACACACACACACACACACACACAAACATACACATACACATACACATACACATATACAATCAAGAACAGACACACAAGGAGAAAAAAACAACAACATATATTTACACACACACACACACACACACACACCCACCACACACACACACAAAGACACACAGAGCTTGCGCTTTTAATTGTATTCACCTAAACAACTCTTTGGGCTTAGTCAACTAATTGACAGCAAATGGCACAAGGGGCCAGGGGAGATGGGTCTTTCTTCCCTCTGAAATGTCCACTTATCTGTAACTAATTAGGCTCCACTGACACTCTGTTTCTGTGTGTGTGTGTGTGTGTGTGTGTGTGTGTGTTCTGTAACACTGGGCTGCCCAGGCACCGATCATGGGTGTCTAGACATGGGTCAAATGAGTAGGAGATTTTTGTTTTTCGAGACACCAAGTACGAGTATGATTTTGCTAGAACATGAAGTACCTTAAACAGTTACTTTCTGTTTGAAAACTTACAATTAGTAAGTCCTTGTTGCCAACTTGGCACTGGACTGAACCTTGTGTTGTCCTGTCATTGTTACTGTATCTGTGTTGGACTCACACAAGGCAAACCTTACGTTTGAGAAACCAGGTGTGCAGGGGTATCCCTTTGGCATGGAGCCCTAGCCCCAATGAGGTGTCAATGGGGCTTGAGAAAGTAAAAAAACCCTGCCATATATTAACCAACCATATTCTGAATCAGCTGATCCTGAATCAGCTGATTTTTTTTTTGCACTTCAACCAATGACACTGCTGCTTAAATGGCACCATTTGGGCTTTATTACGCTACACACTGTGTGTGATCCTGTATTACATACAAGCCTTATTGCACTTTTTGCCATGTTTATATTATGTTTTGTCATCATGTTTTATTGTCTTGTTTATAAGACGTTTAATGTTCACTGTGGGCCTAGGGAGCGCTACATTTCAAATTCTGTGTGTGCAACCTGTACATATGGTTTTTGACAATAAAGCTGATTTTGACTTTGACTTTGATCCTAATGAGCACACAAATCATGCGACAGGTAGATGGGCTGACTAGTAAACTCACCTGTTCTAAGTGCACAAGTAAAATGAAATGTGTGGCAGGGTATTTGGCTTTATAATGCAGTGACTGACACCTCTGGTGTCCCATCTCCTGCCAGGAGGGGGGCGGGGTGCTCACCTTGCCCCTCTGGGACCAGAGGGGGGGCTCCAGCTGCCCCCGGGGCAGGAGGCCGTTCTCCAGGCATGAGAGGAAGGCCAGCAGATGCCCCCCGGGGGGGAAGTGCAGGGGCGGCCGCTGGATGCCGTCCTGACTCACCAGCACCAGGGTGCCACCACAGTCCGCTGGTGAGGAGGGGCAGGAGAGAGGAGAGGAATAGAGGAGAGGAGAGGAGGACAGAGGAAGAGAGAAAATTAGGGACAGTGAGGAGTGGGGGGGGGGCAAGGAGAGAGATGAGGAGAGGGAGAGGAGGACAGAGGAAGAGAGAAAATTAGGGCCAGTGGGGGGTGGGTACGAGGACAGAGACGAGGAGAGGGAGACAAGGACAAAGAGGAGGAGAGGGAGAGGAGGAAAGAGAGAGATAGAGACAGAGAGAGAGAGAGAGAGAGAGAGAATAGAGCTTGCTTAAATACAAGCAATGTATGCTACAGTCATTACATCACTGTATTCTCCATCAGAAGTTAAGCTTAACTTGTTATAACGCTAGGCATGATGCACACATCCCTAATACCTCACGCTGCAATAAGGACACTATTCTCACAGCACAGAGAGCCGGGGGGGAGACCCAGAGAGGGTGTTTTATGTCACGCCAGTAAAACAAACATTGCGGCGGATACCATGACAACAATCTGCCTCCCGCACTGCTGCACCGACGCAGTGCTACCATAAAAACGCAGCAGGGGGGGGTGGGAGGGGGGTTGCAGGGAGCAGAGCCCAGGGTGCAGGCACAGCAGCCAGTGCCACTGAGTGCCGACAAGGATGGATGGATCAGGCTTTCCGTTGTGCCAACAATCTTTTAATATTGACGTTGCAGGCTTTGCACCTTCATCAGACATAATGTTATGTCTAATGAAGGGCTGCCCAAATGCCCAAAATGTCACTGTTAAAAGGTTGTGGGGAGCATATTATTGGTGTTACAAACTTTATCTTCTTCACTATATAGGAGTATGTTCTGTGGTCCAGCACCCAGACTTTTGCTTTAGTCTTTTTGAGCAGGACAGTAGTCTAACAGGTGCCAGACAAAAGCAACAAACTAGATGACAAAGGAGGTCTGCACACACCACAGTCTCCAAAAGTCCATTTAATAAACAGCAGACAAAGCAACATTTCGATGAAGAAACTGCAGTCGAAATGATGCCTTGTCTTTCGTTTATGAAATGAACTTTTGAGTGCGTATGCAGTGTGCAGACCTCCTCTGTCATCTGCTTTCCGGTGTGCCAACTATCGAAACCCGTCAAGTCTTAATGGTCGAAACTGAGAAAATTAGCAGTTAGTCATGCCCACAGATCGATTTCTTCCCCCCGTCATGACTCGGCCAGTTCATCTTCCTGTTCGGATTATGAGGAAGTGTTCCCGCAGGCGCTGGATAAAAATGAGACTTCATAGTAACAAACTCGCTATTAATTTTTGGCGTAGTCTGTAAGAAATCATTATAGAGTGAGTCTGCACTGAACTATGAGAATGGAGCGTGAATGGAGAGCCAAAATAAGACAGAGCGAGACAGAGAGAAAGACAAAGAGAGAAAGAGAGACAGAGAGAGAGAGTGAGACAAAGAGAGAGAGAGAGAGAAAGACAGAGGAGAGACAGAGAGAGGAGAGACAGAGAAATGGTAGACTCACGTCGCTGGTGGCAGTGTATGCAGACAATCTGTCGTAAAGGCACGGTCAGGGCATAGTCCCAATACACACTGCAGGGGGCACAAATGGAGAAATGAAGAAAGTCAAGTGAAGTCATATTAGTTATACAACGCCCTCCCTCCCAGGATAGCACATTTAAAAACAACAGGAACTGACCTAAAGTGCTTCACAAAATAAGGCTACCCACAGATTACAAGTAGAGAAATGGGGTAAACAAATCAGTTTAAAATAGGAGAAACAGTAAACAAAACAGATAAAAAATAGATAAAACAGAACATGAATAAAAGATAAAACAAAGCAGGGGGCAGGTATTATCTCTCTGAAAACCAGACACTGCGTTTAAAGGAGAGATTGGTCCCTGCCTACCTCTTGTCCGGGTCACAATCCCCCAGAGTGCCGTTTATCAGCTGATTGGGGGTCCACTTCAGCGTGAGTGTCTCCGCAGTCTGGTGCAAGGACAGGTACCCTCGCAAAACCTCCATGTCCTTTTTCTGAAGAGGGAGAGGATGGATAAGAGAGAGGCACACAGAGAGAGGAGAGAGAGAGAGGGAGAGAGGGAGAGAGGAAGAGAGAGAGAGAGGGAGAGAGAGAGAGAGAGAGAGGAAGAGAGAGAGAGAGATAGAGAGAGATGGATGAATTAGGCCTTAAGTAAACGAAATAAACACAGCTACATTGCCAGTACCATGCACGCAAAACAACACTTCCAAATAAAATATAGCTGCAAGTGGTGATGACGTTGCCTCGCACCTCCGCCCACCGCAACCCATGACATTTCTCCACCCAACAATATGGTCACCACCTCAAATAGCCAAAAACTGGGACAGTGTTTGTGTGTATGTGTGCATGTACCATTGTGGATGTTTGAGGAAGGGACACTGGTAAGTTGACTGGTAACATACATCTAACCTAAATTATTCTGCTAAACAATCTAGGAATGATATGTCACAGAAAAAAAATCCTTCTATCGCTAGTTGGTTGCGTCATGCCAGACAAGTACTGTGGGCATGTGGAGGTCATCCTAATCATATTGTACAATATCCGGTGCTCGGGCCCTAATTAAAGAAAATGCCAGGAAGAGAGATAAAGAGAGAGAGAAAAAGAGGGAGAAAAGAAAGAGAAAGAGTAAAAGAGGTTGGATGAGTCAAAGACAGACGAAGTATGTCTCTCTTAAGACCAGTGGGCACTCGTAATGTCCATGAGATCCAAATATCAGCTTTCATGCGGAAATCCAATTAGAGTTTAATCTGGCCTCCCCCGGTCTGCCTGGGTCATTTCACCATTGATCCGCCAGGGACTGAGCTCCCTGCCCCACACCCTGATCCATCACAGAGCCAACAGCAAGGCAGGCTCAGGGATGGGGAGACTGGAAACCTTACACACATGTGCTTGCATGCATACACACACACACACACACGTGAGCGCACACACACATATATACAGACATAAATGCACATTAAAGCTCACAAAAAACAACACCCCACACATGCAAGTACATGTACACGCGCCCACACACAGATACACACAAACACTGCCCACACATCTCACATGCTGCCTAATCCTCTCCAGCAATCACACCAGAACTAGTCCTGCACTGTGTGTGTCTCTACCACACCTTCACCGTCTGGTTTGGGCCTGTCCTACCTTACTGAGAAATGGGAGGAGTGCTGAGCTGGGGGGGGGAGAAAGAGTCAAATGGAGAGGACGGGAGAGGAGAAGAGAGGAAAACAGTAGAGAAGAGAATAAACTAAAGGGGAGGTGAGGAGAGGAGAAGAGAAGAGAACAAAGAATAGAGGAGCAGAGAAGAAGACAAATGAAAACAGAGTAGAGGGAAAGATAGGAGAGGAGAGAAGAGCAGAGAAGATGAGAGGAGAAGAGAGGAGAGAGGAAGTTTGGCGAGGTAAGGAGCAGAAGAGAGGAGAAGAAAGAAAAGAAAAGAGAAGAAAAGAAAAGGAGAGGTGAGGCGAGGTGAAGTGAGGTGAGGAACAGAGAGATGTGAGTGGGAGGACAGGTTGTGAGATTGACCCCAGCCCTCTGCCATGTTTATTCCCCTCCCCTGACTGACGGTGTGGGGTGTGGATCAATGCCTGGTCTTTTAATCCCCCCCCCCCCCCCCCCCCCCCCCCCCACTGCAGAGTCCCATGCTCCTGTGAAGGACACGCAGCCACCCGCAGCCTCTGAATGTGGGATGCTGTAACAGTGCTGTGTGGGACACCACCGGTACATGTCTACTGTGTTCTGATTAAAGAGTGTGTTAAAATTCTCTCTTCTCTCTCTTTCTCTATCTCTCATTCTTTGTCTGTCTGTCTGCCTGCCTGTCTCTTCCTCTCTCTGTCTGTCTCTCTGTATTACTCTTGCTCACTCTTGGTCATATTTACATAGAGACACACACACAAAAAGGTCACCATAACACTGATACACACAGACACACAGACACACAGACACACAGACACACAGACACACACACACACACACACACAGGTATAACAGACCCCACTCACCGGTTGGACCAGCACATTGTTTTTGCCGTAGAGCAAGTGGACCCGTGAGTTCTGGTGCAGCGACTCCACGTACTCCCGCGCTGAGGCGGCAAACTTGTCCTCCGTCATGTTGCCGCTTGACTGCCTCTTGCGGATCTGCAGACACAGCGAGCATCAGCAACCATCACAAAACATCAACACATAAAACACATTACTGGACAACTAACTGTTGTAGAGTCCACCACAGACACAAACTAAAACTACAAACCTGCCTCTGCTTAGTCTACGTAAAATAGGATACTGCTACAGTATGTGCTGCATGGAAAAAGTCTTCCAGTGATTTAGAAGTAAAAAAGGGCAAGGTGAAACACCACTTGCAAGCTTCAAAATCATATACAGATTTAATGTAAATAGATTGTCTACTATTTACTTTTTTGCAAGTACATTTAGGCACATACAAGCTGCCATATTGTATTGAATATTCATTCATTGCTGAGTGGCACCATAAATGTTTCATAAATGTGGGAGTTTTACTGTGTTACTGCATGACCTTCTTGGACAGCTAGATCACTTCCTGAATACTGAATTCTCTCTTTCCCTCTTTCTACCCCTCTCTCCATGCCCTCCCGTTCTACCCCGCTCTCCATCCCCTCGCCCTCACCCCTAGGGCGGGCCTGCGGCTGGGGGAAGACTCCTGTCCTCGGTGAGCTCCGTGGATGCGGTGCCTCTGGACGAGCTCATTGGCTGAGGGGTCCGTCCAGAAGTGATCGGAGGTCTTCAGTTTGGTGTACTCCAGGGCACAGGGACCAACTGCAACACATGCAACATGGAGACAGTTAGGGTTAAAGGGTAACAATGCATACACACACACACACACACACACACAACACTGAGACAGTCATGGTAAAAGTGTTATAGTACACATGCAACAATGAGACAGGCACAGTTGAAATTTAATAATGCACAGACAACACAGAGAGAGTCATGGTTAAAGCATAATACTACATATGGTGCTCAAAGACAAACATGGTCACAGCATATTACTGCACACACAACACAGAGACAGATTACAGCATAATAATACCACACATGCAACATGAAGACAGTAACAATTGAAGGATAATAACGCAGAATATGAAAAGATTCTTAGCCATTTCATCCGCTTGCCGTTTGCCAAACATAGCCAGCGGCTGCTCATCGGAGAGCACCGAAGCTTAAAGTGGCAATCAACCACACAGTGCTCCCCAGTGTGTGTTATACACATTCACCTTGTGCGGACCACATTCTTTTACCGACTGTGCCATCAACACAAGCCATTTCTAACCACATAGTCATCATAACGATAGCCTAAATCACGCAACATTTCGGACCATTAGGAGCATAAAAACCCTGGGATGTCCCTGAGGGCCTTAGTACCATGGTGGAGCAGAAGACTTACCCAGCAGAGCAGCGAGGATGGGGCCAAACACCGAGTCATGCATCAAGGCCTCCTTCTCGTAGTACTTACTGAGAGGACAGAAAGAGACACAAAGAGCACAACACACACTATCAGTCTCAATGATAATGAATGGTAATGACAATGAAAAGGCATGGTAATGTTGTCCCTCATTGACTCATTTTGTACTGTAGTTTTTTATCTAGTTTTCATCCATCTAGGTCTTGTGTTTCTTCCTCAGCAAAGCAACAAAATCAAGGCGTTTTTCAAGTCATGCTACAAATATGGACACACAAAAATACTGATGTTGCCCTCAAATTACGTCGAATTACTGGCAGAGTTAAGACGAAGAAGAGCTAAGGCCCAGGAGATGCTTGAGGGTGTTCTGTGATACTGTTGAGCAGTGACATACCTGGAGTTGTCCACGATGTACTGCACTATCTTGTCCAGAACCTTCTGGAAGAGGGCGGTGCGGACCCAGATGTGCTTGATGGCCTGTGCTGAGAGGGGCTGGGGGGCGCGACCTGCCGTCGACCCCTGCCTCCTGAGAGGCTCCTGTGCTGTGCTCTGTGGTCTCCTGAAGAAACACACACACAGAGACACACACACACACACACACAGACAGACACAGCCAGACACAGATACGCACACAGAGATGCACACACACACACACACACACACACACAGATTAGAATGAGTGAGTGACAGAGATCAATAATGTCATTTCAGGCTCATCTTATCCAATACAGTGGTGTAGTAGTGGATTAGAAATGCATGTATCTTATTTAACACCAAAAGACTCCTCTCCTTTTCATAATCTCTCATGTTAAGGATGTGTTTAGTGTGCCCGCACCCCACTTTACCATCATGCGTACATTTTGCCCAACTTTTTCCAGTGGCACGCACCACAGAAGTACAGAGCATGTGTCGCATCTGCCACCACACAGTGGCACTGTGCCACACCACGATTCGTGCCTTCATTGTGTGCGTGAGTGCAACTGAGTTGAACTCCAAAGCTATGAGCAGCAAAGGAGGGGAGGTGTGTGTGTGTGTGTGTGTGTGTGTGTGTGTGTGTGGGGAGAGGGGGTAGGAATGCTGGCAGTAAGCTATCGTGTCAGAGCACAGCTACCCCGATCAGACGGCTCGGGCACTGATTACCCCTCTGATGATGGGTATTAACGGACAAAGACACTTTGACCGGGCGAGTGTGAATCACTCGGCGACGAGGGCCGACCACACCGTTGCCTCGCCGCCCGCAGTCTGAACCCCTGATTTTCACACGGCTGCAATTTTCAAGTTTCAAAAGAGCTGACAATTTGCCATAATTGCTTTCTTTTTTAAGTCTGGTGTTTTTTTTTTCTTTTGCACACTCAGTGTAACAAGTCAGAAGAACAGCAGTCTCTCTTTTTTTTCCTCCTTGCCCCTCAAACACAGACATCTCTTATGCAGAGTCATATACAGTCTCAGACGGGCTACAGTCACCCAACCGAATCAGTCTGCTGCGATCACATGGCAGACATCACTGTCAGTGGCAGAGAGGGCACAGGGGAGGCATCATTAATCAAACACCGCATGACACTACTCCTCCTGGAACCACAGCGCGCGCACACACGCACACACACACACACACACACACACACACACACACACACACACACACGCAGCAGCAGTCACGAAGCGCTTTTCTGAACACTCAAGCCCCATGAGCTTCTCAGCAACAGGAGATAACACTAAAGGGGCCAAGAGGGTTGCTTCTCACACACACACACACACACGCGCACGCGCACACGCACACACACAAGAAAATACTGGACCTCATACACAAACACACACACACACAGATGAAAATACAGGACCTCTCTCTCACACACAAACACACACACACAGATGAAAATACAGGACCTCTCTCACACACACTCACACAATGCCCTGATGAAATGAAAAGAGGCAGCTGCGCAGCAAAGGCCACCCTGAGTGCTAGCTAGGTGCTTGGCAAGGAGCGAGACAGACAGAGGAACTCCCCTGTTCTCTCTCTCTCAGGTATAATGTTAGCAAAACGCTCGCAAACACCCCATCTGACCTCAGCACTGCATTATTCATGAACCAGGAGACTCATCATCGACACACAGCCCATTCCAGCCAGTTGGCAGCCACACGACATCTACTTTTGGGAAATGGAAGCAATTACGGCACAAAACAGGAGGCATAATTCTTTATAGTTTTTTAACACCACAGCTAAGATAAAAAAAACAAAAAAAAACATTTTTTTTAAATGATGTGGAAGCTTAATGGTCTGAGCTGTTGGTGACCGTCCAACTCTGCAACAGCACAGCTCAGGGGGAGGAAAGAGTGATCTTTGCTACCTTTGGCTCCTTACATGGCTGACCTGCCTATACAGGGTGGGGTAGGTGGTGGTGGTGGTGGTAAAGATGGGGTGGGAGGGTTACAGTGAGCAGGAAGTGGCTCTGGGTGTGGGTTGGAGGGGGGGTGAGGCGAGGTGGGGTGAGGGAGAGAGGATGGGACGATGGGATGGATGCTGTGGTGAATGAGTGCAGCAGCAGCTCCATCCATCTGGGTGCGGGGCTGGCTGCCCACGGGAGCAGGAAGACCAGGGGCCGTCATCTCCACAGATCTGCATTAGCATTGATCCTGTGTGTCACCCTCGGCCCAGCAAGCCACAGCCAGAGTGATGGGATGTGGTAGAAGTAAGTGTGTGTGTGTGTGTGTGTGTGTGTGTGTGTGTGTGTGTGTGTGTGTGTGTGTGTGTTTGTGGCTGAGTGTGTGCACGTCTGCATAACTCTGTGTGTGTGCACATCTGCTGTGTGTGTATGTGTGTGAGTGAAGGTGTGTGTGCGTTTGTGTTAGTGACTCTTTTCTGTGTGTTTCTGCATGTGTGTAAGCGTGTATGTGTGGTTTGTGTAAATATGTATGTGTGTGTGTGTGTGTGTGTGTGTGTGTGTGTGTCTGTATAGGCTGTGATTAGGTGAGTGTATGTGCGTGTATCAGTGGTTATACCCCACACTGCAGAGGGCCTGTTATTGGCAAACAAATAAATAAGCTTGCATCTCGGTGGAGATGACGTCGGAGCTATGCAAATGTTTTATCGAGCTTAATTTCTCTTTAAATGACAAGTGAGACGATGTATTGCCGCCGACCCTGGCTCCTCATCTGAATGTTCGATCGATCCGAGACTTTGGAGTCAGGGCTCGGTAAGGTCGTCACCGCCAAAGCCTATTTTATACGGTTCCTCCAGCAGCCAAACTCTTCTCTTAAGGGGAAATGGTAATTCTGCAGGAGCCTTAGGAGCCCAAATTCACTACATTATCTAAACGCAGCATGAGCACCCAGAAGAAGTAAATGTTGACAGAATATCGAAAAGATGTGTACTTGAGAGCTCTGCTGAAGTGGCCAACACGTACAATAAAACAGTCAGTTACAATCAGTATAATAATGTAATAGTAAAAAAAAAATAACAGGTATAGATTGCAGGTAACAGTAATTATGCACGTAGTCTTCCAGTCATTTCAAAGTTTTTAAACATCGTAAATTCACGAAATTTGATAAACTACTTACAGCCGGCAAAAGGAAATAGCAGTTTATGCACTCACATATTTATATTTAACTTTTCGTTCTGCCTGTATGTAAGGAGTAAACTATCCAGTCACCTGCTGCTGTATCTTATTTAATCATTTGTTTATTGCTATGTTTGTATTGTTGTCAGAATAGCAGTGCTGTAGTGTGTAGTGCTATAGGATATGCGTGTGTCTTGCTCTGCACTCATGTGTTGTGTGATGAGGTGTCCATCTCTATTTGTTTTGCGTAGATGTGTTTGTGCTGTAGTACAAAATGCCTCTCGAGAACATTAAAGTTTTCACCGTCAAAGTTAAGTCAACATTCAGTTCGGTGGGACTGCATATATTCCTGCTGATATTCTTAATTAGGTTAGCTGATGCACAATGACAGAGTCTGATAAATAGCCAATTAAAGATCGGCTTTGCTTGGCTAATTTAGAGCAGTTTAATGTCACCGCCTGAAGAGGGTGCTTAAAAACATAACTTTGGCATGCTTTTGTTTAGACAGTTCGACGGAGAGTTGAGCGTGATGAGTGGGGCTGGAACCTGAGAGTGTGGGGTCTGGTGCTGCCTGGGGGCTGACGACACACACGCACACGGACACGCCAGCACGCACGCACACACACACAGACATGCACACACGCACACAAACACAACCACCACCACCACACAATTCAAATAACACATCAGAACAACCAACCCCACATCCTATGCGCCTCCCACACATAAAGATATTGGCTTATATTAGAACCACCCACATGGTGTAGAAGAGTTTCTCTCTGTCACTCTTGTATTCCTTCTCTCTCTATATATCCCTCCTTCCTCTCTCTTTCTATCCCTCCCTCTCTCTCTCTTACACTCTCTCAGTGTTTTACAGTGGCTCTATTACACATTCGCTTTTTCTCACTATCTGTCTCTTACATTCTCTTTCGCTCCCATTATCTTTCTCTCTCTCTCTCGCACATTGTCTTTCTGTCTGCCTGTATCCTGCCATGCGGCTGCATCTGTGTCACTGAGCGCCTCCTTGGGCTGTGTGAACAAGCGGGGACAGCAGAGCAGCGACTGAGTGCTGATCCGTCATCACAACGGCAGTCACACTGACGTGCACGCTGGAGTAATTGTGCACAGACCCTGTTCGTGTAGCCTGTAATATCACTCGCAATAATCTTTCATTTTGGAATCAATTTGAGCCCTTCATCGCCGCTTTTTTCTCTCTCTCTTTTTTTTTCCTTCAATAAGCACCCGGGCAGGCAGCTCCTACGATTGGTGACACGATGATGTCACCATGGCAACGGGAGAAACCATGCGAGAGTGGGGGTCCTTGCTCAAGCTAGAGGGAGGAGGAGGAGTAGTATGGGTGGTGGAGGATGCAGACACACACACACACACACACACACACAAACATGCACACACACACTATTTACGCATGACTTCATACTGTATATGCACTTTTGATTTCTTGTGCTAGCTTTCTCATGTTGCTAACCTAATTCCATCTGTTCAGTGACTGTGGCATTTAGAAAAGCACTATATAAAATCAATGTATTATTATTATTATATTATTATTATTATTATTATTATAGTCCAGTACAGACTAAAGTGAATGAAGCTAACAAATAGAACAAATATGCTATTCCACACCACTACCCATCCTAAATTTCACAAATAGAATGGAATTTGAAAAATAGTTCTATTTTTACTTTCATTAATGAGTATACGTCTCCAACATCCAATGACTCATTCTGACACAAATTAGCCTTTACTAGAAGAGACTTAGGAGGATGGACCCATGGACCCACTAATACTGCTGCTGCTAGCCCTGTGTGGGGCCCATTAAAGGCCAGCCTTCCGGCACCAGCCTCCATGTTTGGCCATGTGCTCCCAGCTAATGGAGAATTAACGGCCAAACAAACAACCCACTGGGAGACAGGAGTGCTCTCGCGCTCTCTCTCTCTCTCTGTCTGTCTGTTTCTCTCTTTCTTTGTGCCTGAAGAGATGCTTTCAGCTTATACACTGAGGAGATCATTGTCTAATGGTGACCAGAAAAGTAAAACAAAACAACTGATGGTAACTGTAAATTCTAGAAGACAACCATCAAGCCAACTAGCATGAACCACAGTCTTTCTAATTGCAAACATAGGAGACATGCTAGAGTACAAAGAAAGAAAAAGAAAGACAGAGACAGGGGAAACAAATAATGAAGAGAGACAACGTCGCTGTGTCCGACTCACCTAAATAACAACACACATTAGCTAAAATCAACATGCAACATGTTTAAAGTGAATCATTGCCAAGCTGCCCTCTCTTCCTGCCACTCAATGTGTCAGACCCGTCAGAGAACGTTTTTTTTCAACCCGCAAAAGAGAAAAAACGTGTTGCCATGTGTACAGGGCCAGAGTGATCATAAGCACTAGGCAGAGAACAATGAGAGTGAGGGGGAGGAGAAAGGACATGAGGCCTGTCCCACAGGGAGGCATTAAACTGTAGAGAGAAAATGATTAGAAGAGACCGTGGATAAAACAGTGAGTTGGGTTCTGGAGATACAGAGATGCTGAATCTATTCTTCTGTGTGCCGCTCTGCTGAATCTGAGTCTGGATCAGTGTCACGTCTGCATCAGTGTCAGTGACATCGTCACTGTCATTGTCATCGTCATGTGGCTCAGCTGTGTGCGCGGGGCCGGCGCTCTGACCTGGTGATCTCGGCCTGCTGCTGCAGCTGCTCCTGGACCTTGCGGCACACCTCGGCCGTCGTGGGGTTCACCTTGCCGATCTTGGTGAAGAGGGCGGCGATCTTGTCGCTCCGCAGGAAGCCGGCCGCCCGCCTCTTCAGCAAGTGGGTCAGGCATGCCTCAATAGTACCTGCATGGGGAGAGGAAGAGATGGAGAGAGAGAGAGAAAGAGACAGACAGAGACAGAGATGGGGAGAGAGAGAGAGAGAGATGGAGAGAGAGACAGAGAGAGAGACAGAGAGAGAGGGAGGGAGGGAGAGAGGAAGACAGAGAGAGAGAGGGGGGGGGGGGAAGAGATTTTTTGAATTTCTAAAATACTTTTATTACAAATCTAATGAATACAACAAGGTCAACGTGTCACTGTATACAATAAATAAAGAAAAACAGAATAATAGTTAAGATGTCTACTTTTCAAAAAAATGTGCAAACTATAGCTTTTCATTTTTAATCGTACAGAGCGCATTGTTGTTGAGAGAGAAAGAAAGAGAGAGAGATGAAGAAAGAAAAAAATAAAGACAGAAAGAAAGAAAACAATGTATACATTGAAAATAAGGAAGGTAGGAAGAAAAGGGTGAAGATATTGAATAAATAATAAAAGAGGAAATAAATAAATCAGGTAATGATGAATCAGTAACAGTTATGAAAGAAAGTAATCAAGGAATCATATAAAGCTGTAGATCATCAAAATAAATAGAGTAAGGCATGTTGTAGCCCAAAACAACTCTTTGTTATTACCAAGTGTTGCATGAATTCATTAATTACTAACATAAACCCACGCAACAAATCAGGATTCCACCCCCGGTGTGGACCCGTGGCGGCTTTCGCTTTTTAATGAACTTCGATGGGGGGCATATCTTTATTGTGCTTGTAATTGTGTCGGGCTGTGCTGCCTCAGAGAGACAGAGAGAGAGAAAGAGAGAGAGAGAGAGAGAGGGAGTGTGATTTTGTGGGGGCTCACAGAGGCTGCTTTCATAAGGCTTGGAGCCTCAGATGGAGGAAGAGGAGGAGGAGGAGGAAGAGGAGGAGGAGAGGAGGAGGAGGAAGAGGAGGAGGAGGAAGAGGAGGTGAGATGCCTCCGAACGAATGCAATTACCATCGGCAACTACATTTACTTTGCCAGTGATGCTGGGGCACTTTTGAGTTATTTTTCAGCACAGGAGAACTGGGGACAAGACAAATACTTTGTACTCTATATAGCCAAGGAAACGAAAAGCTTCTGGTGTGTGTGTGGTCAGTGTCAGTGTGTGTATGCGTGTTTGTTTTGCTGTGTCTCTGCTGGCATGAGTGGGTTCTAAGGCGCTGCAGAGTCCTCGTTTAATAAGCACTAACTGTACAAACAATTTCTACACCGTCCAGCATTCAACCACGAGCAGCAAAATGCGGGTTCATTTGGAACCAGCCCTCCCTCTCGCATTACACAAGACAGACACCACCAGACTGACTGACCAGTCCTGAGAAATGCGGTCCAGATATCGTCTAATAAGCATTCCCGGTGATGTAATGCTGGGTGAATGTCGAGCGGTGTCAGGCGAAGATAAAGATAATATTTATGTTATTTGAAAGAGAGCGAGAGCAAAAGAGCAGTTGCACTGGAGATTTACATCAGTCATCAACGCCCCGCAACGACCCACATCCCCATCTGTGCCGCGTCGCGTCGCCCCACCGTGACAAATGCGGCTAATACCTCAGCAGAGTGTGTAGCAAGCAGCACATAGATCAGGCAGCCATCGCAGCTTTATGGTGATGCTGATCGCATGGTCGCAGGGGATGCTAAAATACAGTGCACTGCACTGCACTGCACTGCACGTCAAGCCTAAGGCATATGACCACCATGTCAGTGTGCCCTTTTGATGAATTGTATTTAATAATGTAGTTTGATGATAGCATGACATGTAGCAAAACACTGCAAGACTATGTTTGGACACAGATATTGCTTGTTGATGGGGAAGGATATACCTTTAGGATGGTAGAGGAACAAATCTCCATTGCCCCATTAACAAAAGAAAGACAGGCAAAGCAATACAAATGAATAGGATGGGTGTTAATGGTGTTTGTTGTTACGTCTGAGACTGCATATTTCTAACCATGCGTAAGGACTAGTCCGTATTGTTTCATTAAATGCATATGTCATAAGAACACTTGAAGTAAACTGTGGGCCAGTGTGTTTGTGGCTCCAAGTGAGCATCAAAGCAGCTGTGGTCTAATGGCTAGGGAGCTGGTCTTGAGATCAGAGGGTCGCGAAGTTTTACTGTTGTAGCAGTAGGTGAAAATGTGGGTGGGGAAGTGAATAACCATATCTGAAGTGCCCCTGAGCAAGGCATCTAACCCCATGTTCCTTCAGTATGACTTGTCTCTGTACCTAATGCGCTCTGGATAAGAGCATCAGCTAAATGCAATGTAATGTAATGTAATTTAAAGTTAAGCGCACATGTGTATATGCATTTGTAAACACTACGTGTGTACGTACAGCACATGTATATGTTCATAGCCATGTGTGTTGACTAGTCTCTATTGTTTCATAAAATGCATGTCATAAGCACACCTGAAGTAAACTGGAGCCGAGTGTGTGTGTGTGTGTGTGTGTGTGTGTGTGTGGCTAAGTAAAGCACACGGACCACCTCCCACCCGTCCTGGCCCAGTGTTAATTGAGCGCAGGTGGAGCGGGTGGTGGGATGGCAGTGCCTGGGGAGACAGGTGAGATATTCTGGACCGATCTGAGCCTAGTGCCCCAGGGTGATCCATGCTTTCTTTTCCCCATCTCTCTCCCTCTCGCTCGCTCTCTCTCGCTCTCTCTCTCTCTCCCTGCCGGTTTAACACGCGCAGGTGTTGGGGCTCTGGGGCTTTCTGTGTACAGATCTGATGAATCATCTAAGTGCTGTCTAAGTGCTTTCCCTGGAGAAAGCAGCATGTTAACTTTTGCAGTAAAAATGGAACAAGAGAAAGAAATATAGCAAGACGGACAGACCGACAGACAAACAGACAGACAGACAAGCAGGCAGGCAGGCAGATAGACAGGCAGAGTTAGGTACATGGTGAGAAACAAAGAGAGAGGAAGGAAAACATAAAATCCTCCATCCAGGCAACAGGCTTGGTAGTTTCCGTGCCTCCATATACCAGTAAAAAGAGAAATGGACAGGAGACATGAATGGACAGAAAAGACTTGATGTGTGTCATCTCATAGGCCTTCTCGTACACACAGTGCAGATGATGCAGAAGATTCACATCGCTGCATTTACATAACCCTCCTCGTGTGCCTACTGGCTTGCCTGCCTGCATGCATCCATACTTACGCCCACGCACTCTCTGCTGTCTACCCCGCCAACCCCTCACTGCACCCTCCCCCCTCTCCCTCTGCCTCCCCCTCCACTCTCTTTCTTCCCTCTATCCTCTCCACCACCACACACACACACACACACACACGCGCTCTGGACAAATAAATGCAGCACAGCACCCCCCCAACACACATTTGCCAGGTCACTTTTAACTCCTCCCTCGCACACACCTATTGGGAATTCCTCTTTAAAAAAAAAAAAAAAAACAAGCAAGGAAACAAACAAAAAAAATAACATGAAGCCCAGCGTGTCTTACCAGCCCTCATGCCTGTGTGCATTGCTATATGGAGAGGCTGTGCACAGTATAATAGCAAGCACCACTTCTCTCACGCAATCTGACTGCACGACTTTCTCTGTTCATCACAGCAATTACTGGCCACTGAAAAAAATAGCTTCATGAATTCAAAGGAGCCGACATTTAAAAAGAAAAAACAAAACAATGGTTTCAAAGATGTTGCATAAAACCATTATAATATAATAAGCAAAAAGGCCAGGTCATGAGTGAGGGTACGTGATACATGAACTCAAACAGCTGCTAGAAGGACTGCAAACAGATTCAGATGTCTACCTTGATGAGTAAAAGCAGTTGATGGAGGATTTACAGGTTTCTCTCTCTCCCTCTTTCCGTCTCGCTCTCTCTTTCTCCATTTCACTCCCTCCCTCTCTCTTACGTTCTCTCTTTTACTCCATCTCCCTTTCCCTCCCTCCCTCTCTTTCTCTCTCTCTCTTTTACTCCCCCCCCCCCCCTCTCTCTCTGGCAGTCTCCAATGAGCTCATTAGCAGGTTTTATTTGGACAGGTGTAATTAACGGAGGCGTGCTGCCGTGGGAACGTGAAGACAGCACCACTTGCAGACTGATTGACTGGCTCTTTTTTTTTCGGCCCTGTCTAAGCGTCTGATGCTGCCAGTGGCAGACTGGACTTCCACTGCGGTCATGTGGGTACTGGCACAGAAAGAAACGGAAAGGGTCCACGTAATTACAGGCTCAGGGATCGTGATGTTTTGTCGTGCGTACAGTCAGTTTCCCCCCATGATTTATTGGTGTAATCAGTGCCACTATCATCCTGCTGAGGCAGAGGAGAGGAGGATAGGAGAGGAGAGGAGAGGAGAGGAGAGGAGGAGAGGAGAGGAGGAGGAGAGGAGTAGGAGTAGAAGTAGAAAAGAGGGACAGAAAGGGCAGGAGACAAGAAAACAGGCAAAAGAGGGACAGGACAGGAGAAAGTACGAGAAGGAAGTGAAGTAGAAAAGGAAGACACGCAGCAGAGAGAAGAGAACAAGAGAGAGAAGAGATGAAAAGAAAGACGGGAGATGATGAGACTAGGTAAGGTGTTCCTGTGGAGAGAGGAGTTTGCCTGTGGCCCTCCTCTACTCTGTGTGTGTGTGTGTGTGTGTGTGTGTGTGTGTGTTCTTGTATGTGTGGGAGGGTGGGTTTGGGGGGGGGTGGGGGCAGGGATGGATGGTAAGGGGGGGGGGGGGGGGGGCACCTGTGACTGTGTGCAGCCTAGCTGTGAGTCACAATAATTGACAGTAATGAACTGCATTACAGAGGGACCAGCAGCTGTGGAATGGCGTAGGAGGAAGAAGAGACGGGAAGAGAGGACTGGGGGTGGGGGTGGATGAGGGGAGAGAGAGAGAGAGAGAAAGACAGAGACAGAGAGAAAGATAGAGAGAGAGAGAGAGGGGAGACAAAAGAAAAGTGACTTTCACTGGTATGATTGGGGGATAGAGTGAGACGAAGACTAAGTACTAAGACTGTCAAGGAAGTTAATAGAAGGAAGAAAACTGCAGGAAGAGGAAGAAAGGAAGAGAGAGGGAACCAGAGAGAACGAAGACAGAAAATGCAGCGAGACGGTCGTTAGCAAAGGAAGTGAAAATGTCGAGATTTTACAACTGTTGGCTTTACCTCTGTCACTTTGATTCCCCAGACAAAGAGTGTGTATAAGGAAGACATACAAGTAGTAGACAGAGAGAGAGAGAGAGAGATAAAGAAAGACAGAGAGAGAGACAGAGAGGCAGAAAGAAAGAGGGACAGAGACACAGGAGAAAAGAAAATGAGAGACAAAGGGAGAGAGAAAGGCAGACAAAAGAGAGGGAGAGACAGAAGGAGAGAGAGAGGAGGCAAAATTGTCTGTAGTGGCTACATTTCACTGTGTCCCTTCGCCCGGTCTGTCTCGAGTCACAAGCAAAACGGATGAGTTGGCCTTTTGGGGTGCCTGCAGTCCCCTCCTCCGTTCTGCCGCTGCCGAATCCATCAGACGGTGCGGCAGACGCACTGAGGCACAGCCGGCCCCAACGGCCCCGCCGGACAGCACGAAGGGGGGAGATGACAATGTCACGCTTCCAGCCAAGTATAACTGTAAATATCTTTTACTGTGTGTGTGTGTGTGTGTGTGTGTGTGTGTGTGTGTGTGTGTGTCTGCAAGAGAGAGAGATAGAGAGATAGAGAAAGATAGAGAGAGAGACAGAGAGAGACAGAGAGAGAGACAGAGGCAGAGAGAAAGAGACAGAGGCAGGGAGGTAGAGAGAGTGTGAGAAAGTGTGTGAGAGAGTGTGTGGGACAGAAAGCAAAAAAGAGATGTTTGTTTATTTGTGTGTTTTGTTTGTCTGTTTGTTTAGCAGAGACACAACACTCTTCCCTCCCTTTGTCACAGTTCCCACACCATGTAGCACGTAACCCATCTCGGCTGCCTTGGCTTCCCCCTCATGTTTCTTCTGTAGTCATATCATTTTGGCTACAAAGTGTGGCGCCACATTTGGCTCTGACGACAGCTCTTCCAGCAGACGGGAGGGCTTAAAATAGCGCCGTGTGCGGTCAGAGAGAGAGAGAGAGAGTGTGTGTGTGTGCGTGTGCATGAAATCGAGAGTCTTTGTGTGTGTGTGTGTATGCATGAAAGTGAGAGTCTTTGTGTGTGTCCGTGTGTGTGAGTGTGTGTAAGTGTCTGTGAGAGTGTATGTCTTGAATGAACTGGGAGCTGGCGCATATGATCTGACAACCGCACCTTATTAGGATGCCGCCAAGGCTGCTTGCATCTTCGCCCGAACACCTCGAGTCACGTACGTCACTGGAGACCCTCAGACACACACACACACACACACACACTACCAGTTGAGCTGGTGAAGGCTGATAGCATGGTGCAGTGGCTATCGCAGACCATGCACATGTTACCCTTTCGTCTTTCACACCTTTATCGTAATCTCTCTCTCTCCGCCATTACTTCGCCCTAATCACCTGTCTCTCTCACGACCCTCTTACAGTGCAAATTGAAGCAGAGAGAGAGAGAGAGGGGGGTAATGCGCAAATGTGAGAGGCGTATTTAAAAAGGTCTGCCTGGCCAATAAGGGCTCATTATGGCCAAAGCGGCAAGAGGAGCCATTCATTTTATCAAGCAAAGTTGATAAAACCACTCCAGTGCAAGAGAGTAAGACTATCTATGATTTCAAACTAATTAAACAAAGGACCAGACACATACACACACATGCACACACACACACACGTCCGCACACACAGACACAGACACAGGCACAGACACACACACACACACACACACACACAAATACCTAACATTTCTCCCACAATGTGTTATTGTACTTTACATTATTTAGCTAGTGTGCCTTTTGGGGCTAGTTCAACCTCCATTAAGACTGAACCCTGGTATTAAGAGAGTCTTGGGAGCCGTCCGCAGAGATGAGGCACCAAAGGCTGCACTCTAGCTGTGCTCCTCCCTCCCCACTCATTTCCCAGACCTCGGCAGGGCAGGGGGATCACGGCAGGTGATTAAATATTGATTCAGTCCAACTGCCCATCTCAAGTGCAAAACGAGAGCGATGGAGAGAGGGAGAGAGGGAGAGACAGAGAGAGAGAGAGAGAGAGACAGAGAGAGACAGAGAGAGAGAGATACAGAGAGAAATTTAAGCCAGAGTTTTATCTCATCTCACCGTTTGGACTGGCTGGCCGGGTGGACAAAGACAGATACAATGGAAATCAATGGTTGGGATCCTCAGTTGAAGGGGCTTCAAGGTGGGAAAACACAGTCTCCCAGCGCAGCCTCCTCAGCCACGCTTTCTGTCTACCTAAATTAGACTCCTGCACTTACACAAACAAACACTTACGTTTATTTATTTTCACTGGCGTTTTTTTTTTTTTTTTTTTGACAAGCAATTTCAGCCTTTGTGATTTCTAAAAGAGGATATATGTACAACTCGACTACACTACAGTGGACGGGGGCCGAGCTGATTGGACACCACATGAGCACCACCAGTACTCACAAATCAGCGTGTTAAGCCCAAGACAGAAGGACAAATGAGATGAGACAGATCGGAATGGATCAGCTGCTTCAGTGAGTGAGAGAGAGAGAGAGAGAGAGAGAGAGAGAGAGAGAGAGAGAGAGAGAGAGAGAGAGAGAGAGAGAGAGAGAGAGAGAGAGAGAGACCCAGTGCCGTCCGTATTTAATGAAAAACATTACTCTACTGCTCCACCCTCCTCCAATTACAACTTAGGTGCTGTAAAAGAGTGTACAATTGAGCCAGTGAGAATGATGGGAAGTCATAAATTACAGATATTAAATTTAGATAAGTTACAGCCGGTGAGAACTGCTGTTTTCGGTCAGCGTGCCAATAGGAGCTGCGTGTCAGCCAAGGCTAAATAAAATTAACAGCTGAAATTAACAGCCGATTCCATACACATTATCTCCTCGTTCACAGCTGGACTATAATGAAAGAATGAATAATGAAAAACAAACTATACAACTACAAACTTGAAAAAATTGTTTTAGAAAAAACTTACTTTAGACCCCCCCCTCCACACACACACACACACAGACGCACTAAAAAATCTAGAGAAAAACGGAACCTCCATTAGTTTACAATCAAACCCAAATAAAGTTAATTAATCCATTGCTGTGTTGTGAAGCTTAACAAGAAGATAGCGAGAGACAGATACAGAGAGAGGGATAGAGAGAGAGAGAGAGAGAGAGAGAGAGAGAGAGAGAGAGAGAAAGAGACAGAGGTGGAAGTAAGGGGAAAAGAACTGTAAGTAAATAAAAGGGGGATTAACACATTAGCTAAGGGGAGGCTGCTGTGCTGAGGGAGTTCTCTCCCGTCAGGAGTAAATGAGTGTGCAGGAGAGTGATGCAGGACTTCCCAGAAGAAGCAATCGGCTCTCTGCTGCTCAGCGCCGCATGTCTCCCCATGGCCTGCCTTTGCTCCCGCATCAAACAAGCCAGCCCGCTCCTCATGGCTCCTGACAGCTTCTGGGTATCTCACCACATGCATTTCCATGTATGCTGTTTGTGATATCATTATTATGTGGATGAGGGTGTGTGTGTGTGCGTGTTGGTTTGTGTGTGTGTGTGTCTGTGTGTGTGAATGTGTGCGTGCATGTTTTGTCTCTGTCTTTATCTGTGTAGCAGAAACAGAGAGAGTGTGTTTTCATACTAATCATGTCCCATCTGTCCTTCAAAACTGAGATAACATTCAGGTTGGATCTTATCACCCATGTAAACACACTCACAAACATACAGACTCATGCATGCACACATGTGCACACACCCGCGCGCACCCACACACATGCGCGCACACACACAAGCAAATCTGACAAGAGACGCTCGTGAGGATGCTAGTCAGGCAAGATCCCGCCAACCCCCCCAAACCCCCACCCCCACCCCGACGCTGACAATGCAGCTGGATTTCTGCTGGTCACAGGTAGTTGGGGGGGGGGGGGTACACCACCACCCACAACACACACTGCAAGCTGTAAAGGTCACATACACACACACGACACACAACACACACACACACATACGCACACACTGACCTACAGGTCCACAGAGACAGAGAGCAAAAGACCAGAGCTTCCTGTCTAATCCTATTGATTGCCGAGCTATTAGATATTCTTTATGAAGCAGGGATCAGGGCGGCCATGTCAGAACAACATGATGCGCAGCAGTGCGACAACAGCTGCTTGTGTTCACAGGAACCTCTGACAACACACACACCCGAAGAAAGAAAAAAAAAACACCACCACACAGAGACATAAAGCACACACACACACAAACACACACACAAACACACACACACACACACACACACACACACACACACACACACAAATAACTCCCCCTAAAATCCTGTCAACTCTGACAGCCTTGTTTCATCTGCAAGTCAGGGAGATGCACTGCAACATGTCGTCAGAAATAACCCTCAAATGCGACCACCAACAGAGGCCAGGTTATATAAGTGTGTTTGTGTGACTATGAGGTGACTGAGTGTGTGTGTGTGTGAGAGTGTGTGTGTGTGTGTGTGTGTGACTGTGTGTATACTGTGTTAGTAATACCTTTGGACAAGGCTGCGCAAACGTCTGCAGCAGGCAGTGGCGGGGGTTGTCATGGTGATGCTCGCTGTAATCAGTGGAATACCTGAGAGTTCCAGCTCACTGATGACGGCAGCAGCCTGCCCGGCTAAATTAGAGACCACGCTAGGTCTTCACGAGCAACAAACGCCGTCCCGGCCAAAACAGGAAAAAGAATCGGAGCAGGTCATTAGTCTGCGCTTCTGCTCGCCCTACACCCTGTCTCCATGAGACGGATAACCTGACAAAAGGGCTTGTTTGAAACTGGCTGGCTGGCTGACTAGTGGTTGGCTTAAAGCAATGCATTCTGGACTTGCAATAGCGATGTTCTTTGGACAATTTAGTCTGAATGGCACTGTAGCACATGATAGCAGAGACGGTTGATGAATGTTAGTTGGCCTAGTTATTGCATATTTGTGATCAGTTAGCTATATGGTTGCATCTCCTGCATGGCCTGCAATCCTAGGAAATTATAGCAAAACAACTCCCGTTGAAGGAAGTATTCACATGGGTGTCCAACTTGCCGGCTGTCATTTTAACTCCACCCAAGTCCGTCGGTGTAGGTATAGGTTGGCTGGTCATGTGGATGTTGCGAGACGTCATGTCAGGCAGACGGTAGACAGCCAGCCAATGTCAAACAAGCCCAAAGGCACACACAGGCTTCCAGCTCCTTCACACTGCCAAATTCCACACAACCAAGGCTCAGGAACATGGCGTCCCATTCTCCAGTTGCATGACAATGACCTCACATCCACTGACAGAGACAGGCTCCGTAGCTTCCTGGATGTGTGACTAATCAACCTTCATTATTTGAGCTCACTTCCATCCGATGTCACAAAGCGCACCGTTGACGCTCGTGACGTTTAAGTGAAACCGGAGGCTCACCAAAATGACACGGCGAGGCGAACTTTAATTCGCTATTCAATGGCAAATGAAACTCAGCTGTGTTGTGAGTCCTTGAATGCAGCCTAAATGTGTAGAGTGTGCTGGTTTTGCAGAACAATGTGTTAAAACAGAAGGGGGAATTGGGTAAACATAGATGATTCATATCTCTGTTTATCCAGTCATTAAGGCCTAATTAGTCCTTGCTGTTGCAGGTGTTCATGGAGGAGGGATCTAGAAAGATCTGTGGTAGCTCGCTTGAATGTTCGAACTGCAAGTCTTACACGTCAACTGGAAATGCCTGTCTACTAGATTGGTTGGGTTGCTGGTTGCTGGCTGAACAGGTCCAGCTTTCCCCTTTGTTATCCCCTCTTTCTGGCTTATGTCCATTTTACAAAACAGGAAATACCACACTAGGTCCAGGTAACCTCCCCAGCTTGTGAACGCCGTCTACTTATGGAAATGCATGGCAGCCTCTGCATCCGAAACCTCAGCAGGCACTGCCTTCTAGTCAGTGCATACTACTAGACTGTTATAGTAGTAACTTCTACATACAAGCTATCTAGCAGGTACAATTCGGACATACTACAGCATTGCCATTTTGACCGTCCTTTGACCGGAAAGTTTTAACGGTGTTCATTTTGGTAGTTCATTTTGGTAGTTTTAACGGTGTTCATTTTTCGAACCCCTCCCGGCTGGCAGATGTTGGAAGCAGCCTGAGTACATTTCGCCCCCTACTGAAAGCCTACTAAGGTATTCAGACGTACTAGGTTGTGTCTCATCTCCCTCATTTTTGCCAACTACATAGGCGGCTAGTTGGGTTATTTGGATAGATGGAGTATGTCCGACCTATCTGATTCTTCTGCAGGCCACAACAACATGAATAGAGAGAAGAGAAATGATTTCACAACTAAATCAGTCAGAGCACTTTGAAGGCCTGAAAGTATGTATGCCCTACCTGATTCTTTGGCATCAAATCTTATTTTTTGACCAAGATTTCAGTACAATACATATTTTACCAATTATATTTAAGTTTCCATCTTTCAATTTTAAAAATCACCAGTTTTGTTTGTATCAATTCCCGCAAAGTGTTTAGTTTGGTCCGCAGTCGGAAACTTTCCATGGGAATTAATAGAGTGCTCCAAACTGGAGTGATCAGCAATGGTTTCACAATCAAACCAGCTGGAGCACTATAAGGGTTTTAATGCATTCTGTGCATTACGCCCCTGCTATTGCCCCTTGTATTATACTGGTGCCTTTTTGAAATGCAAATGTACCACCAGCTAATACCTGGGATTTCCATTTAATGAGTCACTTCAACTAAATGAAATGGAATTGAGTACTACCTGTCCTCGAGGCAAAAAGAGCAAACACCCTTTTGCGAGCACCGAATGTTGTTGCTGTGTAACAACCAGATCTGTCAAGCCTGCATATTTCTTATAATAAGCAACCTCTCAAGACATCACAAATGTCACTATGCCTATCTGTCCGCTCACCTTACACGACAGGTTTTAACCATCCTAATCCCTCAGCTCTGTCTACAGCTGCACAGATCGAGACGGACCCTCAAGACAAATCCAATGAATTACTGCATTATCGTCACAGTCACACATGTGCCTGCAGAAACACCCGCGAGCAAGTGGGCCAGCACCAAGCCCAGGACACTAGAACATTAGCAACTCATAATTAGTCTGAAGCTGATGATCTCTCATGGTGCTAAATGGTCCTTCTACTGAGGAGCTGGCTATAAATCAGCAGTGGTAAGCACAATAAAACAGCACATCACTTGGTCTTATTTTCCTCTGGGAGCGGATGGTGGGTGGGTGGGTACTGGTAGTGCTGGGTGGGTGGGTGGATGTGGTGGTCGTGGTGGTAGCGGTGGTCGTGGTTGAGAAAGCAGCACACTGCTTAATGGCCGACAATTCTCGGCTCCCTCTCTCTCTCTCTCTCTGCCACGCTTAAATGTACCGTCTCTAGGGTTTGACTAATTACTCCATTACCTCCCTAAATGAGAGACCCAATTAAGGAGGTACAGATGCATATTCCCATCCCAGGCAAGAGGGCTTTTGTTTAATCCTTGTAAAATATTCAAAAGGCAGCCCACTTCCTTTGCTCTGCTCTCCCACGCCGCATCTTTCTGCTCTTCACTTGCTATGTGCAGAGCAGCTTAATGTTTTTCGTGAGGAAGCAATTTTCGCATCGATCCACACGTGGGCTACGGAACCAAGTGCTGGCTGACCCTCGCCGAGGCCCCCGCAGCTTGTTAGGCTTTGGCGATGGAGGACAAGAGTGTGGAGGAATATCTTACAAGAAACTTTTTTTTTCTCCTCCTCCAAAAACAATGGTAAAAAGTTCACAAGACAAACTTCTTTTTTTGAAAAATAATGTGAGCGCTGGGGGTTGTGAACGCCGGATGAGGAGTTTATTCTGTTCGCTTTTTTTTTTCTTCTTCGGTGTAGCAGCTATATTTCGATACCGAGGGCTGACAGCTGTTTCCACAAAAGCACAACACTCGTTTCTCCCGCTCAGTTGCTCCCGTCTCGCTCCCTCTCTCGCTCAGCGCTGCCTCCTTTCATAATCACAGAAGATGCGTGTAAGAGTTCATGCTGTTTTTACTGTGGCATAATCCATTCACCCATCCTCCCACCCACAACCCCCCCCCCCCCCCCCCCACACACACACACATATACAAGCATACAAACACACACACACACACACACACACACGGACGTGTGCACAAACACAAACACACACACACACACACACACACGGACGTGTGCACAAACACACACACACACGGGCGTGCACACACACTCACAGACACACAGACAAACACACAGACAAACACACAGACACACACACACCAGGTGCACTTCACCCTCCTCAAACAAGCGCTTGCGATGCGGGCAGCGGCATGGCGACAGCTATTATTCAGCTCTGGCCTGACTAATGGGGCAGCATCAGAGCAGAGATGGCAGTACAGTGTGTACTCTCCACACACCAGGGCTGGGAGGGGGGGGGGTAAGGAGGGCAGGGCACAGACACGACATATGATCTCTCAGCCCAGGACCAGGAACGTCACACACACCCGCACACACACATGTAGCAGACCATCAGCATGAAGAAATCAGAAGGGATGGTGTGGGTTTCTCAGCACGTACACAGTACACACACACACACACACACACACACACACACACACACACACACACACACACACACACACACACACACACACACACACACACACACACACACAGGTTGTTAGGGTTGCTCACAGGCTGGGCCAGTGATGCCTGGGGAGGTGGCCATAATATGAGAGGTAGGCAGATTAGTAGGAAGGGTCAGAGAGGGTGGTGGCATAGACAGATCCCTGTGTTTGGCAGGGAGCAGTTGGCTAAAGCATTAGTACCATAAATCCAGGGACCAGGCCGGACCATTCCTTGATCCTACCCCGTCTCTCTCTCTCTCTCTCACTTTCTTGTCATTCTTCCTACTGTCCTATCAAATCAACAGTAAAAAAGCCCCCAAAAAGAAGAAAGTTCCTGTAGCAAAGGAGCAAGAAGAACAAAAATAAAAGTTACTGGCCAGTAGGAAGTGTTAGATAAGACTAGAGAAGTTGGTGGCAAAAAAGTTCCTGTGCTTAGCCCACTTCATGTTCTATACTTAATCCACTCATCTCCCTCACCCACTATGCACTGGATTTCTCTCAGAAAACCAATCTGTTCAGATATATTTTTCATTTTCATCCTCTGGAGCAAATGTCACCTCTTTTGCTGTTGAGGATATAAGAGATGACATCCATAAACACAAGTGAGTGTTTGTATGCCTCTGGGTGCCTGTGCAAGTGGAAATCATAAAGTTTTTACCATCTGCCCATCTCTTCAAAGCTCCCTTGAGTGAGTGACAAAAGTGAATATGAATGACGGGGAAGAGGCATTTTATGCCGGCAGTATTTTTTGCACTGAGTCTCGGTGGCTGATTTTTAAGAGTTGGCTTTGAAGTGGACCCATGAGGGGCTGGGAGTGAGATGAAAGAAAGAGTGTGTGCGCGCATGTGCTTGTGCATACATGAATAGAATAGAATAGAATAGGAGTAGAATAGAATAGGATTCTTTATTTTCACTGTACATAATACGACGAGATTGGTTGGCAAATGTAAAGGTGTTTCATAATGATAAATAGATAAAAAGTTAAATCAGTGAAATATAAAAGCACATGTATATCCTATCATACAGAGATTCTCCCAGCCCTCTGCTTCGCCCAATTCACTCACACACAAACATTCACGCACAATACACTCACAAACAAACATTCATGCACAACTGACTCACATACAAACAAACATTCACATACAATTCACTCACATACAAACATTCACACACTCCTAAAAGGAGCCTTGAGGAGTGTGTGCAGCTGGCTCTGAGACGCGTAGTCCCAGGGTGATGATGGTGGTGGCGGGGAGAGAGCGGAGAGGAGCGGAGAGGAGCGGAGAGGAGAGGAGCAGAGTGCCTCATCAGCGGCCCTTCAAAGGGTGTGAATGAGACAGGAGGATTTTTGTCTATTTTTTTTTTTTTTGGCCCATGCGAGTCGTGACAGCTGCTATGATACCCCATTGTGAGCTTATGCACGCTGCACTCCCCTTCCTCTTCACGCTGTTTCTGGTCACACCCATCCTCCTCCTCCTCCTCCTCCTCTCTCTCTCTCTCTCTCTCCATCCCTCTCTCTCTCTCTCTTTCCATCTCTCTTCCCATCTATCTTTCTCTCTCTTCCGCCCTCTCTGCCTGTCGTTCACTCACTCCCTTCAGCCTGTACCCAAGTGAGCACAAACACAAACATGTGATGCTGCTCTGAAGTAGAGGTTCACCTGCATTCGTGACTGGAACTAAAAGACACGTTGACTGCTGCAGACATCTCCACCATCACTTCTCCCCCTTCCTCACACAAGACCCCCCGCCCGTAACTAATGAGCTCCAGCCCTGAATGAGAATGTGATAATTACTGCGGCCCAAACATGGGCCAAAATAGAATATGGCATCGCTCACTGTAATGAAACAGCACTATTAATGTGAATGCATTAGCAGATGCTTCTATAGTTGAGAGGCAGAAGACCTGGCCCCTCCCCCCAAAGGATAAGCAGAGAGGATGATGGGGGTGGGGTGGGGGTGAAATGACTCAGCTGACAGGGGTCTGACATCACAGCCGCTTGTTAGCGTGCAACCTTTAACCCCCGCACCACAGGCTCTGGCCGCAGCGGTGAACGCAGTCACTTGGCATTATGGCCATCCTGCAGCTGGCCCCGTAGGCACATGACGAAAGAGCCAAACTCTCCACTTCTGTTTTTATTTATACCCAGCAGACCAATCGGACCAATCACACAAACTGTGTGGGCCGTTGTGATTGCGATTGCACTTGATGGGTGATGGGGACAATGTGTCTCATTCATCCAGGTCCTAGTTGTCAGAAATGCCAAGTTGTTGGCAACTGGACTTCTATTTGGAGCTTGAAGATGGACCTTTGGACCTTTTATCCCAAAGGCTTGGTCAGAACTGAAGAGGACTTTTGGATGAAAGGTGAAAGATCTTCAGCCCTGAAGAAGCCTTTTGAATGAAAGGTGAAATGTCTTTAGGCTCCAAACATAAGTCCAGTTGCATATGCGTAGCCACAGATGGGCTGGGGTTGGGGCACCCACTTGTCAATCAGGCCCACCCAATCAGAAGGCAGAAGTTTGTTGTTATTGTTTTAGTAATAAAAATATTACTGTATTGGGCTGGGCCCACCTGATTTTTTTCTGGGCGCACCCATTTTGTGTCTTCTGGCTACGCCTCTATACAGTTGCTTACCATTTAGCACTTATGATGGCATGGCGTGCTCCAATGGCTTGGTTCAGTGCCCGTTCCCTTTGGAGAGGGACACAGTGACACAGTGCATACTGGGTGCAAACCCAACAAACCCAAACTGATTTGTGTCTCACAAGCTCTTATTGCCGCACGTGGACAGAAAAGCTATGGGGACTGACACCAAGTCCATTGTCACTGGCACAAACATTTTGAGTACATGGGTGTAGGATGTATACATACACAGAAATTCATCGCGATTGAAATTCATATTGATCATGGCTGCTCATACACCTGTAACATTATAAATGCACATGTGATATGCTGATACAGCAGCCTACTGTAAAATGATACAGCGTGAAAGTCAATATTAAATGATCCTAGACTGCGAGTTGTTCATCATAACAGAGTTCAACAGACCATTACATTTTATTTTTCACTAACTAAAAACTGCTTGAGGCTTAATCTCTGCTAGCGTGCTTTGTCTGCATCAGAGGGTAGGGACAAGGGATGCATTAAAATGTTAATGAAACAGGAGCTTCAGAGATTTTACTGCCAAGTGCTTATGATAACTGCAGTTCAAATGTCTCATTTCCAACTTGTTAACAGCACCACTGTGGCTGCCACAGTTAACACTGCTGTAGAGATTACACACGATAAGGTGGATTTCATATACACATTCCAAATTGGGATTTAAACTTGTAAGCAAACTGGTAGGAATTAAATAAATCAGCCTTTGTGGAGTTATTCAATGAGGAGCTTAGTCAATTCTCTTTTCATTTTGTGTTCACAGAGAGACTTCAACAAAGGAGATTACATTTCTTATGCTGATATCTGGTGTCCTATAACAACAACAACAAAAAAGTGTAATTGAAGATTACGTGAATTGTTCAGCCATTTGAAGTGCTTTGTAAACAAGTAACACTTTTATGCTGTGCTTGTTTTTATGCAGCCTAAACTCTATTGAACTGGAAACAGTTTATGTGAGGATAAAAGCAGTGTTGGATGAAAGCTTCCACTGAAAAACTTCAACACAGTCCTAAAACAAAAGCAATATCTGCCAGTAACACTGAACACACCTTTAAAAGGCACCCAGGTAATGCTGTGCTTTTCATTTCCTGGGATGACACAGAGTAGTGGCCAAGCACATAATTATCATTTTTGTCATTGCTGAGAAGAAGAAAGCATGAAAGGAAGAGCAGAAACCTGCTGCGACCTTTCTTTCTTTCTTTCTTTCTTTCTTTCTTACTTCCTTGAGTAAACGCCTCAACCAGTGTTTTCCATTCGTGCCCTGTACAACAGGTCAAACAGGAAGTTCATGTCAGGGGAAAAAAAAAACCCTGCTGGTTTCCTGCATGACAGACGGCAGTGGCCCTTGAGTCAAGTATTAATAAAAATTGGAGTTCCTGGTCAAGGGTGGGCCAACAAGTCCCTGGGCTGGGTGCTCTGGCGTCATGTCCACTGCTGAGGAGAGATTTGGTTAATTGAATTCTCCATGGACGGCCATAACAAATATCTATCCGCCATGGGGTCTCAGCGTACTTATTGCCCTGGGTTGACGCAATGTGAGGAAATCCAGGCACGTCTGACTCTAAACCTCTCTGTGCGTGTGTGTGTGTGTGTGTGTGTATCATGAAAGGGGCAGGGGTGCTCCGGTAGGGGGTTGGGGGTGAATGGGAGGTAGGGTGTAGCTGTCGTGAGTCACAGCCCACAGTGGGCATTGGCCACATCAACCTTTCCGCCGGCAGAGAGCAGCCAGCCAGCCCTGGTGGCACTCACGATTTCTCTCAATGAGGTCTTTTCAAATTGGTTTATGTGAGACAGCAGCATGCTTATAAACCCCAGCTTGAGCCAGAACACACTAAAGTGGGGGAAACAATGACGTCAAAAGGGGTTCGATGGTGACGGCACTGCATTTTGCAAAATGTGTGTGTGTGTGTGTGTGTGTGTGTGTGTGTGTGTGTGTGGTGAATATGGGAATCAGGCAGGGAGGTTTGAATGATGGAGGATGGAGAGAAACAAACCCACTGAAAGTACTCACTGCAAAGTGCTATGATGTGGCTGCTGTCTTCGTGCACAAACTTCTTCGTTACCGCCTCCTCCATGATCTGCTTCACCTGTGGGAGACACAAAGAGACTCATCATTAGAACGGCTGCCGCAGTGAGGTCAAGCAATAGTCCTTTCCGGAAACACAGGCAGCAATAATGAACAGGAGAATAATTAACTGAGCTGATCAACTTGATTGAGCGCGATGCAGCTTCTACTTGACAACTGGTGCAGAGTGTTACACAGGCTGGGTCTATGTAATATTTGTCGCGCCTGAATTTAATCATCTTCGTGTTAATTAATCACTGGTCCCTCTCTCTCTCGCTCCCCTATCTTGTTGCTGTCATTGAGGTACATGAGCGACTTAATTGGTGCATTTGGTGATACGGGCAAACTTTGCCTACCAAATGTTGTGGAGGCAGGCTGATGTCTCAATGTTTTGACAGCTCAAGAGAGAGAGAGGGAAAGAGAGAGCAGAGACTGGACCTTTTGACTGCTGCTTCTGACAGACACAAGGTACTAAACTACGGACATGAAGGCAGGGTGTGCCACAGGACCGCACACAGTCACACCAATCCACCATGAGCCTCTCGGCGGATGAACACAGGCTTAGTTCTGGACTGAGGCTCGGCTCATCCTCACACTCTAGAAGGCAGACTGCCATCTGGTCTATGGTGCAGAACAGATGCGTACACAGATGCTGCTCAATACGCTTAAGATCAATACAACTGTTTTGAATCGATAGGCAATTTTTTGAGGGGGTGTCAGAACGAACAAAAAAAAAAGCGGTGCCCCCCTCACTGGCTATTTACGACCTATTGTATACAAACATGTCAGCAATTAGTGATAGTCAAAAGCAGCAGAATAGCTGCTGAAGCCCTTTGATTAATGGCCTTGGGGTGACCATGACAAGCCCTAAGTGCCATGTTTCTCAATGGCTTAAGCTGCTCTGTTAGTGGAAACATAGAAAGCATATTGTTTTTGTCATTACTGTTAGATTCCTTAAATAAATCAAACAGACTCAGTTTTGAACTCCAGAGCTCTGAGTCCTCTTTAAGCCATCAGAGACATGGATATACATTTGCTGTTTGCACTGTTATTGTTGATAGTTTTTCCCTTTTGCTGATAATTCTCTGAATGTCTTCTCACCGGAACAATATTTTTCCTCTTATATAAATGCGCGTACTGGACCCTATTAGCAGCAAGGGTACTGCCTCCCCACCCCAAAAAAATCCCTGGTTTAAAAAAAGCACTGTGGAAAAGCCTACGAAGAAGCTTGTGGGATGAAGCATTGGTAACATGCCCAGTGCCCAGTGTGCATCCTGCTTGCCTACACAACCATTATGATCTTATGATCTTAGGCATTTGGGCCAAATGGCTTGCAGAGTATTTACAAATCAAACATGGCTGCTGACATTCACATCTGACAATAATCCGATCATTATCCACGTGCTGACCTTTAAACCAATTAAAACGTACAGCTACGGATCAAATAATGCAGACACAAATGTAAGGTTTGAAAATGATGTAGAATTGACTCCAGCATTCTCCACCCCCCCATCTTAACCCTAACCATAACCCACCCCGCCTGGACGCGCACACACACACACACACACACACACACACACACACACACACACACACACACACACACACACACACACACACGTACACGTACACGTACACGTACACGTACACGTACACGTACACGTACACGTGCGCACATTTCCTCACTCGACTGTAGGAAAGAGTGATTCCTAACATCAGTGGAGGTCTGTGGGCTCGTCTCGAAGCTGTCAGGGTGTAATAGTGTTAAATCCCATTTTCCTGCTGGGCTAACTGAGGTAGCGATGACATTAATGAAGGCATTACTCATGGCTTATTAGAGACGGGTGATAAGGGACTATCAGGGGCCCGTGTCTGACTCGGTGCCTGGGTTCAGACCGATGGGCTCAGACTCAAAAGGACCGTCACGAGAACCCACGTGGCCTAACTCAGGGCGAAGAGCGCGACAGTCATCTACCTCCTCTACACACACATACACACACACACACACACACACGAAACCTCTCACTACACTGAAGCTAATACACACCTGTTGCAGCCGCAGACATAATGAAGATTTGGTCAGCTGAAAAATTAGAGAGCATAAACCCTTCTTTATGAAACAAACGACTGCTACATTTAACCAGCGATACTGTTGCCAAGGATACTTGTCCGTACTACTCTAATGAGACATGCTTTGGAGAAAAACAGTGTTAAATTAAGGGGAATACTGGCTTGAAATGAAAGGCATAAGACAACTACTGTGCACACACTGCAACCAATAAAATTCCATCATACACATATGCACACACACAAATGCGTGTATTTGCACACAGACACACACACACTCACACGGCACACAAATGTATATCATTTTCTTGCTATGCTTGAAATGAGTCTACTAAATCTCCCAGTGGTCCACCCCCAGAGGACCATTAGTAGACATGGCGTGCATGGTATCCAAAACACATGGTGTCTTCATGACCATGACGGATGTCAGCATTCAGGCTTTTTTCTTTCCTATGCTGGACCAAGATGATGGGGCCAGTACAGTGACAGGCCCTGAATCAGTTGGAGAGCGTACACACACACACACACACACACACACACACACACACACACACACGGCTGACTCTGCTGGGAAATAAGTGGCAGAAAGCTATTAGCCTAAACCACAGCCCCGCTAAAGGGAGGCCACGGAGGAGGTTGGGCAGAGCAATGGAGGGAAGACTGAACAACAGGATGACGTTAGGCGCATATACGTTATCTGAAAGGAGAGACATTTGGCAATTGCTGAGGACTGATGTGTTGAAAATGAATCTCTCTGGGGGTAAAAAAAAAGGCGTGTTCTTGTACAAAAAAGACCAACGATGGAAAAGTCAGGGGCATGTAGGCTTGTGCACCTCCTCTTAGAAAAAAAAGCCGTCTATGACCGAGTTTGCTGGCAGCAGCAGCATTATTCGTCAATTGATGCAATTTAACTTCTTAGGTAGCTGCTGATGCTTTCAGTTGCTAGGCAACGGCAAGGTGGCTGACTGCGGCTTAAAGAGACAGGAATCAGAAAAAAAAATCAAGCACACGAAGATCCTACATTGCAGCGCTGTGTGTTCTGTACTATTAAGTGTCTTCTGTGCAAAATGTCTCATGCACAATAAAAGACTTTTCTCTGATGGGTTTGTGTCAAGCCTCACACAAGTCCCCAAATGGTATGACTGGTTTGTCTTTGCTGCAATGCACAGGTGAGGGAGAAAAGAGCAATGACAAGCAGAGGATGCTGAACCTTTTAGGTGTGGCATTTACAGAGATCATATAATTGAGCCTGAGTCAGCCAGGAAGCCATTCTGACAACATTATCCCCACATGGCCATGGCTGAGCAAAAAACTGGGTCAGTTTGTGTGCTGCACGTCATGATGGTTCACACGATAACATAGGAAATCACAGCGGAAGGTAAACAATTTGTCAACATCAAGTAGCATTTTTCACGGAAATAAAGAATTACCCCGAGACCTAGATATGTGATTGTGAAACAACCCTCATGACTCATGACCAGGTCCCTTTAAAACTTTATAGACAGGAAACTGCATAACATTAAGAATTAATTTCTTTGTACCACACTAATCCCTTTGCGTGGACACAATCCCTTCGTTGGACATATGCAATGTTCCACTGGTTCTGTGCCTCACATTTTCCATCCCTTTTGGAGATGGTGCAATGAGATGAGATGGATCTCTGCAGACTTCCTGATTCCAAATTAGCGGGCTGTATTTTCGGCCCCCAGAACATTCACTGTCTCAATTATTTATGGAGATGAGATGTAATGCTTGAGATGAGCCATAGATCATGGAAGCAAAAGGGCTTTAAACCAGCCCTAATGAATCATACCCTGAGCTTGCCCTTTAGTCTTGATGAATAAATAAAGACGTCTGTTAGAAGTGTGAGGACTGAGTGGTTTTAGGAATTTTCTGAATGATTTATCCTACACTAATGGAGATGTAGATTAATGGGTTAATGGGAACAGCTCTGTCCCTTCAGGAGACCAACTGGTTGAACAGTGATACAACATTGATGGAAGTAGTACCTATGCTGTAAGTACCTAGGCTTTTTAAGGGGCTCACCTATGTGGTAAAACAGATATATTGTGCCTTAATCTTTAGAAGCCAGAAATCTCTGTTTTCTAATTGGCAAAACTGCAGATAGCCTTTATGGAAGCGTTAATTAGCCTTCTCTGACTTACTTCTGGATGACTTCCTCACTGACTTAAAATGTTTTCTGCCCTATAGAACCATACAGATTTTTGACATTACGTGTCAATATTCCCCACTAAATAGTAAAGAGTTGTGTATTTTGAACCTTTAATCCTTTGAGTATGGTCACACACGTGTGATTGGAAGAAGGACAGGGAAAAAGAAGGACATGGAAAAATAATTCACTCCTCAACAGGTGAAGTGTACAGTTACCTACAGTTTTATGTTCATGTTGAATGGCCCATACTCTCATGCTTTGTTTAGCTTACATAGATGTTTGATTGTGGCTCAGTCCACATAGCCAAAAACCATGGGAGGCATACAATAGCCATTGTCGATGAGCTAGACGGTCATCTAGGATACAGGCTCTGCCCGTGAACTCAACATTTACTAATGTACCCTTCTGCACTACGGTTCACAATGGGAACTCTAACTTGGTGATGAAAGATGAACGACAATCATGGAGGTGTGTTGTCAATCAGAGAGGAATTCATTGATTTTCTGGAGGTTTAGTTAAGTGCGCTTGTCAGACAGATCAACGCTAATGATAACAACATTAAGGGCTATTCGTAACCTTTCTCATTAACGACCACACTATGGTAGTCTGTGCCATATTTGCCGAGGCCTTTTATATGTCTTATTTATTACTGGAAACCCCCTCGCCCTTGACTCCACAGGTATAACTCCGTCGACAGGAGTAACATTCGTGCGTAAAACAAAACAACTGTACTACCACTTTTCACAATACACTAAACAGACGACGACTTGTTTGGTCATGGATATGCTCAACATCTACAGATTTACTAAGCAAAATATCAAGCTTTTCGGTGGAAACAGCGATGAGCGCATTGTCTACTTCTGCATTTGGTCCATATGCAAGATGATATGGCTAAGGCATTGCCAGGAACACCTTACTGCAGATTTAGCATTCATGACGTCTTCCATATTAACAGTTAGACTAATTATCAGTTTAAAATTTCATACTCACCTCTCTTTTCACATTCCATAGTAATTTTTCTTTAAATTCTTCGTCAGTGGACGAACCCATGGCTGCTCGGTGTTTGTCTGACAAAACACGCCGTGCGCGCTGTTTAACCCGGGCTGAGCGTCTGCGTTTCTCTATTTCAGTTCCTTCTCAGATAAATGTAGGTCTTGACAGATGAGCGTTGACGCATACACGAACCGCTGTAGAGCATCGCGGAGCCATCTTCGGCTCCTCCAGAATGACGCCACCACTGCGAGACCCGCCTCTGAGCCGCTGTTGATCAATGGGCTAAATCACTCCACGCACCTTACGACACAAGCCGCTCACCATTGACAGGCGACTTATTTTTAGCTCACCTTTTTCTGTGAGGAAGGGATATGGAAATTCTGGCATTTAGAGGTAAACAGTTCTTGCTGGCCAAAAGTTATGAAGCGTGATGGATTGCCACAGTCATGAACTGAACAGAAGATATGTGGCTATGGCAAGCAAGCAACAAGAAACACAGCAAATGTGAGATAAGTGATGTATTTTTCCACCCCGCCTTTCTTTAGTCTCTGCTTCATCTCATTTCCGTCACAAACACAGATTTAACCACGTTGTTTCAAATGGGACGGTCAGACGGGGATTTTGAGGTTGTAGGCTACTAGAGTAGAGAAAATACAAAAGACCAACATATGGGTAATATTGGAATCTCTGCTGTACATACATTTTCCGATTATGAAATTCCACGCATACAGCGTGTAGAGAATGAACGAGTGGATACATCAAGTGCGCCCACCTGTGGTTCTATCAGAATCTCACTAAGGTCCGTGGCCTTGAACCAGTCTATACAGGTGCTGGTCATATAATTAGAATATCATGAAAAAGTTGATTTATTTCAGTAATTCCACTCAAAAAGTGAAAGTTGTATAACGTATACATTCATTTCACACACTGACATATTTCAAGAGTTTATTTCTTTTAATATTGATGACTATAACTGACAACTAATGAAAACCTCGAATTGAGTATCCCAGAAAATTAGAATATTGTGGAAAGGTTCAATATTAAAGACACCTGATGCCACACTCTAATCAGTTAATTAACTCAAAACACCTGCAAATGCCTTTAAATGGTCTCTCAGTCTAGTTCTGTAGGCTACAGTCATGGGGAAGACTGCTGACCTGACAGTTGTCCAAATGATGAAAATCTTTTTTGTTGTAGTCATAAGTAATATTCTAATTCTCTAGGATACTGAATTTGGGATTTTCATTAGTTGTCAGTTATAAAATTCTCAAAATTAAAGAAATAAACGTTTCAAATATATCAGTATGTATGTATGTAATTAATGAGTATATTCTACAAGTCTCACTTTTTGAATAGAATTGCTGATTTAAATCAACCTTTTCATTATATTCTAATTTTATAACCAGCACCTGTATATTTTTCATTTTGCAGAAGTCACAAGTTGAGTTGCCGTTCACATTTTCTTATCACTCTTATTTGGTAGCAATTAACTTAAGAGCTTAGGCTTGTTTTTTTTTTCCAAAAATACATGGAAACTTTATTTTTTACCAGTCACAAGCTATAGTTCACATGGTTCTGTCATTACTGTGAGCCCTTGGTTCTCACTCTAACAAGTGGGCTCAGATACAATTTCTCAAAAACCTAAAACAATGCATATTCACTACCCTCAATAAATATTAAGTAGAACAATAAATTCTTAACATTTCCCTAAAGTAATTAGAAGTATTCACTTGGCAGTCCACCTGAAAAAAAAACCCTTTACATAAAACTGAAATGACCAATGCGTATTGGCAGATTTCACTTTGCACTGATTTCACTTCTTTAACATATCAACTTAAATTTGTGTGACTACTGCTTTTGAACTCGTATTTGTTTAGTTTAAATATGATTAGTAGTAGACCATCTAACCCCAATAAGTAGATGATTTTGTCCTCCTGTGTACAACTACAGAAGTAACAACCAGTTACAGATAGAAATATAACAGGTAAAGACTGTGAAGTTTACATTAGATATAGTGTGCTATGAGGATTGTATTGCAATACCATTGTGCAGTTTTGTTTATAGAAATTACCACAACCAATACTACCTGTAAATGAAAATTAAAATGTAAAAATATATATATGAAAAGCCAATATCACAGTGATTTTAAAACACCACCACAGAAACACCACGAAGATCCATAAAAGACCATTTACATTACAAGACTTAAGCCATGATTTCCACGTCACAGAGTCTTCGTGAAGTTCACAGAGAAAGTCAGTGAATCGGCATGATAATTAGCAAAAAAAAAGAGCTGTTATGTGTGAATTGTTGAACAATGCGATTATAGGCAATTGCGACCTCTTTAGAATCTGGCAATAGGCATTTGGTGTGGCAAATATTTGAAGGTATTGTCCATGACAGGCAAAAGGCAGCAACCAATCAAAAGGACCACTGGGTACATGGTGGGAACTTTGTTAAAGGCCTCGGTGACATATGAACTCATCAAAAAACACTTTGCACTCTTAACAATGCAAACTATGCACACTTTATATTTCCAAGTGTTAAGATAAAAAACAAAAACTATTTTGTTTGGAGTTTTCGCATGGTGACGAAGGCAGGATATTAGCTGTAACTGTAATACCAGATTGTACAACCCAAAGTTCCTCAAACAAACTCAAACGAAGCCTACAACAGCTTTGTCCCGCTGGCCCTCCTGAGTCAAGTCCACAGTTGATTCAGCAATGTTGAGGTGTAGCCCATTTTTGGGCCCTTTGCTCCCTCTGGGTTGCATAGGCCATTGACGACTGCTTCGACTCAGCTCAATTTTGGGAGGTTCCCCAATCATGTCCACACCCAACAATGTCAGCATGGAACTTATTTTCCATCCATCCTGTGGATGCCCTCATTTTTTTCTCCTGGGGTACAATTTCAGGGCTTTCCAATCCAGTTCCACTTTCTTCTCCGGATTTGTACATATACAGGATTCTGTTTTGTTGTTTTTCACAGGTCCACATTGCTGACTTAATCTCTCCATGACATGTTCAGCATTCTTCAGAAGGCAGGTGTCAAAGAAAGTCTGCAGTCTGTCTGTTGTGTGTTCTGGTGTTTTCCATGTATCTGAACTGAGCCCTGGGCGAGTATTTCAGACAGCAGATTTACGCACTTACCTGTGCATACTCACTCTGAGCAAGTGGTATATACTAATAGCTATGGCTATGTGTTGCTAACAGAATAAAGCCACAAGACCCTTCTTTTAGGAGGTTTACCACTAACTCTGAGTTAAACCTAACCACCTACTTGAAACACCCCCCTAATCTAAGCCCTGGGGTTAACAGTTATGAGTTTGTAGTGGCATAGTGATCAAAAGTGGAGGCACGGATGAGTTGAATCTCTGAGCAAAACGACGTGTTTTGGCGCCGTTAGTGCCCTAACATTCTGAATTCGGTCATTGTAGGCTCTTGATATGGATGTGTGTGGCAAAGTCCTAGTGTCCTAGTTGCAGGTCATCGTAGGTGCTGAATCTTTTGATGTGGATGTGTGTGTGTGTGTGTGTGTGTGTGTGTGTGTGTGTGTTGACATCATCCTAGTGTCCTAGTTCCAGGTTGTTGTATTTGGTGTGTGTGTCTGTAAACATGTCCCTAGTGTCCGAGCTGTCGGTCATCGTAGGTGCTGTATCTCTTGATGTGGATGCGGCGCACGCGCTCCCTCATGTCGCTGCTCTCGTCGTCCTCGCTGTGGGAGCAGCAGTGTGCGCGGCGGCGTGTGGCCTCCAGCAGGGAGGTGTCGGGCACTGGCAGCGTCTCGTACAGCAGAGCGTTCAGCGTCTCCTCGTAGATGCGCGCCTCCGGGAACTCCACCTGTACACGCCATAAACGAAACCAAACACAAACATCAACACTGGAAGAATACTCTGCGAGTGCTGTCCTCAACCAAAAAGTTTAATCCCCCCCCCCTCCTTTTTTCCCCATTTCATCAATGGGATTTCCCATGTTAATATTCAGAGTTTTTTTGTGAGGTAACCAATGAACCGATTTTCATCAAAAAAAAAAAAAAAATCACTTCAAGGTAGTGACAACACCAAGACATTGTCAAAATTTTAGAACAGTACGTTCATGACTGAGTTATTCTGCTACCAGACAGACGCTGGACATAACACAAAACATAACCTCCTTGGCAGAGCTAATAAACAAAAGCATAAAACACACAAATATACAAAAAAACAAAACAAATAGTGAATAAATAATTACACTGAAGTTGAAGCAGATTATTGGGCTAAATTCAGGTCAAAATATATGTTCTTATGAAAAAAGAAATTGACCCTAAAAGTCCAAGGTCTGATACTGATGATGTTAAGGCAGCACCCCCTCTAGTGGATGAGATGGGAAAATGTAAGTGTGGTGTCTAAACCAACACTGAACTTACCTAAAGAACCTAAAGAAAAATGATTGGTCTACAAATGTTGTGCATGAATACACACAGACGGACAGCAAGGCAGACAAAAAGAGATAGACAGATGAACAGCGAGATAGATAGATAGATAGATATTTGCTTTCAGTTGAAGACCTTTGGCTACGTTTTGCCTTGGGGAGTGTGGCATACCGATAGAGGAAAGTGGAATGACAACTGACACAATGACTTTCAGCAAGTGCTGTGCTGATACCATCCATGTTGTGCTCGTGTGTGCACTTCATACTTGCTGACGCTTCTTTACCTTTGTGTGCTTCTTCTCAGTGGCATAGACGATGGATGTGCAGCAGACCTCGGCCAGCTTGCGGCCCTGTCCGTAGAAGGACCAGCAGCAGATCTCGTCCCCGATCACATCCTTCAGGAACAGGACACGGCCATTGTAGCTCAACGAGAGCTTCTCAAACAGCTCAATGTTTTTCAACAGGTTGTCGTCTGAATTGCTGTGATAAGAGAAGGCGGATAAACAGGCTAAACGGAGATGTAAATCTCTAATTGAAGAGTTCTATGCTTATGGGGATCAACAGTCAGGCACAGTAGTATTCTTGTAAGATTTTACCTTGTGTACGAGTATTTGTTGTTGCTTCGATTGTACAGCAGTTTCACCACGGGCTAGAAAGGGAAGGGAAGCACAGATGTCAACATGCTGTTGTTCTCAAGAACAGGGGATGCTGTCATATTAGGTCAAAAAAGCATTTCTCAATTACAACACTTGCTGAGATTCAATTCTGAGGACGGATGCCCTGCCTCACCTTGGTGCAGCCTTGAATTAGTCTTTCCTCCTCTTTCGGAGAGGTGAGGACCGGAATGACACACATGGCCTTCTCCTTATTGTCCTGTCAGTCAAAGCACAAAGGCAATTTGGAGCAGGGCCATAGCAGAAAAGGTGGCCGCTTTATATCAGCAGCAATAAAGACATTTATTTGCTTCTGTTAAAAAGTGGCTTGTCTGTTTGTATTAGTTGCCTTCAAAGAGTTAAAAGGGCTAATGTTATTTTAACATTATATACAGGTAATAATTTCCCACATCCACTTAGCTTCATTAAAAATGCATTGCCACCCAAAAATACCATCGACTGCAATGCATCCAATACTTCTCTGAAAATACACACTCATTTGTACAAGCCCAGCAAAGTTACATTACATTACAACCACAACAAGTATTTCTAGCCATAAGATGAGTATGAGTGGAAACTTAATAATTCCCTGTCTGTCTGTCTGTCTGTCTCTTTCTTTGTCTGTCTGTTTCTCTGATACACAGTCAGAGACAAGCCATTATTTGTACACAAACCTGGAGAGCTTTCTGGCACACCTCCACCAACCCTTGTATGAGGTAATACTTGGCCTCGGCCATCAGCTCCATGATGCCCTGCCGGCTCTTGGGCAAGGTGACACTGCCATCCCGCAGGTAGGTCAGGATTGCACCAAAGTGTTTCCCACAGCGGTCAATCAGGATCCAGCCTGGACACAATACAGGCAAGAACACATAAACAACACAGAGAAGCTAGGTCAACTAAGGCTTCTGGTCAAAGCTTAAAACTGACTTTAAAAATGAGGCAAATGTTGTATGTTTCTATATATTGGTTAATATATATTAAAAGAAGAGTGGACTTCCTGTCAACCACTGTATTTGGTATGATGTGAATGACTACATGAAATTTGGTCATTTTCTATTTTTGACTGTAAAACTGAAGTAATATTAAATTGGCTTAAACTAAATATGCTGTGTAGAAATTTAATTTCAATTCATGTTGGTCATGGACTTTGCCTTACCTTCCTTGTCGGTGAACACCTCCATCTTGCCACTAAACATGGTCTTGAACAGAGAGTCCAGCCTCGTGAGCACTTGCAGAGTGGAATAGAAAAGCGTGCCTCCGACATTGAGCCGCACATACTTATTCCCGAGGCCGACGGCTCCTCGGTAGCTGCAGGTATTGGTCTTGGGACAGGTGGGCGAGGGCGCTAGCACCAGCGGTCCAGTCTGTGTGTGGACAGGGTGGAGGCAGCCCTCTGCCGACATGTCCCGCTGGAGGTAGATGACCACCCTGCAGACGATGGGCCTGATGTCTCCCGCCGTGGTGACTGCTACTGGGGAGGCTGCCAGAGCCTGCGTATGCTGAAGCTGCTCATATCTATAATTGAAATCAATTCAAGCTTTATTTCAGACACACAAAAGAGTCTAAAGCATGTCGAATATAATTGATAGAATAAATAAACAATAAATAAACAAGCAACAGACAGAACAGTGATGTTAGTCATGTCATTCCAAATTATAATTATTCCACCCAGTTCCGTATTAGGAGACAGCAATCACCTACTGTGCCAACCAGAGGGCTGTTTCGATTTCTGTGCCCCAGCTTCAAAAACTAAATACACTGCCATGTATTTCTTCTGCCTGTACACTTAAAACATTAGGATCAGCTGGTTCAGGCAATGGTTGGATCAGATATGTGGAAGAGATTTTACTTTCTCAAGTCAAGATTGATACCTCTGATGTCAACACATTTTGTTCTCTCACTTTTTTTTCCCCAAAATGACAAAACATAGTGCACATGTATAAATACACAACATACTGTAGGGATCGAACTGTGGAGTTAACCGTGATAATCAAACTACACTAAACCATGAAAATGGCTAGCAAGTTTATCTTCTAATCACGCAAGTAGCACCGCGACTGCCCGTCCACTACTGACCTCTATGACTTCTACACACCGTCAGCACAGGTGAACACACTCTCACCCCTTGCAGTTTGTAGCTACTCAAAATAAGTAAGCACAAAAACAAGTAAGACGACCCATTCTTTCAAGGCTTGCATTAGAATCACGTCTATCTACCATACTATTCCTACTACTATACTCCTTCACTCCCTAGAAGTTGAAAGAGTAAGTTATCAACCATTACCTAGCTAACGACAAGTACGTGGGAGGACAACTTTTTTGTTGACCAAAGAGTTAACGTTACTAATCAAGTGATCAAGTAACAACAAACTCTCTGGCCTCGTTTATAATCAGATGGTTAAAATAAACTGTCGCGTTAATGACCTACCCATCAGGAAAGGTTAACCAACCTATACACAACTCGCTTCAGCTATCACTGTAGCTAGTTAGCCATAGCTCAATTACCAATGTCTAAAGTTACTCAACCTGAAGTTATTTCTGCACTTCTCCGTTACATAACAACAACAACTAACAGCTCCTTCTACCTGAAATATCCAATTTAGTGGGCACACAGACTTAACTTACATTTCTTGCTTCGTTTAGAGGTTTCCACACTCGAGTTTACAAATCAACTTGTTTCGCAGTTTCGTGGGAGTAATTTTTGTAGTTTTTCTGAAGACGCAATTTCCTACAATTCCCAGCGAGGACCTGAACGTTTCCTGTTGGGGCTGCTTCAACATGGGGATGGAAAAAACACAAACAAATGAATTCGTGTGATACTTGTTAGTGAATTTAATTACGGTACATTTCAATACTAAGGTCATATCTGTTAATTTGCAAGTAAATCTTTAATTCCTGGTTACAAGAATCCGCATTGAATGCTGTACAGTTTACATTCGCGTTGGTGTCGCCCAAAAGGAATGATCCATACAACACTGGGGTATTAATTTACAAAATAAACTTACCATGAATATTAAAATCAACACATTCAAATAATTGTATTGTGTTAATGTTGAAATAGAGTTTGAACATACATGTAATCTGATTTAGTCTATCAAACATTCCAAAGTACTTCATAAACAAGGGAAGGGGAAGGACACACACCCCTCTTTATTCAGAGAAAGTTCAGTGAACAAGACCGTCGCCGTAGCAGCAGCTGCAGCTGAAGTGTGGAGTTGATTCCAGAGTGCCACATATTCAAAAGTCAAACAAACACATTTACCAATAAGGTACGCCTGCTAACTTGTAAAAATGTGTCTTTGATAGATTTGCGAAATGTTCACTTGTACGCTCTGAATGCTGGAAATTCGTATACCTCTGGCGTTATCACAAACAATAGTTAATGTTAGTTTTGCTGGCTTATGTAGCTAGGTTGCTTCGCTAACTATCTGTGATGTGTTATTGTTCCTGAAAGCTTGTTGGCTAACGTCCTCCTAAGCTAATATTCTACGACTTAGCAATAAACCATATTTTTAACTGCAGCATATGTATGACAGTATGATACAGATAATTCAGACGCAGATGTAACGTTGTTAACTGGTTGAAACTTTGCTGACGTTATCTGAAATTACTTAGCAGCTGGTTGGTCAGCTGTGTTGGTAGAACTAGCAAGCTAACGGGGGGCAAACTGTCAACGTAAACATAAGACCCGTGACAAAATCTGTGGTGTGGTAATCTATTTCCTGTTTTTGGATTTAAGGGTTTAATCAAATTACCCAGAGAGGGTAAAGGCCTGCGGCCATGGCTAAAGATCCGCTGGAAGAAGCAGGCCTTCATTTTGATGAGCTGAATAAATTAAGGGTTTTGGAGCCGGAGGTAAGCCAGCAGACCACCGAACTCAAAGAGGAATGCAAGGACTTTGTCGACAGTAGGTGCATTTTTCTTTTTTGTGATTAAAGTAGTAAAAGTGGATGCGTTTATTTTACAGAACTGATATTTGGGTTTCTCTTTTGTCTTTTGGACAACAGAAGTTGGCCAATTCCAGAAAATAGTTGGTGGTCTCATTGAACTGGTGGACGAACTGGCTAAGGAAGCGGAGACAGAAAAGATGAAGGTAAGGATGTACAGGTGCTGGTCATATAATTAGAATATGATGGAAAAAGTTGATTTATTTCAGTATTTCTATTCAAAAGGTGAGGCTTATATATTATAATCATTCATCACACACAGGCTAATATATTTTAAATGTTTATTTCTTTAATTTTGATGATTAAACTGACAATTAATGAAAATTCCAAATTCAGTATCTCAGAAAATGAATATATTGTGGAAAGGTTTAATATTGAAGACACCTGGTGCCACACTCTAATCAGCTAATTAACTCAACACACCTGCAAAGGCCTTTAAATGGTGTTTCAGTCTAGTTCTGTTGACTACACAATCATGGGGAAGACGTTCTAAATGGAATTACTGAAATAAATCAACTTTTTCATTATATTCTAATTATATGACCAGCACCTGTAAATAGAAATACCATCAGTCATTTTTATACCAACTGGCAATGCTATCGGGACCTGTTTATACCATAGACAGTAAAAGAGCTTATACTGGCACCTCTTAATAAATTGGAATATTGTGGTAAAATTGTAAATTATTTTGTTCCATAATTCATGTAAACCAAGCTCAACCAAGTACAGAGGGCATAAACATGAGCATACTTTTCAGAAGGTTTACATTTCTGTATTTTAAATCATTTTTTAATTGGTCTGTTGTAATGTTATCTTATTCTAAAGTACTACATTTTTGGTGTTCTTCAGCTATTATCATCAAAAGCAACTGTTTGAAATATTTTACCTTGTGTGAATTGAAATAGTATATGAGGGTCACCTTCTTGAGTTAAATTTATTAAATAAATGAACTTTTTCCACTGTAATGTAATGCCTTGAGATGCACCTGTATCTGTGTCTCCCTCACAGGCAATAGGAGCCAGAAACCTGTTAAAGTCTGTGGCCAAGCAGCGGGAGGCCCAGCAGCAGCAGCTCCAGGCGCTGATCGCGGAGAAGAAGATGCAGTTGGAGAGGTACCTACTGTTGGTGACTATTTTTGCACGCTTTGTACATTTACATTTGCATCAGCAAAGATTGACCATTACTAATGGATCTTACGCTGCTTTGCATCCTGCTATTTCAGGTACCGGATTGAATATGAGGCATTATGTAAAGTTGAAGCGGAACAGAATGAGTTCATTGACCAGTTCATCCTACAGAAATGATGGCATCACGGTGAACCAACTGAAGGATTCCAGGGTTCCACAGTAATTTCTTTTCCCTCATTTGTTTGTATTGTGTTTTTTCTTCTTAATTTGTGTGAGACAAGCCAGGTGAAACTTGAATTACCAAGAGGCCTCAGACAGAAAAGTATTTGGTTCTGTCATGTCTACAGCTAGTTAACCAGTTATAAATAATATTTACACAACGCTAAAAATCGCAACAAGCCTCAGATGCACAACTCTTCAAGATCTCCTTTTTCTCTTGTGTTATTAAGCATTGATTGCTATATAATTACAGGAATACCACTAGTGACATATCTTCTCCATTATGTATCAAAGAGGCAGACATAAAATTTATAAATGCTATTTATATAGAGAGGAATTTATTTATACTATTTATACATAAGGGTTATGATGTAAAGCTTGCATTGTTTTCTACCACTGAGGAAAGAATATACAGTATTTGCATGTTGCTGTGAATAATTTTTTGAAATTCAAAACTTTGATGGAATATAATTTTCCTCATTATGAAGTGTACTTTTTAACCCTTTATGTAAAAAAAAAGATTCCATTGTAACCTTTTGTTCATTTCATCACATTTTGTTTTGACTCATGGGACCACACACCAAAAACATTGCGCTCAGGAGGGACATTCAAAGTTCAGGAAAGTTTACAACCATTCAGAGTTGCAACCATTTTGTCTTTATTGCATAAAAGTCATACAAAAATTACAAATCCCCTTTTTTTTCCTGATATGTGTTATGAAATATAGGAAGACTTCACATTATAGTGAAACCTACTTGAATAAATCTTTTGCAAATTCATGTTTGCATTGTCTTTGCCTTAAAAAGTCTGACTGATTGTATAGCTGTTGTAAGCCTAGTCTGAATGAATTATACACCTGCAAAGTCAGTTTTTCTGTGTAAATAGTTGATCTGTTTATCACAATATTGCTAACCTATACCTGAGCTCTTAGAGCGACTCCACAATTATAAATAGTGTTCTTAGCCAAACTATTGCATACATCTCAGTCTGTCCTGTGTCACACAACAGGAGGTTGTGACTTGACATTTATTTGACTTTCTTAGACTTTGATTTGGACCTCCCTCCCTGCGTGGCCCCTGTGTATGTAGAGCTGAACAGCATGGTTAGTAACAGCATGACTGGGACCACCAGGTACGGAGCGTATATCTGCACCAGAGTGAGGCGCTCCCTCAGGGTTTGAGGCCCAGGGTGGGGGGTCTGGGGGAACTGGTGGAAGAGGATGTAGGAAAGGATGGGGATTAAGGTGGTGGCCACATGCGTAGAGTACACAATTGCGGGGGTCCGGATCCACTTGCAGCCTCCTGTTCATGAGAGAAGAAACCAGCCTGTGCTATAATAGCATGACACTGATGGGTTTGTGTATGTAAAAACATCTTAATGATCAAGTATTGACAGGAGGTCCTTGGAGGATTGATATCATTAACAATAAGGAGGGCCGAAATTATATTATTTCAATATTTCGAATACTATGTCTATGCTAGCTTGGCCCTGCAGAGATGTATTAGAACTGAAGCACATTCATGGGCAATGGCTGTAGAATTAAAGTCTGTGCAATATTTAGGTTTAAATAAAGTGAAATTGAGAATTATTTAAAATGAACACTGTATGCGACACTTAACAACTTATGTATTGGCCACTAGATGGCAGCTTGTGCATATTACAAATCTACTCCAACTGACAATTTCCCAGCCCAAACCCAAAGGTCACTGTGGCGCCTAACAAAGGATCGCCCCTCTTCTTCCCCCCTGATATTGCTTTCATTGTTTAAGTATATTACTGACCTTTCCAAAACGCATATGCAGCAACAGGGAAGAAAGGCATTTGTACGAGCGCCTCGCAGAAGATGAAAGATTTAAACCACTCAGGAGGGTCCAGCATCATCGGATCTTTGTACTCGGCGGCATACCATCGCAATAGTCGTTTAAGCTGCAATGTACATTGTTGAAGACACATATTTGTATGGCTGAAGCATTGAAATCAAATCATGTAAAACATGGATGTTACGTTATAGTAACGGCATCGAAGATGTGCAAAACTCACCGCTTGTGGATACACATGCTCCGGTAGTAAAGCTTGGAAATCAATGAATAAAGTTATAGGGATGTGGGAGGCAAAATACAAAAAATATATAATTTCTAAAATGCGGATGCTCATTTCGACCGGAGAGTAGCTTTACAGTTCTAGAGGAGGCTATGCTAGAAGACAACATAAAGTATAATATTCTTCCTGATCAAGTGAAAAAAGGAGGCGATAGATCGTTGTATAGCGTGGCTTTGCTTCTAGTTGATTGGCCCTCTCCCTCAGTTGATCAGAGCAGGGGCGTTGCAGACGCAGGTGATTGGTTGTTTGTATCCTGAGATTGCAGCCTCGCTGAGCCTGCTGTCAAAGTGCTCATCATAACAGGCAAAACGTGCTTGTTAGAAGGATAGCTATTTTAAAGTCTTCCCTTATTTATACCAGGTATCACAGGACGTAATTACAACACAGTGCAACAAAAAGGAGCATATTTATTTATTTTTCAATAAGCAATAATTTATTAATTTACTAAAACAGTAGGCTACACAGTTCAGGCTCAGCCTGGTAACAGTCGGGGGTACCAGCCAAAAGTTCATAGTACACAGAGATAGTGCGGTCAACCTGTGTAGCGACTGATAGTGGTGTGACAGTCTTCACAAAGGGGGTGAGGTGAGGTTGGGTAGGGCCAGTACTGACAGCAAAGTGTGCCTACATTCTAAAACAGCGACTATTATTTCCTCAAATACATCAAGTGTGAAGCACATGAAATTCCTGTATGTCAGCAATTCTGAACAATGAGCCCCAAACAGTCCCTTTCCCCTGAACCAGTAGGCCTAATATAAACACAACAAAAACGTCTGCCATGGTACATGAGGCCCACACATTGTCAGGCAAATGCAGCAGTCAGGCTTCCATAGCCGCACCTACATCCACATAGTCCTACATTTAAAAAGAAAAAGAAAGGCAACATTGGTGTTTTATTAATGAAAAGTGTTAAGTGCAAGATGCAAAAAAAATCTGAAGATACATACCGAATCATTTTCCAGCACGTTTTCAAGGGTTCTAACGATATCACTGAAGGATGGCCTCGACGTGTATGGTTCCTGCCAACAGTCTTTCATTATTTGCTGCCTGTGTGCAGAAAACGAGAGGCAGATGGGGATAGATTCATTCAAAACTCTCCGCATATTCATAAATCAACACAGGTGAGTCACTCATCACACAGGTCTGAGAGAATCATGATTTCAGTCCCATACATGTCCTGTCCATATGTCAGAATTAACAATAACATTGACTTTGACACAACAGACTAGTGTGCATTTGCAATGCCTATCTGACAGCAGGACACAACAGCTCACAGTTCTGGGTCTATGTAGTTGCTGTGGCTTCTCTCAAACTCACATCTCTGGTCTACAGCCATCTGGCGCTGCATTTCTGTGTCCAGCACAGATGTGGTACACCACCTCCTCAGACGTGTCCAGATTGGAGTACGGCAAGGTTCCTGAGGCAGATATTTAAAATGTTAACACTGTGCCATGTGTGTGTGTCGATTTAGGATGGTTTTAAGGGCCCAAGATAGACAGGGGGCCCTTTAAGGACACTATGAATTTCATTATCCCAAAATGGTATATTTTCCCTATGGCCCAAAATGTCTATCCACACGCCTGTGTACAGAGGTTTTTGTGTCAGCATGAAAGGCAGGTCCAATTCTGCACGGAGCTTACCAAATGTTTGCATCTCCCATAGTACAATGCCAAATGCCCAGACGTCTCCCTTAAAGCTGTAGTAGTTGTTCCTGAAGTACTCCGGTGGGTACCAGCGCAAAGGCACTCGCTCCTGTTTCAATACATTTCAGAATATTTAAAAAAAAAAATTGTACGTATGTTTTTCCTATGTGTGTGTTTTTGTACATGTGAGTTTGTTTTTCCTATGTGTGTGTAGGTATGTGTGTGTGTGTGTGTGTGTGTAAGTGTGGGGTGGGGAAATGGGGGTTGAGTGTGTGTGTGTATGCAAGAGTGTCTGTTTGTGTGTAGGTGTAAGTAACCACCATGGCCCATGCTTCACACATCTATTTTAGGGTACTTTGAATAAAAGGCTTTGCACGTGGGGTGCAAAGTCATGGTTTGCAATCGCCACCGTTGGTGTGTATTTAAGAGCGCAACACCCTGATGTATGGAAGTGTTACTACAGAAACTAGTACACGGCAGTGGCTTTTAAAGAAAATAAGACCAATAAGGATGCTAAAAGCTAAGACCTGCTACAAAACATTATTTTCGTCTTTTCTTATTTTGTCAAGGTAAAGATGTAAGAGGATTTTTGTTAAAGGTCTAAATGATTTTGCTCTGATGGCAAACTGATGAAAACAAATGAGAGATGGACAAAGAGGCTATTTATTTAAATCTGTGCCTGTGCCTTTTACGACTGTCTCTGTTACTAAAATGCCATCTCCCATATCAAACTTGTTCAAAGAAAACACAATTTTCATTATCAGGTCTGTCCTCTCCTCCTGACTATCTACCCCAAGCCATATTATTTTTGACATCTCTATGTGGCGAGCAAGCCCAAGTGCCCCATGTTTTGAGTGTCTTGCAATACTGCTGTCAGAATATACGTGAGACTTGAATAAATGATATGAAATCAACAAGATGTTATGTCATGTTGATAACAGGGTCTCAAACACCAAGTTAATAAAACGTGGAGCACAACTCAACCTGTTATGTCTGTTTTGTACATTTATACACATTCACATGAGACTTGTTAAGGAATATGCTATTTTATGTAGGTACTGTTATGTTTACAGTATAACTATACATTTTTCTATTATAGTATGGTCCGCATGGCTGACCTTTCGGTGTTTCTTGTGGGTGCTACGTCGGCTCCTCATCCGCGTCAGATCCCTCGCCAGTCCAAACTCTGCCACCTTCACTTCCCATGGGAAACGGCTCACCATAATGTTCCGTAAGGCAAGGTCACAATGCACAATCTGTACAACAGAGGCAGAGACACAATGGCTTTTGCTTTTTTCTTTTCTTTTTGGTGTGTGACAGCAAGGTGCAGACTCTATTTTTTCATTTTCCAGGCTGTGAAGACACATCAATTATGTCTTCATTTGTTTTTAAACAAACAATATGCAGCAGAGATCATAGTGGTGCTAGTACTTTTGTTTCTTTCCACTAGGTCCTGGTGTTTTTTGTGTGCATATCCACAGCTGAGTGTCCAAGAAGGAAGAGGCATCATGATAACACAAAAATGTAGGACTGTTGTTGGTGAAAACCTGCTGTGGAATATGTTACCATTTTCGAGCGTATGTGCTCCATGGCGAGGGCTATGTGATAGGAGGCGATGGTGAAGAGGCTTTGCAGCTCAGGGTCTGTCAGCAGCTTGTCTCTCTGCATCTGAAGGAAATTGCGCAGTGTCCCGTAGCTCACAAACTCCATTATTAGCATGAAGGGCTCTGACAGAACAGAGGAACACATGGTTCATGTGGTTCAGTGAATGCTATATTAGATTCTTGTGAGAATATGAAGGAGGGTTGATTGTGGCTTCGGAAGAAGGCACCATAATAAATAATGATACATTTAATTTGAAGCACCTTTTTAAGTCACCCAAGGACACTGTGCAGTAAAACCAAGAAAACAAAGACAATCATAAAACAACGTGTAGGGACATTGGACACGTAATATAATACACTCAGAGTGGACATTAGAGGGCATACCCTCCACGCTGTTCCAGTCCAACAACTGCAAGATGTTTTTGTGGTACAGCACCTTCCTCATGATAGACACCTCCATTTCCACCTGCTTTGGACTGACACCTGGGAAACAGTTCAAAGGTGTTGACATCACTCATGTCTATGCTACTATAACACCAGGCAACACATTCATGTAAGGCTGATGGACAAAGCATGAAAAACTATAATCTTCACACAGTTAACACATCCAAAAATAGAGACTTAAGTTTTCTTTGTTGGTTGTTGACTGTGCAGTGCTCTGACAGTATTTTATAGCATCTTAAATCTGAATTTGTGTAATATGATTGTTGTAATCACTGTTTACCATTCATTTAAAAAGACAGTACCTTCTTTGGAGATTTTGCAGGTGATCATTGAGTGGCCTTTGCAAGTGCCACGGGTCATTTTGGCTTTGTAGAAGACGCCCTCTTTGCCAGCCTTGATGAGCTGAAGCAGGTTCAGGTCCATCCTGGTAACATTGGGAGCCTAGGGATAAATCATTGTCTTTGTCAGGAGTCAATAAGGGTTTTTGGCAGCACAAACAATGTCTTAAACAGTCATTTGAAAGAGTGATTTTAAGAGTGTTGTTTTCTTTGGTCAAATGTAGTAGCATGATTTTGTAAGTAGTAGTAGTGAGCGAGTAGTGAGATTTTGTAATTACAAAACTGATGCTGAGGATACCCAAGAACAGGCTGCATGAGCATGTACTGTATTTAAAAGTCATTTGGAAGCACAGTGTAGGCAAGTCTATTGTTAGACTTTTACAAAGCTCTGAAGCACACAGAGTACAGAAATGTTTCAGACTCATTCTCGAAAAAGCTTTAAAACCCACAAGTAAAAACCTTAATACCAAGGTTATCCCTTATACACATAAACATATACAGTCTGTTCACTAATACAAATAGAAGACATTTTGTGCAATGACAGCATATTTGCCAATATGTAATCTAGGCCTGTTTAAACAAACACATATCCAAACAACAGAAACAACAAAACAGTGGTAGAGTGCTCTCAGCAAAGCACCAGTATATACAGTATAATCAAATACATAAAAGACAATTATTAACTACACTGCAACGATGCCAGTGATCTTGTGTTGCAACCTTTCTCTGTGAGGCCCCATTGCACACCTCGTATCTAAACCGTTGAACGCCTTGGAGAAATTACTAGTAACTGACTTGCATAAAATCAATATTCTACATTTTGTATTCAATTGTCACCTATTAGTAACAAGTAGTAGTAAATTGAGCTAATTATTGTAATACAGATATTTAGCTGCTGTGGAAGTGAAAGCACATTTTAATATTGTAAATTGGGGAAGAACTACTCTTCATATATGTGTGTGTGTCTTGTGTAAGAATAAAAATGTATTTGAAATATGCTCAAAATGATTGCTGTACACATCTGATGAACTACCCTTGAATACTTATAATCACCACTCAGGTTTTTTTTGTCTCATATTATCTTTTTTAAACCCTCATTTGAAATAACAAACTTTTTAATTAACATCTAACAGGCAGTTTAGTCTCATTATATCTCTCTTAGGCGGTATTATAAGCATACATAGGGGTCCAATTCCAGTGTAATCAGATTATACCTTTTCAGTGATTTTGTGGATTACACTTCTAATCACATAATTAGTCATGCACCGAATAAGAGCATGTGGCAGTTTCACTGTATAGAATGCACACATGCAAAAACCTTTCATTATTAGGAAGAAAAAAAATGTTGTGCACATTACATTACCTCAAGTTGTACTAAATGGACTAAAATAGGTGTAAGTGTGTGTGTGGAGAGGTGGGGGCCGGCGGGGGTGGGTGTCAAGTTCAAGTTCCAGTTTCTGGTTGTATCTCATATTAATTTTACATATAACATAAGAGCAAAAATCTAAGGTACCCTCATCCACAGTGACCTGCAGCAGGTGGTAGTATACGTGACTATACTCCTGCTCTTAAAAGCTTACTTGAGGTGGGGGCTTCCAAGGGAGCCTGGAGTGTCTTAATGTTTTGCCTCTCTGCAGTGGAGCCTGTGGGTCGTCGGACTCGCCCAGGCCAGGCAGGGGCTGCAGTGTGGAGACAGGCTGGGGAGGGGAGTCTGCTGCTGGGGTAACATTCATCGAAGGATGGCCTCCTCGCAACTCTCGGATGGTCTTTTTTAAGGTCAGATACCTTCTGAAAAACAAATAAAATTATATTAAGAGAATTAAACTTCACTTTTTTTTGCTCAGGCTCTTTATATCGTCGAGTGTATTTTGTCTGTAGTTTATGTCTTATTAGGCACAAATCATTTTAAAGCATTGCACTAAATCACTAACTTCAAAAACAGAACAGTTTTGATCTAAATAGTTTTGAGCTTAATGGTATGTGTTAATCAATAACTGTCTTCTTTGTTGAAGGATCTCTTACTTTTTCAGCCAAATCCCCCCCAGCACCACAATGGCGAGGACGGTGAGCGCTGTGATAACGATGAGGATGTAGTGTATATGGTCCAGCGTAGTATCTAGAATAGATACAGAGTACATGAGAAAGGACAAAGAGTACAGGACATGCATTACATGGACAAGCTTTGGCCTGGATCCCTTTTCTTGCCGTGGTTCGTCACCTGTATCCATGGGAGTATAGAGGTAGCCATATAAAAGTCTGTTGATATTACAAAAAATGATTCACAAACACACACACACACACACACACACACACACACACACACACACACACACACACACACACACGTAATGGCTTTGAAAGGCCAGAACAATATATGTAGATTGGATAGATTTCAAATTGAACTTACCCATTGTTGAAGTGCTGTTTGAAGACATATCAGCTTACTCTGTATGGTTTGAAATGTAAAGTAGCTTGAAATGACATTAAAGGTTCAAGACATTGTGGTACATTGAAGCACACAGCAATATAACACTGATTAGTTAGGGTGAAATAAGACCAATAGCCTTTGATTTGTGTTTCAGCTCAAATGTAAAGTACTTCAAAAAACAACAGCATGAACCACCTAAAAGATATTGAATAATATGAAGCAATCTAAAATTTCTGAAATGTTTTTGTGATGTTAAAACAATGTTGTTCACAATGTTCATAGGCCTTTGCATGGTTCCTTCATTAAAAAAGTAGAAGTACATTCTTATGTTACATATATGTAATCATACTCACCACTAATCATCTTTTTAACAAATACACAGCTTGAGCAATCCATCGATTCTTTGTCCGCTCCATGAGTCGTCATCTCAAAATAGGAAATGATTCTACTTCTGAAACTTCTGAAATCTTGTCATCCAGAATCATGCTGTTCGTACAGCTTCGTGCATTCTGAGGAATTCATCTTTGCAACAAAAAAATGTTGCCGCTTACAATGGCACTAGAAAGACAATAGAAAGAAAGAGAGGGAGAGGGGGAGAGAGAGAGATAGAGAAAGAGAGAGATAATGCTATGTAAGAAAGTGGAGTGACACCTGGAGCTGTGCAGCACGATGAGAATGGGTGAGAATGGGTGCACTCTTCCTTTGAAGAGGGGAGACACACTTCCTGTCTGAGGCACGCTGCAGCTTCAACCGACACGAAAGGCGCATGTTGCACACAGGGTCCTGAGACACATACACCACCCACCCCACACCCCCCCACCTCATAAGTCCACCTTGCGCTTCCCCTAAACAGGACATGCGGCTTCTGCATGCAAACAACAAGATGGTGGCCCATGATAAGACAGTGTGTGTAGTGTCAAGCCCACTGAGGTAACGAGCATAGGTGCACTGGTGACTAAAAGCTGGTCAGTGCTAAATGTCAGCTGCGGCTAAGGTTGTCCTTTTTGTTTTCAGCGCTGCACTGTGCTGTGCTGTGCTGTGCTGGGAGGAGCTGTAGCAGCCTTTTGTAAGGGTTGCACGGTAGTGGGCTTGTGAGAACAGGAGAGCTGTGGTTTTTCTTGGTGCCTTTTTAAAGGCCTCATTCAGAAAGCTGTGCGTGCATGCAAACTTGCAAAACGAGATGAGATGGAAGTGTATTTTTAGAGCATGACACAGACGAGTGAAGTGGGGGTTCTTCTGATTGCTTCTGCCATATTTAATTGGTCTTGAATAGTTATTACAGATCAACAGTATCACCTCATCATATACAACTACACATACATTTTTTTACAGCTCATAGTCAAATACATTGTTTTTTTTATAGATTTATTTACAAAACATTTTATGTACATTTTTAAATGTCAGTGCAATGTCATTTGTATTCTTTAAACAACACTTTATAAAATAAAATTCATTAAATTAATAGCAAAGCTCTGCCAACCAATCAAACTTAATTTATTAAAAAAAAAAAACAGAAAAAAGAACATAAATCAAGACAAAAAAAAATGATGATAAGGGGACAAAGACACACACTTCAGTAGTAGATTGCACCACCAGCCAACTGATCTGACCTCTGCCAGAAGGTCATGGTGTTAATAAATTATCCGTTTTAAAATAACGTGTGTGTGTGTGTCTGCGCACGAGTGTTAACAAACGTTAAAGCTAACGGTGCAGTGTGTTTGCAGAGTTAGGAGCAGCGAAGCCGTATGCCTATAAAAGGCAAGAGTTTCCTGTCTAGCTAGGGTCTATAGTGACATCTCCATCAGGCCTGAAAATGAATACATGGAAACATCTGTCCTACGAAGGACACAACGGCTGGTCCTCCGAAGTGTTCCCTTTTAAATAGTATGCATGCCAATTTTGAAATACTGGATAACCATTTCCAGCAATCTGAGCAAGTGAACATGGATACACTTATCTTCAAGGATGAACGCCAGTGTTATGTCATGACTAGAAATAACCTACATTATAATATGGTTATGGTTAATTTCATACACATCATATTTTTGTGATAGGCCTAAAAAACCTGTTTTTTTGTTTCATAACAAACTAAGCACTTTCATTTGAATCTGGACACCCCGCAAATACAGCAGCAAAAACACTTCAATCAGCGTGTGTGTATGTGTGTGTGTGTGTGTGTCTGTCTGTATGTGTGTGCGTGTGTGTATATATAAATATCTGTCCAAATGTGTGTGTGTGTGTGTGTGTGTGTGTGTGTGTGTGTGTGTGTGTGTGTGTGTGTGTGTGTGTGTGCAAAGGAAAAGGGGGCATATTGATCTCTACAAGCTCAGTGACACATCCAAAGCTTAATGCCCTCTCCTTGAAGGAGGAGATTCACAGAATCATACAATCATAAATACACAGAAAACAAAACAACAACAAAAACAACCAACCAACCAACCAAGCAGACAATCAATCATCCATTCCTTGTTCAACATGTATCTTCACAGTGGTGATGCGGATTCAGAATAAATGCTACCGGCAATCCACAAGCTCTGGCACTGGCCTTTATCCTCTCTCAAGCGCTGATGTTTTTCTCAAACATCTCCACACTCTTCCAGTGGGACCCTTATCTCCTGCCCTTCCCATGTCCCCAGGCAACTCACATCAAACTTTGGCTTGATAATGCAAAACCTTAAGGTCTGGAATGGGGGGGGTGGCTGGAAGCGCATCTAGCTAACAGCAGGCTTGAATGCATTTGGCTACAGTTCTTAGTCATTTACATTGACGGTAACTCCGTGAGCGAGGAGAGGAGAGGAGAGGAGAGGAGAGGAGAGGAGAGGAGAGGAGAGGAGAGGAGTCGGGGGTTGGGGCTGGGGCAGGGTGGTCGATGAGAAACGCTGACATTCTAAAAAGCTGTACGAAGAGACGACTGAACTGTACACATAGCAGTGACATGGCATTAGGGGGCTGATATGCATTTCATTCTTTTTGCAGCAAAAAAATAAAGCCCTTACTCACAAAACATAATAAACTGTGCTGTTTTTTTGTTTTTTTTATAATCACATAAATAAAAATAGATGAATCTAAAAAAAATCAATACTTAGAAAAACAAACAAAGGAAAGAAAAACACATTTCATTGGTTCATTGACAGTATTCTATTGTGGCACCTATCCTCACATAACTGTACCAGATTCAAACTCATTCCTGTAACTCAGCAAGTCCCAAATGAGCCCAAATGAATTCCCCTCAGGAGTGAATGTGGTTCATCCGAGCACAAAATGAGGAGTTGGCAGTTGACAGTTGGAAAACTATGACTGTAATTCATTTTCATTTATCATGGATTGGAGCAGTTAACAGGCCCAATGGGCCCTGGGGAGGGGGAGAGAGAGAGAGACAGACAGACAGTGTAAGAGAGAGAGAGAGAGAGAGAGGCAGAGAGAGAGAGAGAAAAAGAGTCTTCAAAATATGACTGATTTTCTAGGGGCTAGTAATGGCATCACCCTGATGTCAACTCACTCGTTTTTTTTTTTTCATATTACAATTTGCTTCATAACGAAAAAAAAAAGAAATAAAAAGTGAGGTAGTGAGGTATGAGATTTTTTTTTCTTTTACAGACATCTGAGGAAAGTTAACCTTTGGGAAAATATTTTGGCTTGGCCAATGAAATGAACCAATGAGATACTCTTTGTGTTGGTTTAGCGTGTGTTGAAATACTGATTGTGTGCTTGTTATGGCAGGTTGTGCCAGCCTGTAGTACTGACATACATCAGTTCAGTGTGAAGAACCTCTACTGTGTGAGTGTGCTTACGTCCTTCCTGTTCAATTTCTTTCTTTCTTTTTTTTTTTTTTGGCGGGGCGGTTCATGATAAGTGGTACGGTGAGCTCACACTGGTCCATTTCTAAAAAAAAAAAAAAAAACGGGACACCTTTGTTCACTTGGCAACAATGAAATCACCCTACTGTTTTTGTCCCTCTCTGTCTGTCTCTCACTTATTCCATCAGACCCTATTGGGGGGGGGGTTCTCTATCCAAAATAGTGGTCAGCTGTGAAGGGAAGTCAGCTTGTGGTTCTTAAAAAAAAGAAAATGGGGACCCTTTGTGCTTGCAGCTCTGACAACGGCAGCGAGCCTCTTCCGACTTGTGTGCGTGCCTGCCTCTTCTCACGCGTAAAGTGCTTCCGTGAAGGAATGTGACATCACTGAATGACGCAGTACTTCTTGTAGTCCGACTCAAAGTCCTCGTCCATGCTCGTGGTGTCGGCCATCTTTTTGCCATCGGTCCTGGGCAGGAACTGTGAGTAGTCCACTCCCTGCTGCTCGTAGAAGAGGATGTAGGCAGAGTCCGTGTCGATCTCCTCAGAGTGCACCTCCTACAGGTCAAACCACACAACTGTCAGTCTTAAGGGCAAAAACAAAAAACAGCTACTACTTTATTTAGTGTACAGTGTGCTGACATATTTTTTTTCTATGTTCTATGACTGTATTTTTTTGCTTTACTGTACAAAGTCCTTTTGTGACTTAAAGGTGCTTTAAATAAAAATGACTCATAATTACTATTATTATTATTATTATTGTTATTATAGTCAAATGCAGCATACGATGTTGAGGCATCTAACCCCCCCCCCCCCCCTTTTTACAAGAATGTTGTTTTTAGTTTCATTTATATAATTATGTTATAGGCCCATACCTTGCAGCTGCTGTCGTTGTAACAGTACCATTTGTCATTCGGGTTTTTGGCATAAGTCACGTAGTGGCCTCCTCCCATGATTCCTGAATGGCACTAAAATCAACAGACGACAGTCATGAAAAAGTGGCCAAATGACCAGTTGTACCTTAAGATTGAAAACCTGGAGACCAAATAACCAGAGTTAACAGTACTGTGATACAGATAAATATGGATAGGGGATGGAGTATGTGTGTGTGTGTGTGTGTAACAACACTTACAGAGATTGCATACAAGTTGTACACAGGCGGCAGACAGGCTTCGTCTCTTTGGTGAGGAGCAGTGGTCTCCACGCCGTCTGCGTTAGTGTTGGCGTGGCCGTTGGTGTTGGCGTGGCTGCCATCCGTCTCCAGTCCGTTCATCATGACGACGTCACCACTCTCGCTTCCGGAAGCCTCTTCTGACCAGGAGTCCAGCGTGTTTCCTTCCTCCGGGCCGGCGACAGCAGAGCTCCCCACAGTCACAGCCACAGGCTCCAGGGGGACCACAGCATCCACCATAGTCACCGAGCTGGGCTCCATGTCTGCTATGCCGCTCTCCTTGCTGTTGCTGCTGCCTGTGCTGCTGCTGCTGCTGTTGGTGGTGCCATTGTTGTTGCTGCTTCCACCGCCGCTGCTGTCCAGGTTCTCCTTGCTGGTGGTGAGCCGGTGCCGACTGCCGAGCTGGGGCAGACGCAGACGGCCCTGCTTGCGGCCGCTGCCGGTGCTCTTGGGGCTGCCTGCTGGGCTGGAGCTCTTCAGCGGGCTGCCGGACCTGCGCCCCAGGGCTGGGGAAGCTACGTCAGCAGGGAAGGAGGGACGGAACCAGAATAGCGATAAGAACAAGAACACTAAATGAGAACTTCTCAGAAGGAGGTTCCTCCACTGGGAGTTAGCCCCCCAGTGCATATAGCTAGGCCGTCCAACTAGGGAAAAGCAGCTTGCAAGTCCGAGCTGCCAACTTTTACTCATTTTACAGCCTAGTGCTCAAAATGAGAAAGTGCTCACTAATACACTGGCCAGAAATGTTGGCTAAGGACAGAAATGGGATTGTGTGGGCACACTGAAGCATTCACACAGCAAAGAGCATTGTAATGAACTTAGGGGTTTATTTCTTATTACTTTTTGTTACATCCATTATGCCAAAAAAAAGGCATTTGTATGATACAAATGACTTCATTATATTTGAGCATCTGCTATTATAGCTGTATAACTTACATTTAAAATGATGATTTTTTTTTTTTTGCTCGTGTTCCATAACATGGAATTGTCCATAGACAGTGTATGTTATATATAAAATATGAAGACGTAGGATGTGACACAGACCTTTGGGAGTGCTGTTGAGGCTACTGACAGTGCTGGTGGAGACTGAGGAGATGCTGCAGATGGTACTGCTGGCCACTGAGGAGGAGGAGGAGGAGGAGGAGGAGGAGGTGTCACCTGCAGCCCTCTGGCTCTCCTCCTGTAGCCTCTGCTCCAGCTCCCGCGGGGCCAGGAAGGCAGCAGGGTCGAAGCCCATTCTGGGGAACTTCACAATCTTCTGAGACTTAATCCAGCGACCGTTGACAAACTGGAACCGTTTTAAATGGACTATCTGCAACAAAAAAAAAAGAGATAAATGCAGATAAATCAGGGGTTGTTTATTTTTTCTTAACAAACTAAGTGCCAGTACTATTTTTCTGTCTGGACTTTTTGACTTACACCCACAAAAGAGCTCCCGTTTGAAAGTGAATACCCATATAAATCTCCAACTAGTGCTCTAAGCAATTCTTTTTCTTTTGTCTCCACACACAAACCTCATTCAAATACTTTACAGTCCTGGGCATATAATATTTTTTGCTGTGTTCATAATTCATGACAGAAACATTTAATCAGCCACTGTACCAATGACAAGGAGAATAATGAAGTCTAAAGGGCACACAGGCCCTGATAACCACAGATATCAAGATAACCAGTGCACTCTACAGGACATTTGGTAGTGATCTTTTCAAAATCTCACCAAGTGCCAACAATCTAGGCCAAATAATGAAGCCAAAAACTGAACATTGTACAGTCATCCCTTGGGGCGCTGGCTGCAGAAGAGAATCAATTGACACAAACCCCTATGCTAAAAAGTCATCTCTATTTCATTGCCAAACTACTTCGCTATGTTTTTTATCCTTGGGAATGTCATAACAGAAATCCTGTGGGAACAGCTATGACACAAATTATCAAACACTCTCAAAACAGTCTATATATATGCTGTCCTACAACGACAAAAGACCATATCTCACCAGAGTGTGAAACTTTAAAAAAAACTTTTCAAAATTCTCTTAAGATATTTGGCCATATGGTAAAACTGATGTCTACTGTTTCAAAAATGATAATTTACGCCCCAAAATTGAAGTTACAGTTACGGCCTTTAGTCTTTGCAGGGATAGTAGTAATAATAGCCTATATGTCTGACCAGTATCGGGGGCAGCCTCCAGAGGTCGAGCTTCTTGGTGGCGAGCCGGTGGGTCTTGCACTTGGAGCAGTAGTAGAGCTCGTCCTCGCCCAGCTCCTCCTCGCTGGTGAAGGCCCGCAGGCAGCTGTCCAGGCTGATGGGCTCGGCCTGCGCCCGCCTGCTCTGCTCCACGCTGGAGTGCTCCTCCACTATCTGATCAGGGGCAGACAGGGGGACACAGTGTGTGAGTGTGTGTGTGTCTGTGTCTGTGTCTCTGACTTTCTCTCTCTCCCACACACACACACACACACACACACACACACACAAAGACATGGAAACAGCAAGAGAGAGAGAGAGAGAGAGAGAGAGAGAGAGAGAGAGAGAGAGAGAGAGAAAGAGCGGGAGGAGAGAGAAAGAGCGAGAGGAGAAAGAGAGAAAGAGCAAGAGGGGAGAGAGAGAAAGAGCAAGAGAGAGGAGAGGGAGTGAGAGAGAGAGAGAGAGAAAGAGAGAGAGAGAGTCAGAGAGGAAGAGAGAGGACGAGGGGGGGGGGTAGAGAGAGAGAGAGAGTTGGAGATAAATGAGGAAGAGGGAATGGGATCAGAGACACAAAGAGAGGTTAGGAGAGAGGGTAAAAAGAAAGTGAGAGAGTGGTCGGAGAAAAGAGATAGGAAAAGAGTGGGCATAAAGAGATTATTGGAGGGAGAAAAATAAAGATGTAGAAAGCAAGAGAGAGAGAGGGAGGGACAAAGAGATACTGGGTCAGTTGCTATCGAGTACAGCACAGCCCACCTGTCAAAGAATTGGGGCACGTTTAAACCTTCCACATCTGCAAGTATGCCAGAGTCTGCCAGTACCCGAGTGAAGTTAATTTAGATCACCAGACAATGTACATGTAAACGAGGATGACTGCATTGCAGATGTCTGCATGTCCCCCAATGTTTTTTGTGTGAAGTGTGCATGACCACTAGCCTGGTAAACCAGCCCTTTGTACTTCATTTCATTTTGTACAGAGGGCCTGGCTGTGCTGTATTGAGAAACATTCTCTTCCAGAAGGTGTAGGCTCTGCTTAAGTTTTAAACGACTGGCTCTGCTTTAACCCAATAGTTAACGCCTGGTCCTGATGTATGCAATTAGACGGGCTATAAGCTGTGCCTACGATTCAAATGTAGCACACAAAGTCAATGTCATCGCTCACAAACATGCCCTCTGTTCGCTGATTGGTTAGGCAAGATTCTGCCTGAGAAAACCATGTCAATGAAACCGCAGCCAGACCCTCTGTACAAAATGAAATGAAGTAGAAGGGGTTGGTTTATCAGGGTACATGATCACTACACTACAAAGCCAAAACCTGCAAAATTGTAGACTAAAATCGGACTAAATCGTAAATCCTATTTACTTTATACTTATTTTATCTTTATGCTTTTATATTGTTCTCTGCATTATTCTTGTTAAGCACATTGAACTGATGTTGTGTATGAAATGCGTTATACAAATAAACCTGACTTGACTTGACTAGAGACCAGTAAAAAAACATTTACTTGTGGTGTCTGCAACTGTCCATGTGCACATTTGCAAATCAGCACAGCTAAGACCTTACTGAGCACAGTCTGCAGCACTGTTCCTGCCTTCATAACTTTTTTGCATTTTCTGTCCTAAAAGAATATTCTGACACAAGGGAATGGAGGCCTTAAAATGACTTTCTAAATTCTTAGAAATTATTTCCGTTCCCTATAGCTGGTACAGACTGTTTCATTCACCAGTTAAAACCAGAGCTAATACATCCTATTAGGCTTCATAATCCTATAGGACATTTAAGCTGAAGGAAAAATATGGAATATGGATAAACTTTTGTAAACTATGTAATCCTATCTATAAATCAGCCAGTGGACTTTCCTATAGCTGTGGAGGTCATTTGAAAAAAAAAAAAAAGAACAGGCCGTAAAAGTCATGAATAATGACAAGTTGAACCACCTCCTGACGTAAAGTCAAGGAGAAAGCAGACTAATACATGCTGCCAATCATTGATTGGATATTAATGACCAGTCCAGGAGCAGATGCTATGCTGTGGGGCGGTGGTCTTGGCACACACGATGGCTGTTGTTGGCAAGCCAAGAGAGAGGGGGGGGACAGGACAGGGCACAAATCGCTAATCATTCCTTTGATGTGACACGTATTTCTCAGTGACGGGAGACAAATCGATTGGTGGCACAGTGGCCCGTGCTGTTAGATGACAGGGGTGTTTAGAGGAAGAACCCTGCCGGAACTTGACAGTGGGCCGGGAAGGAAGGACTCTTGGCCGACCTTTGCTCTAGGCTTTGATAATCACTTGAGGCACTGACCCGCACGTCTTAACCTTGGAGATGACCTGCTTATTTGTGTTTCCTCTTACACTTTCTTTTTCATGTTCACATGTAATACCCCATGGAGATGGAGTTTGAGAACTTTCTAACTGCACAGATTAGCATACATTTACTCAGACAAACACACACACACACACACACACACACACACACACACACACACACACACACACACACACACACAAATACATGCATGTATACTAGCATATGGATGCAATAAAGTCTGAAGCATGACATGTAAGGTGCATTTCCAGCATGTCTTGCAGGAAAGCAGGGCGGCGATGGCGACTGTGTCTGTGTCTGTGTCTCACCCTCTCCTGGGAGGTCTGGTAGCGGAGGTGCAGCGCTGTGGGGTCCCAGTCCACTGCGATGTAGGCGTTCCCCAGAGAGGCCCTGTCCTCACAGCAGTCCACCATACAGCCTCGGCAGAACCTACAGTGACACACACACACACACACACACACACACACACACACAGCACGCACACACAAGACAGACACAGCACACACACACACACACAGCACGCACACATACATACAAACACACACACACACACACAGCACGCACACACAAGACAGACACACACACAGACAGACACAGCACACACACACACACACACACAGCACACACACGTACATACAAACACACAGACACACACACACACATAAAAAGTCACATCCTGGCCTGCATTAGGGCAGGGTGCCAATGTGGGTAATGGAGTAGGCACTGCCGATGTCAGCACAGCAGCACAGCAGCACAGCGTGATGGATGCCCTTACCTGTACCAGGGGCACCAGGCGCACGAGTTGCCATCCTTCTGCACCACCCGCAGGGTAAAGGGGTACTGGTAGCCCATGCTGTCATCACTGGCCAATCACAGGACACACATAAAACAGGCACATTTGTCACATTTTGTATTCTTAGCACCCTTCCCACCCGCTAAGTCTGTTTTAACACTGCTTATTCTGGTCTTATTTTTGTACTGTAGTATACCATTTTAACTTTAATTATTATTCTTGCTTCAAAGGACTTGAGATGTCCAAGTCTTTAATCCAGTGCTATACACATAAGATTATTAACTTCTCCCAATACCTGGCTTTCTTACACATCATGCTATTAACTGATATCACCACAGTTACATTACAGGGTTTGTTCTCCTAATAGAAGATACTCGCCTTTTAAAATATGTCAATACGGCCAATCCTGTATTTCTGAAGATTAGATAGATCCTGTACTAAAACATGCCTTGTCACGATTATGCACATGACCCTAATACATGTTAGGGTCATCTACAAGGTCCAGTTGTTGTTCCTGTGAGCAGAGGGAGCTATGGGTATTTACCAGTCCTGCGCGTGGTTGCTGGCCTCCTGAGGGGGCAGTGGGCTGGCCAGCCGGGACACCTGGATCCACACGGCGTCGTACAGGTCCTTCTTGCTGGTGTGCACCGTGCAGGGCACGATCAGCGGCATGCCAAACAGACTGGGCCGGTTCTTTTGGGAGGACAGGAAGTAGAGCTCCGTCCGCATCTGATGGGGCGTGGATACGGACACACACACACACACACACACAGACATGCGCACACACACACATGCGCATACACACACATACGCGCATAGACACACACACACACACACACGCATACACACACACGCATACACACACACGCATACACACACACGCACGCACAAACAAATGTTAAAATACTGCTGAGTCACACTGGCTGGGCCGCCACCATTCATTCCCTTTTTATCTGGCACAGACCAGACTGCAGAGTCAGATTCCAAATGTTTGACCACAGCACTGGGTCTGTTGGACTACACTCATCTTAGCTTTTCCTCCAGATAACAGTACAAAAATACTCCAGGGAGAGCATCTGTTCTGGCCAGACTGTATTGATAAATAGTCAGTGAATCATGTAGAGGAGTACTGGTAATGAAGACCAGAAGGTACACCATCTCAAGTCTAGACACTGTTACAGTAGGTAGGAAACCTGCAACTTTTTAAATAGAGTTTTAATACAGGTTCTAAGAGACCTACTTTAACAGTGTGAATAAATCAAGTCCCACTTCAATAACAGATGGACCTAAGAATTCCCCTAAGCATAGCCAAAGCCTATTTGCTACAGATTCTCATTTTCTCTAGTCAATATTAAGGAGTTCCATATAATAGCATCCAACTTTGCCTCAAATAAGAAAATCCTAGCTGCTAACCCTAGCAATTTGGGTCAATTTTCCCAATACCTACGAATACGGCACAATTGAAACTGAATTACCATACATGTGCTTGTAGGAGATGTGAATGACTTGGTATGGAAACCTAGCTAGTGTCCAAGTCTTTTAGCTCTGTTTCCAATCCTGGGCTTATTTCCTTTGCCTAGTTAATACGTAAGCTACTCAGAACCCCTTCATGACCTTTGCACAGTCTCTTAACTATTTCCCAGAATTCCTTGCTTACAGCTTACCATCTTCCTGTGCATGGCGATGATGTAACCGATGAAGGGGTTGTCCTGGACAGGCATGGCGTGGCCGTTGGGAACGCCATTGGCAAGGGGTTTCTCTGGCGGGGATGGCACCACCTTGCTTGGTATTCCGTTGGGGATCAGGCTGGGCTTCCCAATGTGACCGTTGGCAGCTGTCCCATTGGGTAAGAGTGTGCTTTCTGCAAAACACACACGCACACATGTGCGCGCACACACACACACACACACACACACACCACCTCTTTTTAGTGACTCAACTGAACACTAACTTATAAACACTCAGCTGTAACACAAGGATGGATGGATGGATGGATGGATGGATGGATGGATGGATGGATGGATGGATGGATGGATGGATGGATGGATGGATGGATGGATGGATGGATGGATGGATGGATGGATGGATGGATGGATGGATGGATGGATGGATGGATGGATGGATGGATGGATGGATGGATGGATGGATGGATGCACATCCCTCATCGGCTGCGCTCACCTGCTTGTGCTGGCGAGGTGACAGAGGTAGGTGACCCAGGCACGGGGATCTCAAATGCACAGAAGAAGCCATTCACAGACAAACGCACCTTCTGATTGTCCTGTGGAAAGTTCTGCAGCAAAAAAACACACAAAAAACAAACACATGAGGGTTATGTGATATGATAAAGAGGGTCATCCATCGGTCTACAGTTAAATCGCCACATAAAAAAATAAACTCAACTCTAAATTTGGAAAAAAATATCAGTTTTCTTATCATAACGTTTGCATTTTGCATAGCATTTGGCTGTGTAATATTTATCATCTGTTGCACTGAACTATCCCAGTCCAAGCAATGAGCTACCTCACTCACATGCTCCCACAATATCAGTATGCACCATGATTGTACAAAGAGCATACGAAGCATACAAAGCATGCATACAAAGAGCAGCCTGTACATATATATACAGTATGTCACAAAAGTCACATAGGGGTGTACTCACTTTTGTTAACAGTAGTTTAGACATTAATGGTTGTGTGTTGAGTTATTTTGAGGGAACAGCAAATTTGCACTGTTATATAACTTTACGTTGTAGAAAAGTATTATATCTTTAGACTTCTCCCATGGAAAGATATAATAAAAAAAGTACAAAAATGTTAGGGGTGTACTCACTTTTGTGACATACTGTATATATATTTTTTATTTAATTTAATGTCCAGGCTCCACCTCTAGAGGGAGCTCCTGTGCCTACCCTGATGTTGGAGTTGTGGACCTCGGCCAGCAGGATCTGATCTGGCTTGAGGCCGCACAGCTCGCTCAGCTGCTTCTTCAGGCCTGTGTACTTCTCGTCCATGTTGAGACGCAGACCGTAGCGCACTGGCGTCGAGCCATCCAGCTTGATCACTAAACGGGCAGGAAATAGAGGAATAGGAAGAACACGATGAACCCCGTCCTCCTCAATCACATGAAAAAAGGGGAAACTCGACTGTCTGTTCCCTATTTAGGGTTTAGCTGACCTCCAATTTTCACACTCATCATGGATTGATTTTTTTCCCACCATAAAACCCACTACATAATGCATATTTACTATTTGGCAGTAGAAGGCAGTGATTTTCCCGAAAAGAGCTTTTAAAGCAAAGTCAGTCTTTTCACTTACATCCATCCTGCACCCTGCTCAGACATATCATGAATTAAAAAAACTGACTTAAGTCAGATGATATAAAACATAAGTTAATATAAATAAATAATAAGTCCAGTTTCCACAAACTCCACACAATATGATTTGTGTGATTTTTAACCAATATTTCCAATATGAACATGCTAATGGGCTCTGCTTACCTGTGATTTCTAAGTGCATGGAGCTGTCCATGGGTAGGGGCAGGGAGAGGAAGTTAAAGGGGTCGAAGCGGGCGCTGATGTGTCCACAGGTCTTACACTTGACCTGGGACTTGAGCTGGCCGTGGAACAGGTCTACCACGATGGAGCGGTTCCTCCTCAGGTGGTTCTCCCACGCCTGTGACACACAACAATGACAGAAAGGGTTATGTAAATTCATCATGGCTCATTTTAACACCTCAAAGATCATGGTGTGCTTAATCCTTAAATATGAGGGGTTTTGTTTTGGTGTCTTGGCTCTTGGGTTTTTGGGTTGGGCGCTCTTTGGGTCAAGGTTACAAAAAAAAAGACAGAAAAGTTTTTTTCGAGTCAAGGCACTCCTTAATTAAAATGTCTTCATTCAAAATGACATATGCTAAAGGACTACCGGTAGTTAAAAATGCCCAAGTGTGGCAGCATGGGGCTTGCCTCAGGGCATAGTAGTGTCAGAAAATTCTCCAAAGAACATCAATCCTCCCTTCCTGTTAAGACCCAGTCGCCATGACCCCATTGTCTCTCAGAGAGGCAGGGATTTTTACTGACTGATGGGCTTTGCCCGTTACTGCCTCGCTCACTTCCCTCCTTCATTTCATTACCGGTAACACATCAATATCGCTCTAAGTAGCCCGTAAAGGCTGTTTGGCAGAGATCGTCCTTTTTTTCGGAGCCTCTGCAATCATGCCATTAACCCCCCCCCCCTCCACCACAGACACACACACACACACACACACACACACAGACCAGTGCTTACAGCACGTCAGAGTGGATGAAAAAAAATGTTGGAACCTATCAAAGGCTGTCAAAAATGTCTGACATGGCACAGTATTACATATTATTGGCAGGCGTCCCCAACCACTGGGCCGTGTACCGGTACCGAGCAGTAGATCATATGGTACTGGGCCACAAAGACAGAATAAGGTTTTTTTTAAAGTTAGGCATTTTATCACCTGGGTATTTTATTTTGACAAATTGCCACTTCAGCTGTCAACTCACTCCCGCAAATGACTCAGTCCACTGGTTTTTCCATGCATTAAGCTAACATTTAACATTTAGCTACCAAGCTATACTAACATTTTTTTAATTTACACCCTATGCCCTTTTCACTGCAGAAAAAAAACTGTTCGGCATAAAAAAACAGATGTTCCATGCTACAAAAAACGGTTGGGGACCCCCTTGAATTATGGGATAGGGGTGCTGACCTCCGAGGCCACCTCGTAGTCGGGCCGTCCGTCGCTGTCCTTCAGCTCCACGTAAGGCTTCTCGTGCACGCGGTTCAGGTCCTCATGGAGGCCGTCCAGCAGGAAGGCCAGCAGCTCTTGGGAGTCCTGCTGCTGGAAGCCGTTGAATCGGGGGGCGTACTTTGCTATCGTCCACTGGGTACACACACACACAGACACACACACACACACAGACACAGACACACACAGACACACACAGACACACACAGACACACACAGACACACGCACACACAGGGGAGATAGTATGGGGGGCGACGACAAATGTTTGGTCATTAAACATGCTAATCCAAGAGTGTAATCTGGTTTAAGAGAGTGAGTGAGAGAAAGAGAGAGAGAGGGACCGATATACCTTCAACACTTCAATACACAACACTAATATATCTGGTAAAATAAAAGTAATTTGTTATCAGTTATTCTTGTGCAGGCTATGACCGCTTAAGACATTATTATCAAACCCCTCACGAAAGGGCAATCATCTACCCAACGACTTAAGAAGTTTACCGCATTATTGTTAAGTGCTTAGTGTAACGTAATGTAATGTAATGTTAATCAAAGGGCAGATGGCTGCTCTTTAGCATGCAAACAGCACGCTTCATTCAAGTGTGTTTTTTGTCACCATACTCTTACACAAAAAAAATGTTCACATACAGACTGTCCATGTTGGACTTGTGAGACTTTTTTCGTCAGTTAAGACCTGCCAGGATATTAGCCAATGTGGGTGGGGGGAGGGAAAGGGCAGAGTGAAAAGAGAGAGTGAGAGAGACAGAGGTCAGAGAAAGGAAAAGGGAGAAGGGGGCGTAGAGAGAGAGCAAACAAGTGTGTGAGTGTTTGAACAAGATTTAGAAAGGGGAGAGAGGGAGAGATTGGAGCGGAGAGGGGGAGAGATTGGGGGAGAGAGAGGGTAAAAATAGAGAGAAGGAGGGAGATAAAGAAAGAAAGGGGTAAGACAGAGAGAGAGAGAGAGAAAGAGAGAGAGAGTGAGTTAGAGGCAGAAAAGGAGAGAAAGTAAGAAAGAGGGGTAATAGAGAGTCAGAGGGAGAAAAGGACAGAAAGAAAGAAAGGTAAGAAGGGTGAGAGAGGGTAAAAATAGAGAGAAGGAGGGAGATAAAGAAAGAAAGGGGTAAGACAGAGAGAGAGAGAGAGAAAGAGAGAGAGTGAGTTAGAGGCAGAAAAGGAGAGAAAGTAAGAAAGAGGCGTAAGAGAGAAAGTTCGAGGGAGAAAAGGAGAGAAAGAAAGTGCAAGGTGAGAGGGGTGAGAGGGAGAAATGAAGAGAAAGAAAGAGAGAGAGAGGGAGAAAAAAAGAGAAAGAAAGAGTTAGACTGAGAAAAGGACAGAGTTAGACTGAGAAAAGGAGAGAAAGAGAGAGGTGAGAGGGGTAAGCATTAGAGGCAGAAAAGGAGAGAAAGAAAGAAAGAGCGAGGTGAGGTGAGAAGGGTGAGAGAGAGTTTAACCCCTTACTCTGAGCTTTAGTGGTGCCACATTCTTCTGCGTTCCACTCCAGAGCTCCTGCACCAAATCCCCGTAGCACTTAGCCATGTGACCACGCATTCCGATGGGATTGGTCCTGTGCAGACAGATCACACCACACACGCTCAAATCTGCTGAGCACACTGTTCACCTATTTCACACATGTTTCACATGGGGATACAGGCCACTTCTGCTTTCAGTACGCCACTGAACTCCTCACACTAACTGCACATCAATGAAGTCGTGGAAGAAGGAAGCGCTGGCACACAGTGTTGTGCAAACGCTGTAGGCATTTAAGGCTGTTATTTTTTCTTCTTCTTCGTTAATCTGTTCCAGACTATTATTACTATTACAGAATATTATTACAGACAACTGCGTCTTTACATTTTCAAACAATCTTTTGTAAACACTTTGCATGTTGCTTGCTGGTTGTTTTGTTTTTTGAAAGCATTCCCAAGACTCTACAAGATTGAATCCTACATGTTTAAAGTCATCAAAGTACTGCATTAATCTCATCAGACCCCTCCTCCCCACACACACACAGACAGTCAAAGGCACACAGTTGGGGTTGATTAGTTTACTATGATTAGTTTATCATCACATTTTTTATTATTTATTAACTTATTCTCCCCTATCCAAGCTTGTCAATCATCGCATACCATGCCTTTAACCTGAATCTGAACTTAAAAGCCCCTCTGTGTTGGTGAAAGGTGAGTAGGGGCGTGCCCTCTGACCTGTTGAGCTCGTAGAGGTGCCTCCCTGAGATGAAGTAGTCGGTGAGGGGCTTAGTGTTGCTCACACACTGGATGCTGGAGTTCATGAAGCACGTGTTGCCCAGGTTACTCAGGCCTGTGGCACCCTTCTCTGTGGGGACTGTAGGAGGAGGAGGAGGAGGACGAGGAGGAGGGGGAGAAAGACCTTTGTTTAAAGATTTGTCAAACAAGCAGCATTAATTTGCTATGTAAAATAAAGTAAAAGAAAAAGTGCTGCCCACACACATATGGCCACCAGTGCTAAGCCTCAGTGGGAGACACACACACACACGCATGCACACATGCACACACACACACACAAACACACTTGTGTAAAGTTACACAATCACACACTTAGGAGATCAATGTGTTGATTTATGGTGTGTATTGATGTGTTGGTGTACGTGCAGCCAGTGCTGTTCAAGGAGTACTTCAGAATAGCTGAACCTTTCACAAATCAAACTGTCAATGGACTGACTACGTTAGCACACTGGGTATGTCAACACTGCCACTATTTCACAATTTTTTACAACGGTGTGGCGTTACAGAGCTCCCAGTCATTCAAGGTCATGTCTGCTTTTAAATTCGCTGAACTACTTAGCACACCACTCACAGAGCTGAACCAGCTAAATTAGCCTCTGTCTGCTATAATAGCGTATTATTTTACAATTTGTGCTAAAGGTTAAGGCATTGGCCTACCTGCTGCTTCCAGCACTTAATTTTTTGACATGTGGTACTGATGACAGGCAAGAGTATATGAAGTCATTTTTAGATTAACTTTGGGTCAGATGATTAGCAGGAGAACAGGGATTTGTGTTGTAATGATAGGCCCACTTCCTACTGTGGTGAAATATCACCAGGGTATTACCTTTGTGGCGGTCAATTTTACTGCTGTTGGCAATGAATGACATCTCCTCTGGCCAGCTCATATCTTTGTTTCGAACTGGGGGAAAAAAAGAAAGAGATTATTTTTCTTTTTAACAGCTCATTTCCTTAGTGCCCCTATTATACTTTCCCATCCAACAAAATAATTTATTCTTGTTTTATGCTAGATTTGCCATATTATCTACACAGCTTCATGAGTCCCAAGTTTTTCAGGAGATAAAACTTTAATTAATGATGACTATAATTGGAATAACAAGTGAGCGATGGGCAAACCTTCAATTACTAAGTGCTGCTCGTCTTGAATCTTCAAACTTTCCAGCGTATGATCCTCGTCATCCAGGAGGGTGAGGTAATTCTGTTGGAAGCACATGAAAAATGCATTTGGGCTGTTTAGCAGCTCCTCATCAAATGCCGCTTTGTTCTGCTCGCTTCGTGCTCCCAATTTACACTGTGACAGATCTGCCTCTTATCAAAATCGCACTCTGAGGACGACGACTGAAGGACCAGCATTACACACAACACTTCACAAAGGGCTTTGTGCTTTAAGATTTGCCTTGTTTTAATTCAAGTATCACTGCTTAAATTCAGTCCCACATGATATTAGATTATATTTCAACATCATATGTATGCTAGATGCATACAAAATCAAGCAAACCATCTCAAAGTACACCTTTTCACTCAGATATTTGGTCTCTAAACTTCTTTCTTTCCATGTATCTTTCCCTTTGTTAAGTGTCCTTGGCTATTTTAAAAGGTGCTACATAAAGATATCATCAGAAAAACGTCAAGTCAATGTGATTAATATATCTGTCAAGCAATGTAATTAGTATATCTGGTAGTCAATGTCAGTTGTTCTGGGTCAAACAGTGGCCTGCCTTCACCTCGCTGTTGTAGAGCCAGAGCCTCATGTCCTCGTCCTTGATGCGCAGGCGCTGGGACAGGTACTCATGGATGTCCTTGATGGTGCTCATCCGGCTAAAGCAGCCCGTGTAGGCCAGCACGCGCTTCAGAGGGGCGTTGGGAGAGGGGACGTTACCTGCAGAGAGGAACCGTCAGGCAGGGAGAGAGATGGATGGATGGAGGAAGAGAGGGAGTGTGGAAGATCCAAACATTTACCATTACTCTTAGGGTAGATGTTGATGCAACAGTGCTGTACATAGGGTAGAATCTTTCTGCCGCCAAGATGTGGGGCATGTTTACAGAAGAACAAACTTACTGACAGATACACTAATAGGTGCTGTATTGACACCACAATGTGTAGAGAACATAGAAGTCATTGGTAGTTACCATTTGCTACCACAATTTACACTAATCATTATAAAATAGGCATTTCTAGCATTATTGATTATTAATGGTGTCCACTTTTCAATGACTATATGTTTTTCTAGATTCCCATCTCCATTTCTATTCAAAACATAACAAACCCATAAAGTTATTTTGGATTAGGATGTTTTCGTTTTATAGCACACCACAGGAAATCAGAAAACAGCAGAACATTGTTTGCATTATTATTATTTTTTAAAGCTGAGGATTAGTTGTAAGCGCAGCAGCAAGAAAGGGCACAAGTTGGAAATTAATCAACACTGTGAGGAGGAGGAGGATGATTTGAACACAAATAATCGATATTAGTCTCCGTCTCCAGCGAGAGCCAGACCACCAGCTGGTTATGCTTGATTATAGCACAATAAGGGATGAGGCAGAGAGAAGGGAAGACAAAAAAATCACCCCACCAAGAAAGAGCCTTAAAATTGGGGCAGCCATTTATGTCCAGAGTGCTGTGCCTCAGCACCGCCTTGCAGAGCCCCAACCTGGGTTGACATCCCTCCAGTGTACCCCACCCTTTCCCCTTCCCCTTACCTCACCACTGGGCCACACACTAACAGAAAAAGACACTATGGAGTTGTGTAAATGGAGAGCAAAAAAAGAGAGAGGAGAGAGAGACAGAGAGAGAAACAGAGACAAAGACAGAGAGAAAAGATGGAAACTATGGAGAGAGATGAAGGGAAGGAGAGGGGTAGAGAAAGAAAGAGAGAGGAAAGAAATATCGTGGAGAAGGAGAGATGGAGAGACAGAGGCAGCAAGAGAGAGAGAGAGAGGTGACAGACAGACAGAGGAGAGAAGAAAAGAGTAGGGGAAAAAGAGAGGGAGGGAGGACAGAGAGGGGCAATAGAGAGTGAAATACCATAACATGGACAGAGGGAGAGAAAGACAGGAGGAAGGAAAAAATGAGAAAGGGAGATAGCAGGAGGAATTGCACGCTCTCCAAAAATTCTCTCACTGAGTCATAGCCAGCACACTGAGATAGCCGCCCCCCCCCAAATCAGATTAGCTCGAATTGCTAATGTTCCCCACCCATGTACACACTATTCAATTGCTCGAGCAGCCCACATCTCTCCTTCCTTCTTGCTCGCTCTACCTGGTCAAATCTAATTTGGTGGTTTACAATACAACATATGACCTCTGAGCTCAGATGTCAACGCGACAATGATGGCTGCTGACGAGATGACGGGCATGAAAGGATGTCAGGGGAGGCACTCATGCGGACAGAAATGGACGGCCGAGATCGGGTTGGGCACTGTGAATATTTCATCAGCACACATTAAAGGCCATGGTGTGGTCAGAGATGCAGGCCAACTGGTTTGCCAGGTCTGGTCAGGAGCAGGCTGTTTTTTTTTTTTTTAGATGATTAGGAGTGCTGGGTTTTTCACAGGAACAGGGAGATTAAGGAGCAGGGCGACAAGTAGCAAGAGGAGGACGAGGGAGGTGGTGCCAGCCAGAGGGCCTCCTTCTTGCTGCCGGCTTACGTTACCTCGGGGTATGTGCTCGGGGAACATGCGCAGGCTGGTCATACCCATGTTCACCCAGATGTTGGACTGGGGGGTGCGCGTGGCCGGCTGCTGCCTCAGGAAGAGCAGGTAGCGGGGGAAGAGCTCCAGCTCAGGCTGGCCTGTCTTGGTGTGCTGGATGACCTGTGGGGAAGAACCAAGGATTGAGACAAGTGTGACTGAGCAAAGCAAACGCTTGATATGGTTTTTAAGATTACATTACATTATTACATTACGCTTAGCAGACACTTTTATCCACAGCAACTTTCAAAAGGAGGACATAAGATGCTAAAAGAGGTGTAGGTCTTCAGACTAGACACAGAAGATGTGTCTTCAGACTAAGCTAAAAAGAAGGTGAGGTGGCATTTTTACTTCAGGATTTAGGGATGATAGTTTAAGAGGATTACACAAAGAGAAATGAATATAAACAGAAACTGGTGTGCGGGATGACCTGTTTGGAAGGCCTGAGGATTGACAAGTGTGTCACACACTAGCCTGGCTGTCGCACCAAACTCGCAGACGTAGCTTTGCCTAGCAAACCTCCCATTGACATGAAGTTGTCAAAGGCAGGATCAAAGGGTGTCTTTCAAATGCCTCTGTGTACTACTAGACAGAGCTACAACCAACCAGAACACTGATTCTGAAGACATCATTTTTCATTAGTGCCCAATTTCTTGGAGAAAGGAACAGCCAAGAATAGGCAGGTTGGCCAGACTGACTTGAACACGAAATTCAATGTAGCATCACAGGCAGTATGGGCGGGCCCAGGCTAGTCACACACTGTATGGTGTATGTGTTAAGGCTAAGCTAGGAAATGGATGTAATTTTTTCTTGTGCAATTGAAGCTGCACAGACACAAGGTTGAGGGTTTAACAGGATATCACACAGACATGAATATAAATGAAAACCGATGTGCTGAATAACCTGTTGTGGAGGCCCAAGGATTGAGAAGTGGTTGAGCAAAGATGTGGTTTGTATGGTGTGTCTTAGGACTAAGCCAGAATATGGGTGATGTGTCATTTTCACTTGTGCAATTTAAGGATCTCCCTAGGCACAGGTTTACCAGAACACCACACAGTTACCAAAATTCACAGATACTCCCTATATGTATTAGCAAATAACAGATCAGAAACACCTCACAATCACATGCAAGTAACTCTGTTCCCAGAAAAAAAAAAAACTTACAATAGATCGATCATCACTCTTTACTAGGTCATAACAGTGACTTTTATTTGACATTAATAATACAGCACTGTGGTTATTGGTCATACCAACGGTAACTGTTAGCATGCAATTACAACTTGCAAGCAAACATGAAAGAGTGTCTTCACTTGTACCGTGTACCGTTTCTAATACAGATCTGATTATATAAACGAGCCTGTCTGATCAGGCAAATGCCAGAACAAGGCTGGGAAGGAAAGGCCTACCTGCTGGCACATAAAATGTTATGAAACCGCAGGGCTAATTGCCGATCGTCTAAGCCTCAATTAGCTCCAACTGTGAGGGCTATAGCACATGACCGATTGCCAAAAGAGCTTGCCATCAGTAGACAGAACCTTGAGGTATTGTGCATCGGGTGCTGCTAAAAACAATACCGTTTCTCATTAAATGTTTAATGACTGCTTCGTGCTCAGGCAGGTATGGGGAAGAAGTTTGATGCCAGTAACTGTGTGTGTGTGTGTGTGTGTGTGCGTGCGTGTGTGTGTGTTTGTGTGTATATATGAGAGAGTTTGGTCCCAGTGACAGTGTGTGTCTGCGTGCGTGCGTGTGTGTGTGTGTCAGTGCAAGTGTGTGTGTATATGAGAGAGTTTGGTGCCAGTTAGAGTGTGTGTGTGTGTGTGTGTGTAGACATACCGGTCGTGGCAGGCTGAGGTTGGCACCGTACCAGTGGTAGAGCGCCCTCCACACGGGCTCTGGCACCGTCTCAAAGTCCCGGCCCACTGTCAGCGGCGGCGAACGCTTCAAACGGCCGCCCTCCATGGTTAGTGTTGGAGCCTGCCAGAAGAGATGGGGTTAGGAAGACAGGATAGAGAGACAGATGGACACAAAGTGAAAGACAGATCGACAAAATGGGTGTATGTGTGTGTGTGGAGAGGAAAAGAGGTGGCAAAGAAGACAGATGAATAGAGAGAAAGGCAGGAAGACAGAATACATGTTGAGAGAGAAAGGAAGGCAGGTAGCCAGATAGAGTTAAGGGGGAGTGGGGGTGGGGATGGGCGTGGGAGTCGGCGTGGGGGTGGGGCAGGGGGACAAAGTCAAACTCATCACTTTGGCTTTCTCAGATGTCAATGATAAAGCCTGACCTAATGCACCGAGCTCTCTCTGGCTCTTTGGAGATAACTCTGACAAGAGCAGCACACTGCCTGCCCACCAGAGACGGCTCTGGGAGAGGAGGAGAGAGAGGAGGGGGGAGAGACAGGAGGAGAGGGAAGAGAGAGGGAAAGAGAGGGGGAGACAGGGAGAGGAGAAAGAGAAGGAAGAGAAGTGAGAGGGGTAGAGGAGGAGAGGAGGGAGTAGGAAAGAGAAGGAGAGGAGTGTAAGGGTAAGACAGAGAGAGGAGAGACACAGAAAAGAGAAAGAGAGATAGAGAGAGAGAGAGAGAGAGAGAGAGAGAGAGGAAGAGAGAGAGTAGCATGTAGAGGTAGAGTGTATGCAGCGTCGGTGCGGAGGTGTGTGCTGTGAATCAGAGCTGGCCCCCGAAGCTGCTTGACAACTCTCTGACGGGACCAAAATAAACCAGCGCTTCTGCAGCATTTCACTGGCCCAAGAGCCGCCCGTGCATCTGACTCAGAATCTGAATGAGCTGCTTACAACTCACTCTGCAGATCAGATATATTTTCATTGCAAGTCTGCTAGAAACTGCCCTGAATGGGTTGAGGCATTTTTGTGTGTGACTGCAGCCAAGAAACAGTTTTGCTTATCTCTAAAAGGGCTATAAAAACCATTTCAGCATTACAACTTTTGGGCTAACTGTGACAGGATACAAGGACAATGGGAACGGTATGGTGGTGGTCAAAATGATCATCAAGCACACACACAGATGCAACCACACAGACGCAAACACACAGACGCAAACACAGCGCACACACACAAACAAAACACGCACGCACGCACACAAACACACATGAACACAAACATGCACGCACACAAACACGCACGCACGCACACACACACACACACACCTTCATAGGGTCAGTGAGGAACTAGTGGCTGGTTGTCGATGGCGGCGGGCCTCTGTGTGGTGAGGGGGGAGGGCAGGTGTCCGTTGGCGCTGGAGAAGCACTGGTTGTTGTTGTCCGAGGCGTTGTGCTGCCGGGCGAAGCACAGCTCCGTGGCCGACGAGCTCATGTGAGGGATCAGACCTGAGCAGGACAGGAAGTGATGTCAGACAGTGTGCCTGTGAAGGTTGCCATTCATTCAGGTCATAAGGTCATCATCATCCAGGTCGTCATCCATTTGAGTCATAACTCAAAAAGTGCTGGACTTGTCAACTGGACTTCTATTTGGAGCTTGAAGGCATTTCATCTTTATTTTTGGTCTTCAAGCTCCAAATACAGGTTCAGTTGCCTACAACTTAGCACTTCTTCTGAAACCTGACAGCCATGACAGTAACAGTCCATCAACAAGGGAGAACATATTTCACATGCTCAAATAATGATGACACCAGCATTTCTTTGGAAGAGATTATTCTCCAGGGAGACACTAGATAGAAGCTCAAGACTCAGCAGCCTTAATGACTTTAGGCTGTTTTCCAGTTTTCAGTTTTCCAGTTCAAATATGACAACAAGGACCCGACACACACACACACACACACACACACACACACACACACACACACACACAAGCACGCGGCACACACACACACACAAGCACGCACACACACACGGTCATACAGAGAGACACACACACACACGAATTGTGATGGCCCACTAAGTCTGTCAAGATGTGAAGCTGGTGGTTGTAATATGGTGGCTTGTTCTCCAAATTCCACACATTTTTGGACTGCACCAAAAAAAAAAGACGGTCAAGTCGAGTTAAGTAACTCGTCTGTCAGGAGTCTGTTTTATCCGAATCTGGAAAAAACATGCCTGCTGCCACGCAAGAGCACTCTAGGGCATTCAAGGTCAGGATGAAGGTCAATTAAAATGAAAGGCTGATGGTCTGTGGGATCAGAGCTGTCCCTCTAGCTGCAATTAGACCAGCTGGCCTGGTGTTGGAGCCAGTTCCCACAGCAGTTATACTGGGAACCGAAGTCTTCTATATCAACGGCCTGCGTTCATACCACTGTGCAAGCCCATGACGTGCCATCGACAGAAGGCATTGCTTCCCCACCAAAAAAATGTCACGGTTCGCTTAGAAAAAAAAACAAACTTTTATTTGGTGCCTGTCGGGAACCAAAGTTTCAGTTCCTAAACGCTCTGATTTTCAGTGTGAACACTTCGGTCAGTTTGAGATTAGGTGCGGGAACCAGTACCGGCACGGTTCTCTGTCAGTCTAAAAAAAAAACGCCTTCTGAGGCTTCACCACCCACTCACCAGTGCTGGGGCTCTCCACGGCCTCGGACGCACTGGAGATGTCTGAAGACTTGTCGTCCGAGGAGCTGGAGGACCTGACCACCCCGCCGCCGTTGCTGTAGCCCGGTCGGGAGGGGGTGGAGGGGGGCTCGGCGCTGGCGCACGCCTGGGGGCTCCTCCTTCCAGCGCCCATGATGGAGGGCTGCTCGACCACAATAGACTTGTTGTCCTGCCGAGAACAAGAACACAGAAGAAGAAAAAAAAATGAACTTCCCACATCTTCACTGAGAAGCATCACAGACATGCATTCCCATGAAGGTTGGCATCCACATGACTGGACCCTTGTTTGAAGATTCTACAGCAGGGTTGGTTTAAACCCATATGTATGAGGAAAAGGTTGACTCCATTTTATAACAACATATTTAAAAATCAGCTTGACCAGATTTTTTACTTGACTTCGATTTTTTTGTAAACAAAAAAAAAAAAAAACAATTTAAAATAATATAGGCAAAATTACAGCTTGATGCATCAAATCTTGAGAAGATAAAATAAATTGTGAACTAAAACACCTCCCATTTCATTTCTGGTCTGTTTACCGACTGATGTCAATGTTGTGGGACAGAGTTTGAAATGTATTATTAGTATCAACATTAAACTCCAGACTAATAGCCCTTGAAATAACCTTTCTGGTAATGTGTTGTGTTGGTTTCATGAGAGCACCCTGGCCTGTCCTTCCCTCTCAGTGAGCAGGAAAAATATCATCTACAATAAAGAAAACTATTAGCTTGATGCTTTAATGGATGCTGTGCAATAAGGCAGTTATAGCAGTGAACTCATTTTTGAATGTCTTTTATTAACAATTTTACGTTTTAGCAGGGAACAAAACCTCTTGCTTGAAAACTCTTTTAAGATAATACATTTCAAACCCAGATATAGATTAAATGGCAAAATCTGTAAAAATGCCAGTGGGGGTTCTATGTTGAGAAGCTGATATATTAAGCTGACATTTTGAAGTGCATTAGTCACACTTTATTCGGTACAATTTCCAAGGAAACCAGAGATAGCTGATCAAAAGGCATATGTTTATTCAAGGAAAGACCTCAGAGAGAGAGAGAGAGAGAAAAGAGAGAGAAGAGAGAGAGAGAGAGAGAAGGAAAAGAGAGAGAGACAGAGAGAGAAAAGAGAGAGAGAGAGAGACAGAGAGCAAGAGAGAGAGAGAGATAGCAAATAGAGAGCAAGGAAACAATACCACTGTTTGAATATGAGCAGACCAACAGCATTCGCATACTCACGTATTTCACATAGTCCTTCCACTGCTGCCACCACTGCATGGAGATGAGGAACCAGTTCTGGCCCGTGTTCAGCCCGTGTCTGCTTTCCCTCTCCAGCCAGCCCCTGCACAGCACAGCACAGGCCCCATCAGCCCAGCACAGCCATTACAGCACTGCATGTCACTTCACAGGCGCCCTTATCCAGAATGACTTACAGTAAACGAACTAAAAGGGACAGACCTCCTGGAGCAACGCGGGGTTAAGTGCCTTGCTCAGGGGCACGCCGTGGATCGAAGCTGCAAAACAATCTGGTGTGCTTGACGCTTAGCCAAGTACAGGCACAGTCCCTTCTGGACAAACCTGGGGTTAAGTGCTCTGTGGCATAATGGTGGCAGACCCTTGCACTGAACTTTCTAGTTTTTTTTTTAGGACACTTCCTCATCTCTGTTCACCAGACCACCAAAAACTCTCGCAATCACATCAAAAGACTACCACGGCAGGACGATCAAACCATCTGGACTTCAGAACTTGTGTTATTCTCAGGAATGTAACAAATAAACACTATCCCAAAAAGGGTATACGAGGACAGCACATGGCCTAAAATTAGCCTAACACATGAGTATCCACACAGACATAATAAAAAAAGGTATTTTGGTATGTTTTGACTTCAGTCTCGCAAGATGGCTTGTCATTCCCTGGTCATGCAACTCAGAAATAAAGTTAACAAATGACACAAAGACAACAAAATGGCAGGAGGTAAAGGCATTGCCAGGAGCTGACTTCTCAATGTGTTGTGATAAACTGATATTGACAGTGTAAGAATGCAAGATGGCGGCTTACCTGATGATCTGTCCCTCTTCTTCGGGTGTCGCTGGTCTCAGACCGAGCACTATGTGGCACACCTGCACGTTTCACAAGAATGAAAAAGTGTATTATGATACAAATGGAAAAAATGGTACTGTGCGCATTTTACATCAAAATTACCCACACAAGTCATCAAAGAAAATGTCAAAAATTTGATTAATGTTCAAAGTTGATGTTGTTTATGTAAGTAAACAATGGGCCTTTTGATTGGGACCTAACCTGACCTGAAATAGCAGGTTGAGGAACTCATTGGCAAGGGCACTCTTCACACTCCAGATCTGGTAGTCCTCCAAAGTCAGCTGCCCCACCTGCAACAGCACAGCAACACAGGCGTCAGTGACGGACGTGACAACAGACAAGGGTCTGTGACCAACAGTGATCACTCTCTCACTCTCTCTCTCTCTGACCTTCGTTGTGTCGTGCATCGTCAGAATGCCCTCTACTATGTCCGACACGTTGGCAAGCAGTTCCTAGAAATGAGAGAGGAGGGAACAAGAAGAGAGAGAGAGAGAGAGAGAGAGAGAGAGAGAGAGAGAGAGAGAGAGAGAGAGAGAGAGAGAGAGATGGACAGAAATAGAGAGAGACAGAAAGAAAGAGACAGAGAGAGAGAGAAAAGAGAGGGAAAGACAGAGACGGAGAGAAATTAAAGCCACACAGTCAATAAAAACAAAATAACATGCTGCACTGTCAGTTAAGTTGCTCTAGAGCGGCTTCATAAAAGGTTATTTCCTCATCATTGTGTACACAATCCTGTCCAACGCCCCCCCGAGGGAAACATCAATTCTGTACGCTGCCTCGTCGAGTGAGGCACTACAGAGTCCGATAGGCACTCTAGGCGTGCACTAACAGAGAGACAGAGAGGCTGCAGACGTGCTTCGACAAAGTAATTAAAATCTGAAAAGCTCAGGAAAAAAGTGCTATTTGAGAGCCTTGCTGGATGTCAAGAGTGTCCCAAAATACTGCAGAACACACGCCTCTTTTGAAAAGAAAACAGTATGAGTTTCTGAAGTGTTTGTAGTGCATAGCTCATGTAACACAGGGACTGACGTCAGTGGTGGCTGCTAAAAAAAAATATATATAAAAGAAATTGGTGCCAGCTCATGCAGTCATACTGCTGACTAATAAATGACTTAAATCCAGGGAGTGTAAGTGAACTGCTGTGTGACAATAATGAGATTTCCCCATGTGGGCCGTGAGCAACCATCTTGCTGCTCAGGCCCTGGGCTACTCACGGGCAGGGTGTCTGTGCGGTTGTCCCTCCACACCTCCAGTAGAGCCACCACCATCTCGTGAACCTCCTGTCTGGACAGCACACCATCGCGGTCCACATCAAACACCTTGAAACAGACTGGGGGTTTGGGTAAAGGACAGGGAAAGGAAAGAGAGGAGGGAGAGAGAGAGAGAGAGAGAGAGAGAGAGAGGCGCAGACAGAAACAGAGCCAAAGAGGCAGAGAGAAAGTGAAATGCTGTTACTACAAGCGAAACAAAGCAAAGTAACACTAAAAAAAAAACGACAGGAGAAATACAGTGTTTTATGATAAAGCAAAAATTACTTCACATATGGTCTGTAAAGGACCCTGGTTATTAAAACCTATTTTCTGACACCACTGTTCAATTTGTAATAAAATTACATCAGTGGTTATTTAAATGCCGATGATCACAAGATATCTGTGTATCTGAAAGGGTATGTGAGATAAGAAACCACACACAAAGCTAAAGTCTGAGTATTTTTAGGAGCCAATGACACAAGATGCAGCATGTAACTAAACAGCATTTCAGCACTTTAGTGGCCAAGGTTGAGGAGTGTAGAGTGCCCTTACACTTCTGCCTCTCCGCGACAGGCCCTCTGCAGCAGGCAGACAGGCCGCACGAGATCTCCTTGAAGTCGATGTGATTGTCCCGGTTCTCATCAAAGGCGTGGAACAGGCCTGGAAGAACGCAGAAATGAAAGACACACAAAAAAAAAAAAACAATGTTGGAGCAAAATGTTAAATCAGAGAATCCAATTACTTCTTGATCCTAATCTTCCCGAGATGAGATTCTAAAATAATGGAAAAAGGTGGGCACAAAGCACTATGTATATGAAAGGCGAGAATGACTCAGCACTCTGCTTTGTGGTTCCTTGAAAACTATGTTGCGTAAGATTATCTTCCTTTCCCCCAAAAGAAAATGTCAGATGTTTGCAGTAAAACATTTTTTTAACTTCCATTTCTTTTTCATGACAGTCACAATGTGAGCAGCCCTTGAGGGTTCAGGTAAAAAATTATGACTATGACAAAAAAAAATGTTCACTGTGTGTGGCGGCTGCCTGCCTGTCTGTCCAAAGTCTGCCAGGACCTGGATGTGATGTGAAGAGAATGAGGGTAGTCTGTCTGGAGGGCAGTGTACACCCAGCCCCTCCACCACTCCACCCACGCCCACGCCCCCACCCCCGCCCCCGCATCCACCCCCCCCTTTTAAAACTCCCAGCCCCCATGCATATTTCATTACCTTCACTAAGCGATGCATGAATGGGAGGTGAAACCAGTGGGACAAAGGTTTCCAGGTCGAAGCGTCCGGTCCGCGACTGAGCCTTCAGCAGCCAGTAGCGCTTCTCCAAGTCGATGATGTCTGATTCTTCTACTGCAGGAGAGAAGAGGGGGTCAGGTAGGGGGGAGCAGTTGGGGGGGAAAGATGCATCGAAAACGTGATTAACCAGCTTCGACCCTGGCCAACACAACTTTGAGGTGAGAACACAGTGCCGAGTGTTTTTGCCAAGGCACAGCGGTGGGGCCAAGAGTCATGACTCATTAACAATTACAATGCATAAGTGTTGGTTGTTGCTCTGTGTGTGTGTGTGTGTGTGTGTGTGTGTGTGTGTGTGTGTGTGTGTGTGTGTGTGTGTGTGTGTGTTCTTTCCTAAACATTTTTTAAGTCCAGAAAGGAGAAAACTAAGCAGTCTTGACAGTCAGCAAATATTTTGTTATGTCTGTGCTTACATCTCACAGAGGCAATTACATAATAGCCTTTTTTCAGGCAGGGGTTCAGCTAGGTGAGGGCTCGCCTCACCCCTAAATGCCTAATGAGGAACACTATATAGAGCACCGAGAGGAGAGGAGAGGAGAGGAGAGAAGGGGGTTTAAGCGGGCCCTTTGGTCGACTACCCTTTCATCCCTGTAATCCACGGCTTAGGCCTAATAGGATTGGCCGGCCCTGCCGCAGTTCCACCCTATACATTTGACTCATACACACAAAGAGGGGGGTAAAGTGTCAAAACACAGGTGGAAAGCAGACAAACAGACAAACAAACAAATCAATAGAGCTGACAAGACATCAGCAAGGCATCAACAAGGCATCAATTCTGGGGGCTGGTGCTGTCGACTGTGAATGTGAGGGGGTGGGAGAGGGGTGGGGGGATTATAAGGGGGAGATGAGGCCACCAACGGCTGTTGCAGTGAAAGGGGGTGAAGGGATTGGCCTGGACTTTCTTCCCTGGTTCCCAGCTAAGGGCCAGGAGCTTTAGGCTCTGAGATCAGACTGACATTGATGGAGGGTTAATACTCATAAAAATAAAAAAAATAATAATGAAAACATGGTGTGCAAAAGTGAATGCTTATTGAAATAGTGGTTTACCAAGCCTAGCCACTACTATTTCCTGTGTGTGTGTGTCTCTCTCTCCCTCTTCCTCTCTCCCTCCCTCTCTCTCTCTCCCTCTCTCTCTCTCCCTCTCTCTCTCTCCCTCTCTCTCTCTCCCTCTCTCTCCCCCCCTCAGGCACACTGAAGTGGTATGAGGCCAGGGGATTTAAGGAGAAGAGAGTGAGAGACAGGGACAGGGCAACTAAGGTGGGCAGGGAGAGAGTGAAGGAGAGGGAGACAGGAGAAGAAAGGAGTGAGAAAGTGTAGCAGCAAGGGATGACCAGGAAGCACTGAATCAATGATTCAGGTTGTTATTTTAGGGCTGGTACTGAGAAAGAGAGGGGGCAAGGGAGAGAGTGTGAGAGAGAGAGTGAGAGAGTGAGTGAGTGAGTGGGAGAGGGAGAGAGAGAGAGAGAGAGAGAGAGCGAGCACAGTTCAGAAATAATACAAGGGCCATGAATAATTGAAGAGCGCATAGAATAAGGGAGCAGGTTTACATCTTACACGAGCAGACACGACCCACTTTATGTCCCTCTCCAACCACACAGGCCCCCACGTGCCTTCACCTCATCTGCACACAAATATTTAAAAAGCTTTGCCCTCCCGCCACCCCCCACTCCCCCACGCCCTCCCACCTTCCCTTCTCCCCTTTCTATTTTCACAATATTAGCGAAACTCCAATAAATGTGTGTTTAATACCATTGGCGGCTAAGGGTAATAAATGAGCACTGTCGCGATTAGATGGAGAGGGGACAGGCAATGATTAGCTCAGCAATAAAAGCCTGGCTGGGGAAATAAGCCCCACGCTCATCTAGTTGGGCATTATTCATGAGGCGACGTGTTGCGGAGTGACTACTGATCTATAAAACTCATTACCTAGGGTATGGATCAAGCTAGGGACCATCGTTCACCGGTTGTGCCCACACGCACCGCTTCTTGCTAGGCTAGAGACCACCTTTCCTCTCCCCTCTTTCTTCTCTCCGTTTTTCTGATGCAACTTGGCAACAATGCCTGTGGATAGGGGTGGCATTCACCACATGTTGCCTTGCACAAATTACACGTAACCTTGCAGCTATCAAAGATGACAACCCAAAGAACAGAGGACTCGGTCACGGCCATAATTTGATGCGTTTTAGCCTATTAGTTCTGCTGTATGTCTGTGAGAACGTGACAGACGCACCCACACACACACACAGCTGCACACCTGCGGCAGGGCCCAAATAACAGGGCTGTTTCAGAGCCAGCACAAAGCATTAGCCTGACCATTAACATTCACTCACGCACTGATGGGTTTGAAAACGAAAAATAAGTGTTCTGGGTTTTTTTTTTAACTCCCCAAAAGGTTGACTAGAGGAGAAGCCATAAAATAATCCTTCATTTCAAATAATGTGAAAGAAGACAACACACGCATTTGTCTGACAGAGATGTCACTGTCTTTAATAGTGAGCCATCAAGTGACAAAATAGCGTTGAAAGCATACTAAGCTGCATGCTTTGTCTGATGCAATAACAAGCTGCATCTTCTAGAAGTCACACTCAGACAGTAGCAACTGAGTTAAGGAGAGGCACAGTTGCTGGATGCCACCAGCAGTTCCTGTGTAACAGATGCCCGTAATAACTCACCTGCTGGAGCGACTCTGTCAGACTGGCAACAGAGGGACCATACCATATTCCACTGTACACAGCGAGGGCCTCCTCAAAAACGGTGGCATGTACCATAGTAGAGCTCCACACAGTTTGGCAGTCAAGCAAGGAAAGTTAAAGAAAAAAACAGGACGACGACAACAAAAAAAATAAAATAAAAGCAAGTCAGTCCGTCACGTTTCTATTTGTATCGGAGAGGAGTTCACCATCTGTCTCCATCGCACGATTCCCCTAAAGCCTGGCCATCATCCTCCTGTGCAGCACGGACCACATGCTCTCCGCAGGTGGCAGGGCAAGGCCAGGCAAGGTGTCATGGCTAGGCACTTCCTAGAACGTGCCCAGGGCAGACATAAACATAGCGCCACACCCTCCACATGCAGAGCCCGCCCCACACACACACTCACTCACTCACTCCTTTACAGAGCATACACACCTTCTCAACAACCCCCGCCAGCCCTCTACCGTCAACCCCCCCCCCCCCACCACCACCACCGCCCTTCGCTGCTGCGTTAAGAGGATAAGCCGGCCACAGACCCCAGATTACCCGCCGCCGCCGCCCAGCTTCTCTCTCTGATTGGTCTTGGGGCTGGATCTCCTCAAGCATGTCCTCAGCTGACGATACAAACCTGGGCTAAATTTACCTGCCTGATTGGACGAGCAATTGCCTTTCTGTTTGATCTCCTCTCCCTGGCAATTTCTACAGGTCCCTGGCCTTCAACACATGCACAGAGGGACAATATATAGCTTAGAAAGGGGTGGGGAAACGTGGGGACTCCTAAGCTTAAATGAGAGCTTAGGGGGAACATGTAGCATCTACCCGCAGTCTTGAAAGTCATCGTTAGCTACAGAAGATCATGGATCATGTCAAATAGAACGCTGCAGCAGAGCAAGCCTGAGGGTTCCATCAGAAGCCAGTGAGGTCTCATGGGCTATATCAAAAATGTTCACTTGTACACTACATATAGTGTACTATATAGTGTGTCAGTTGGATTGGCTGATGAGCTACAGTATCCTATACAGTGGGGTCAGTTGCACTGCCTGATCCACTACATAGAGTGCTATAAAGAGGACAAGATAACTTTTTGAATTGCCCCATAGACATGACTCAGTGAAACTCCCAGGCTGGGGAGGGAGGCGATGTCTGGCTTGATGTAATCAGGTGCAATATTGCTACTCTTCTACCCTTCTACCCACAAGGCATTGGGAGTCTTCATCTGGATCCATCATTGTGGATGCCCCATTGTGTGTCACAAGTACTGAGCTGTAAGGCGATAAAGGCTTCTCTCTTGTGTTGAATCTTTTTGAACTGAAGAACCCAGCTGTAAGCAGGAGCGTAAAATACCCTTCCACTATTGGGGGCTACTTTCTTTTACATTCTACATTAATTACATTATTGTAAGAGAACAGTGTCAGTCCCCCCCCCCCCCCCCCCAACAACCCTGCTATTTTTTTATCTCATTAAGGACCCCGTAATTCGAGCTATGGTTGTGAGACAACTGGGCTTCTTTCTTGCCTCGAGTCTTCTTTCCCAGCTGAAAAACAAGTATAGTTACCTTACAACTCTGCACCTTCACCTACTTCAACCTTGATTAATGGCAACCTACACAGCCATATGCGCTATTGTGTCATTTTCTGCAGTACTGCCTGTCTGAGTAACAGTCAATGAGGCTGGCCATTTGCTGCCACTGCCTTTTTTTTGGTCTCCACTACAACCGTTCCGGCAACAGGTTTTAGCAGAGGAAGCACCTTGTGGCATTAATAAATGATTAAAAAATTCTGGAGATGGTAGGGGAGGGTAATATCTCTTATGTATGCATGTGTGTGAGAGAAAGAGAGAGACACA
>CM059279.1:19124669-19169669 GCA_030347295.1 Setipinna tenuifilis
CAATATTTCCTCGAGGACAGCTGGGAAGTGTTTGTAATATAGACATGGGGCCACCTGTCTGTCAGATTATACGGGTAGTGTTTAGGTAAAATGGAGAGTTGTTCTCCACTCTACACACACACACACACACACACACACACACACACACACATATACACACACATATACACACACATATACACACACATATACACACACATATACACACACACACACACACACACACACACACACACACACACACACACACACACACACACACACAGGGAGGGAGGAAATTGTGCGAAGACAATCCAGGGATAAACACACATCCTGTCTAAGAAGTGTACTGATCCCCCTCGGGGATGGGCTGACAGTGTCAACACTCGCCCTCACTCTCGCTGTCGCTGCCTTCGCTCCGTTCTCCGCTGCCTTTCACTGGGCGTGTTACGGACGGCGCCGCTATCGATTTTCCCCCACACAGGGGTTCACAGGTTCACCGTCCGTCCCCTTTCCTGGCAGCACACCTTGATTATGGGGTGTGGGTGGCAGGGTGGGTGGGTTGGTTGTGGAGGGGTGGGGGTGTGTAAGGTTATGGGTGGTGCATTCTCAGCAGAGGGTGTGGATGTGGGTGTGGTGTATTGGGTTTATGTGTGTGGTACTTGTGCTGGAGGTAGAAGTGAAAATGTGTGTGTGTGTGTGTGTGTGTGTGTGTGTGTGTGTTGCTGGTGGGGGGTCAGGAACACTGGAGAGCAGCCAGGCCCTTAAAACCAGGCAGGGAATCAATAACTCTAAGGAAGGCTTCACTAAAATTCATCTGATGATGTCTCTCTCTTACCCTTTCACTCTCTCTCACTTCCAATCATTCTCTCTCTCTCTCTCTCTGTCTTGCATGCCTTCTGCATCGTTCTACCTCACCTTCTCTCTCTCTCTCACCCTTTCCATACCACCCCCCTTCGCTTTCACTTTCTCCGCCTACGTAAGTATCTGAAATCTGAGGCGAAAGCGATTTCCACAATCTGTTCTAATGCAATTCAACGGCGTCTTGTTGAGATGCAGAAAATGTCCATCTCCCCCCGCCCCATCCATCAGGGAGGTCTGCAGTAGCTGCTAGGGGGCAGGGGTCATGGCTGGAGGGGGGGAGGGATGATAAGTCAGCGTGTGACTTAGTGTGCATATCTGTGTGTCTGTGTGCGTGTGCGTTTGTGTGTGCATGTGTATGTGTCTGTGTCTGTGTGCATATGTGTATGTGTGTGTATATCTGTGTGCATATGTGTATGTGTGTGTCTATCTGTGTGTGTATGTGTATGTATGTGCGTGTGTGTATGTGTATACCTGTGTGTGTATACCTGTGTGTGTATGTATGTGCGTGTGTGTGTGTGTATGTGTATACCTCTGTGTGTGTATGTGTATACCTCTGTGTGTGTGTGTGTGTGTGTGTGTGTGTGTGTGTATGTGTATACCTGTGTGTGTGTGTGCATGTGTGTGCATGTGTGTGGTGGCTCTGTGCTGGGTGGGTTGGGGTGGGGTGTCAGGCCAGGAGGGGGGTTTGGCATAATTCAGAGCGCTCATCTGAACGTGTCTCGGATGCCCGAGCACCGGCTCCCTCCAGCCTCCAGCCTCCACAGCCTCCAGCCTCCTCAGCCTCCAGCCTCCTCCCGAGATCCCATTTCCATAATGGCCACCGGCGTGACTCGCACAGCTTATAAATACCCTCCTCCAAGATGTCTCCAACGCAGCGCAGCGCTTCGGCTTATTTATGCAAGCCAGTCTCCACTTTCTCAAATCTATTTGTGGACACAAAAGAGAGAGAGAGAGGGCCCCTCGTGCAGGGAGGAGGAGGAGGAGGAGGAGGAGGATGAGGATGAAGGAGGAGGACGAGGAGGGTGGGGTGTGGGTGGGTGTGTGTGTGTGTTTCTGCTGTAATGGGAACACTGGACGCTACAGGACTCCACACATTTCACTTTAATACCGCCATAAATAATGACAGGGGCTTGCCGAGACGGCCGGCACCGCTTCGTTTAGCGAGGTGAAGATACATAAAACAGACAACTAATAAAGCAATAAGTACTACAGTGCTTCTGTGGGTGCACTGCCAAAATGGGGAGAGGGAGTTGGTTGGGGGGGGGGGCGGTTTACATTACAAAATATGAAAGCAAACATTTATACGAAACGACAACACTGTAATCTGTAACAGTAACGCAGACCATTGAAGTGTCTAAGGCGTTGGTTTTGACCATTAAGTGTCATGATAAGGATGCATACTCATACTACATACTCATGTCAAGGAGTATGTTAAAGACTGCGTAAACGCATTGCTAGGACTGGGGTGGGGTTTGTGTGTGTGTGTGTGTGTGTGTGTGCGCGTGTGCGACGTGCGTTTGTGTATATGTGTGTGTGTCTGTTTGTGTGTGTGTGTGTGTGTATGTGTGTGTGCGTGTGAGAAGGGGCGGGGCACATGGACCAGGAGCTTTTCTATTGTAATGCGCTCTTTCATAAACTGCACAGGATGTGACGCAGAAGCCCAAAGTGGCAGTGCACTTGGACTGGAGGAGTAAAAACAAAAGATCCAGCATGCCCACCACCACAACACAGCGGGGGAAGAAGAGGACACACCCGTTTAACCCTTGCAGTGTTACAAGGTGATTGAATGCTGTGGGTCTTGGCTGACTGCAGATACAGAGAGGCTGGTGTGGTAGTCTCTGAGCAGATAATGGGTTCACACAGAGTGGGTGGACGGATGGACACACACACACACACACATGCACATACACACACACACACACAAACTCATACAGACAGACAGACACACACACACACAAACTCATACAGACAGACAGACAGACAGACAGACAGACAGACAGACAGACACACACACACACACACACACACACACACACACACACGCACTGACAACCTCCTTGGCAAGTCACAGAGCTCAGCATAAGGGGTATTTATACCTCCATTCCCCCTCTGCTGCTCTGCTACATTCTCCCTGGTGTAGTATATTCTGATAGAGTGTAAGCGATGCAGAAAGAGACGTGTGTGAGTGCGTGTGTGTGCGTGAGTGTGTGCGTGAGTGTGTGCGTGTGTGTGTGAGTGTGTGTGTGTGTGTGTGTGTGTGCGCAAGAGAAAGTATGTGTGTGTGTGTGTGTGTGTGTGCGTGCGTGCGCGTGAGAGATAGTCGGTGTGTGTGTGCGAGAGATGTGTGTGTGGTTGTGTGTGTGAGTGCCAGTGTCTGCAAGTGAGTACCATTGTGTGTGAGAATGAGTGTGTTGTGAGTGTGGATGTGTTTTTGGGTAGGTCAGCGTATGTGTATGTGTGTGTCTGTGCGTATAAGAGTGTGTTCATATGAAACAGAGTGTGTGTGAGTGTGTGTGTGTATGCATGTGTGAGTGTGTGAGTGTGTGTGTGTGTGAGTGTGTGTGTGTGTATGCGTGCGTGAGTGTGTGTGTGTGTGTGTGTGTGTGAGAGAGTCTGCATGTGAAACAGATTGTGAGTGTGAGTGTGAGTGTGTGTGTGTGTGTGTGTGTGTGTGTGTGTGTGTGTGTGTGCTGTTGGAAGGAGCCCACGAGCGGTGCTCTGTGTGTCTATCTAAGGAGCAGAGGAATTGGCAGTGGCCAGGCATCAGGAGTGGGTCACTAATCACAGTGATTGAGGGAGGCTGGGGAAGGATCCTCCTGTCAGGCCCCCCTGATGGACGCCTCTCTGGGTGTCAGGGCCTGTCTCTGTGGGGCCCAGGATTAACGGCCGTGCCATAGGCCAGAGGGCTACTTGCAACCTCCAGACCTCCTCTTGAGAGGCTTCTGTCTGTTTCTGTAATTGTGTGTGTGTGTGTGTGTGGGAGAGAGAGAGAGTATGTGTGAACATGATTCTGTTTCTGTGTATGTGTGTCCATGTGTGTGAGTGAGAGAGTGCATGTTTGTGAGCATATGGTTCTGCGAGTGGTTCTGTGTGTGTGTGTGTGTGTGTGTATAATATGTGTGTGTGTGTGTGTGTGTGTGTGTGTGTGTGTGTGTGTGTGTGTGTGTGTGTGTGTGTGTGTTTGTATGTGTGTATGTGTGTGTGTGTGTATGTGTGTGTGTGTGTGTGTGTGTTAGACCTAGGTCAGATACATTATTGACTCCAGCCTGATGCAATTGCCAATGTGTGTGAGTGCTGGATTGAGATACTCTGGGAGGAGTGATGGTGCTCTGTGGGTCTGTTTGTTGCAACACACCCCCACTTTCCGAGACAGGGCGAGACAAGACACACCACTGTGCACCAGAGAGGGCTTGGTCACTTACAAGACCTCTGGGCTGTGTGTGTGTGTGTGTGTGTGCGCGTGTGTGTGCTAGTAGTATGAACACCAGCATTCCATTCTGGAACCCTGCATACATAAAGGCTTTTCCCAAAAACACATTGCAGTCCTCTTGCATTGGCGTTAATATTTCACATAAAAAGTTGGTCACGGCTGAAAGTGCCTAAAAATAGGCCGAGGTGAGAGAGCCGCTACTCTCCTGAATGCCTCTTCGTTTAATTAAGCCTCTTGCCTCCAGTTCAGTGAGTGACATTTCAATTCGGCGGAGAGGATGCTACAGAAATGGGGTCGTCAGCCTGAACATCTCGGTCACCTGCCTTGCCAACTATAAGAGGCTTTAAGGCTAGAGACTAGATTTAACCACAACAGGCCTCAATAAATAGCTGGCTTTATGGCAACAGGCGTTAATAAATAGCTTATTGATGAATGGTAATAATTAACAAGGCATCTTTTAGCTAACTAACTAACCTAACAGACCACCTTGAAGCTCACTTCAGTGTTTCCCCAGTGCTTTAGAGTTAATGTGGCATCCTTAGCAAAACACTCCTTCCCACCTTAACTGAGTTGTCCAAATAGAACAACAAAATGTGACTTGGGCTTACAATTAGGTCCTGAAATTATAGGAATATGTATGGCAAATTTTAAAACAAACCCGATGCACTGGACTAATATTAATAATTCTTAAGTGCTATATTTCTCAAGCATAACCCTGTTTCTTCTCCAACAACCACCATGTTAACTAACAAATTGCTGGTGGAGAACACTGCACTTGTTAGCCTGCCCTGTCCTGCATATCTAAACGGCTACAGGTCACTGGGTTTGTATATGTATGGCTGAACTAGTTACAGGGAAAAAAGCAGAGCAAACAATAACAAGGGCAAGGCCAGTTACTCTAAAGTGTTAGCTAATAGTTAGCCATCAATAAGATAAGCATTGTTCAGTAATTAGTGATCATCAATAAACTATTAGGTAATGGCCTGTTGTAACAAAGTGTTCCCAAGGCTTTTTATAGTATGTACATCCCCCTAATGTTACTGAGTTCACACTATTCCTGTCAATAGGTGTTAAGTGCTGAGACTACAGTATACAAGAGCCACATTTATGATATGCCAACACAGGCTGGTTATTAGTAATGAAGACCACTGGAGTTTATGTTTTGGCACTTTGGTGTGTGTTTTGTAAGGATGCCTATGTCAGGTACTGTGTAAACGTTGTGTTTACACCAACAATGCATCAAGGGGACTCCAAGTGTGAAATCCGAGTTCCTATTACGCAACACCTAATCTGAAAACCAAATAAATGGGCAGCCCCTAGTCTGTGAAGCCCAGGATCATGTGATACGGTGGCGTTGTTCCGCCGATAAAAAGTCAACAAGGCAGCGGGCACGGTGCCAACCGCCGCATAAACAAATACGAGGGGACTGGCATTGCACAGTCTCCACGGCAACATTTGACTGTGGCCTCTTTGACGTTTCCGCGAGCACAAAGAACCAACTCATGTTCTGCGATACAGTTTCGATGAGATAGGCTTCTGGAAAAGGCCAGCATGCCGACAAAAACTGGAAGGGCGGTGTGTGTGAATGTTTGTTTGTTTGTTTATATGTGTGTGTGTGTGTGTGTGTGCACTGTATGTGTGTGTGTGTGTGTGTATGTTTGTTTGTTTATATGTGTATGTGTGTGTGTACTGTATGCGTGTGTGTGTGCACACTGTATGTGTGTGTGTGTGTGTGTATGTTCTGAAGGCCAGGTGGACTGAATGGACTCTTCACAGGGACAGGCCTTGGGCGAGGCCCAGAGCCTAAACACAGGGAGCTTCCCCTGCCTCCGATGTGTAACTAAAGAGCACAGGCTCTTACTGCAGTGCTGCAGCTGCTTTATAATCAAACACACACACACACACACACACACAAATTTGCGAACACCAAACAAAGGCAAAGCAGAACAACACATATACCACCAGTAACAAGTAAAACAGCCTCAAAAGCAGAAGAAAGACTTTAGCGTGATCAATGCAGATAGAATGATATTAGAGTGTGACACTTCCACTGCTGGGCAAACACTGTAACTAGGTAAACAACATTGTTCATTTGAGGAACAATTATAATTCAATTGATCAACACTAATAAGTGTGATGAATACTCAAAGGAATTTTAAGTTGGTTGTACAGGGAGTGCATCATCCACAGTCAACCAGTGATTTACTATGATTCAGTTTCAATCCAAAAGACAAATATGTGTTCACAGTGCCAAGTTTATAGTACTGTTTTTTTTAGCTAGTGAATCAACCACACGGAATTATTGTTTTTCTTTTCTTTTTTTGAAGTAGGTGTTTTATAACATTGTAGTACTGGTCAAAGTTAAGTAAGTCAAGTAAGCGAGTATGTACAATGTGTACCACATATCTTTTTTAAAGAAACACTATACTATGCACTATGCAACACTAACACTATGTTTTTTGCAACCAGTGATTTAGGAAACAACTTTATGTACCTATTGTGGTTTCTCAGTAATCTACAGTACACAGGAACTCTCTCAAACACAAAATGTCAAACACATTCTTTTGATCCCTACGCGGTATGTCCTTTTAAAACACACAGAGCAACTGTCCCTAATTTGTCAGGAGATGGAGTTTTTAACTGCCAACCTACTGAGAGGCCTCCTTAAATATCAGAATGTTACCACTTCCTCTTAAAAACGAACTAGATATTCACTCAAGGATCTTTGTTACGTGATTCGCTCATAAATCCATGTCACGAAGAATTACAAAACCCAAAAAATTCTTCTGATATGAAATGTCTTCTTTGTCCCTTTTTTTCATTCAACACCATCACTTAGAGGATCAGAGAGGCTATTAAAACCCTACCGAGGAGGAGGAGGACTGGCAAATGGCCATGACTCTGGGTGCCATGGAGACAGGGAGACGTTTCCCGCTGCTTAATAGGTTCCACTTTTATTCATGAAGGAGCCAAAAAAATGAAGTCTTTACCAATGAGGAATGCTACATTCCAGAGGCATCTAGTTTCATTTACCCAAGCCAAGCAAAAGTCATGAGGACCCACTGCAAAGCCAAAGGAAAATTGGAAGAACATTCTGGAATGCGAATCTGGAGGCTTCAGGGGCTTTTCAGGTCCACTTCATACGTCCAAACCTTCTCCTCAATTAACACTTTGTTTGCAAACTGGACACAGATGTGCTTGTCATGTCAGGGCATGTACTTAAGAGGTGTGTAGGACAGTGTGTGTGTGTGTGTGTGTGTGTGTGTGTGTGTGTGTGTGTGTGTGTGTTCGTGTGTCTGTGTGTCTAAGTATCGACTTGTAATGGAGGAAAAATTGAGGTTTAGGCTTGGCAGGATACTCATTAGGTTAGATGGTTACTACCCCTACCCCAACCTCAAGCCCTACCCCACCCCAACCCTCCACACCCCCCACCAATCCCACCCCCCGGCTCCGGGCTGTGCTTACCTCCGCAACCTTGGGTGGGACCCCATCCCCCAGCACTTCCCTGTAGAAGCATTGCTGGCTCATGTAGTAGGACACCCCGCAGGTCCTCTTGAAGGCATCCTTCAGCCGCTTCAGCTCCACATCCGTGACTGCGGACACAGAGGAGGGCAGAGGGGGAACAGTGTCATCAAGGTGATTCAGCAAAGTCCTGAAAGCTACAGTCTCATCTCCTGACAGACAGCCATCTTGGTATTCCCTCTGGCCAGAACGTACAAGAGGCAGGTTCCTGCATAATGTCTACATGAATGGATGAAACTGCTGTAATCAGCTTTTAAAATGTGACAAAATGGCATAAACAAATATTGAGTTATACAGTTTTCCAAGTAAACAGTTGATTAAGGAGAAACAAACAAACGACCAAACATCGATCACCAGGCCTTTTCTGACAATGCACTTGCCAATATGGGGCAGGGCTTCCTGATGTAGATGCAGCGTTTAGTGTTCATGTTAGTATGTACGACTGTGATACCAACGACCCTGGCTCATTAGTGTTGTGGTCATGCTGCAGGGTTGGTACCCCGTGGAGCTGAGCTTGAGGCTGGGCTGGCTTGACTGCATGTGTACCCAGTGCATGTGCTGGGTTAGGTGGATGCCTGTATGACACAGACTGCAGAGATGGGTGAGGCTAGTCTGGATGGCACCCTGGGGTAGGAGGAGATGTACAGTTGGGAGATGTGTGTATGAGGTGTCTGTGTGTCTGAGGTGTCTGTGTGTCTGAGGTGTCTGTGTGTCTGAGGTGTCTGTGTGTCTGAGGTGTATGAGGTGTCTGTCTGTCTGTCTGTGTGTCTGTCTGTGTGTCTGTCTGTGTGTCTGTCTGTGTGTCTGTCTGTGTGTCTGTCTGTGTGTCTGTCTGTGTGTCTGTCTGTGTGTCTGTCTGTGTGTCTGTCTGTCGGGCAAATTGCAATTGCTGTGGTGGTAGCTCTGCAATTGCAATGGTGGTAGCTCTGACTGCCATGCCAATAAGCATGACACATTAAGAGTTTGGTCAAGCTGCAAGCTCTGTCCAGACCCTGTTGGGTTGAACCTCCTAGATGTTCCTCGCCTCTTTGTCCACATGACACCAATTGCCAATATCCCTTGCAAAGTGTGGCTTTTCACAGTGAACAAAGACATCCACTCAAACCACACTCATCATTTAAATCATGATTTGATTTTCAAAATGTATTTTTGTATCTTTTCACCTTTGTAGACAGAACACTAAAGGCAACTGGAAGAACTAGAAAATTATGCACTCATTCATTCATTTTCCCTTCCCTTTTCTGGTTTGTCCTGCCCTGTAGTGTCTGTGGTGTGTTTGGTGTGAGTGAGGAGGAGACAGATGACAAATTCTTTGCCACCAACACCCCACCGGCCATGACACCAGATGGTACTTGGTGGTGGTCATGGTGACTTTGTGCAGCTGGATGGACAGAAGCTGTGTGAAGTAGAGTTCGCTTTCTCTCTGAAACATCCACTCAAACATCACTCACTCACTTGGATAATAATTTCAATAATTTCCAACCTTCATGTATCTAAACTTCCCCTCGTCTGGTTTGACCTGTCCTGTCCTGTACTGTACTGTCTCTGGCTCTGGTGTGACTGAAGGGAGACTCAAGTGAGAGACGGATGACAAACTCTGGGCCGCCACCAGCATCACACCAGCCATGACGCCAGATGCTCTGGTGCTCAGTGGTGGTGGTTGGTGGTGACTCTAAGGGCGGACAGAAGTGTACTGGAGTGGAGTGGACTGGAGTGGAGTGGAGGAGAGGCTGCTGAGCCGAGGCGTTTCTGTGATGAAAGGTCACCGCCACCTCAGCGGAGAGAGAGATCCCTCTCATCCCGCTCCAGCAGTGAGTTACGATGGCAGATAGGGGCTGCAGTCAGCGCTCCCTTTCAATGCTGGCCAAGATGAGCCAGCAGACACACACACAGATAGACACAAATGTGTACGCACACACACACACACACACACACACACACACACACACACACACACACACACACACACACACACACGTACACAGAGACACATGTAAGCACACATGCACACACACAGTCGAATGTATATAATCATGCAGACACACACCAGCACACACACAGACAACCGCACACATGGATGCACGGCACACACAGTCAACTGCATATAACTGTGTACACAGATGCCAGCACACACATACACACAGACACCCACACACATCGATGCACGGCATGCATGCACATTATGCACACACATGCACGCACACAAACATACACAGACACACACACACACACACAGACAGCACTAGAAACCCAAGCCACTGCAGGCACCCTCAACCTGTATTTAACCTGCACTCCCACACGAGGTCGGCCGTAATTCTACCTTCTTCTCTCAGCAGGCCCTTGAGAGTCCCTACACAGCCAGAGGCACCCACACAGCTCACATAGCCCTTTGAAAAGCCCTCCATCAGTCAGGCTGGGCATCTGGATCACACAGGGGCGGCTAAGTGGGTGGGAGGTGTTGGGGTGGGTTGGTTGGGTGGGTGGGTGTCTAGGTGCACCTGGAGGCAAGTGCAGACCCCCCCCCACCCCCACCCCCCTCCTCCTCCTCTATGATTTAGCACCTCCCATTCTCTCCTCATTTCCACCATTCTTACACAGCTGCTTTCTCCGGTTTGATTTGCGGTGCACAGGCCCCTCATCGCCTTTCGCCTTGATCCCGACCATCGTAACACTAAAACCTCACTGACAGGTTTTAAGAGCTCTAGTGGGCGTAATGAGAGGAGAGGAGAGGAGAGGAGAGGAAAGAGGAGAAAAGAAAGAGGCCAGGGGCAGAAGAAGTGAATTGTTAGGTACGCGTGTCCTTGTGGGCCATAGTGCTCAGTGGTGTGTGACTGCACCAGAGGAGCTGCACACAGAGAGTCACACAGCGCAAGGGTCGGGGGGCTGATGCTGCACTGCACCCACAGTGTCAGGGGGAAGGGCTCCGGGGATAGAGACAAAGCTCTCTTCCTAATGTAGACAAGAGACAGAGCAGGATCAGAAAGAGAAGGAGAGAGAGAGAGAGAGATGAAAGAAAGAAAGAGAAAGAAAGAAAGAAGGAGAGAGAGAGAGAGAGATGAAAGAAAGAAAGAGAAAGAAAGAAAGAAAGAAAGAGAACCTGTGCATTACATATGAGAGAAGAAAGAGAGGAGTGATGGCAAAAATGGGAGATGCAGAGGGAGACTGATCCTGTCAATGGTGATAATATAGCACAATAAGTCACCATTACTACCACCACACACACACACACACACACACACACACACACACACACACACACACAAACGTCTTCCTCGTAGGCCTCTGCTAGCTCTTTCCCTGTCTTTTGTTGTTCAGTGAGCATCTTCTGTATGCTGTTTGCCTTCCTCTTTGCAAACTCTGTGACCATGACTACAGGCATCCAGCACAGCCAAAGGGCTTCTCATCCTAAACAGAACTGACATACTGAAAACCAGAGACAGCCCAACAGGACAAGTGGTCTCTCAGAGAAAAAAAGGGCTACAGAGCGATTGAAACGTTCCCCAAGCCGAGGCCCAAAAACCCGTAACCAGTCCCGTCTGAATGCCGAAAGCTCAGTGACTGGAAATGAAAACAGCCGGGGCCTTGGACCATCACGCCAAGCCATGCCCCTAACCCCCCCCCACCCCCCCATTGTGCTCTCATGGTTCTCTCCGCCTCATCCAATGCCACTGCCCCCACACTGCACGGCAAACACTCGATCCAAGCGCAATCACTTGACTTTCATTGACTTTCTGGGCTCCTTTGTGATTAACCCTCTCATACATGATCAGTATCTGCCCTGTTTTGCCATGACCTGTGACACCATCTTTCACACGCATGCACACACGCACACACTCACACACGCACGGAGGCACGCACACACGCCCCTAAACCCTCCCTCCAATCCTCCACCCCCCTCTGCCTCTGAGGTAAGTTCACTGCACTGCAGCGACAAGGTCATCAGCAGGGTCAAACATGTACTCTTGGCATGCCACGCTGAAGGTAAATATTAACCACCCTCACGTGCTGGCCAGGAAGGAGCCATTCAAGAGCTGGCGTCACAGTTCACGCACACACAGCGTCGCCCGGTACTCTATGTGCCCCGTGGAGTGGAACGAGGGCACACAGACGAGTAAGGGGGGGGGGATTGAGGAAGTAGTTTAAAGTTCACCTAGAGAGGTCATCCGCTGTTCGCTGTTGCTGTAGAGAGAGGCGTGAAGGGCTAAGGCATTCCTGTGTGATTAAAAGGGGGAAGGAAGAGGACACCACAGAGGTCCCTGGTCTCACACTTATCTGTCTGCTACCACAAAACGAGAGGATGGAAGACACTCTCCGTGGTGTCCCTGACGCTATGAGTCGGACGCGGGGGGTGGGGGCAGCAATACACAGCACACACACACACACACACACACACACACACACACACACACACACACACACTTCCATTTCCAGCTAAACACAGCAGACACACACACACAAACCCACACACACATTATTTCTCTCTCACACACACACACATCTGTTCCCTTTTCCAGCTAAACACAGGCACAACCCCACTCCACACACACAAAGGTCACAATACACAGAAATTTGGCTGGCCAGACTATCTGGTTACATTCCGTTAATGTGTCTCCAAAAGTCCCAGTGTGACATTACATTTTAATAGAGCCACAGAGCAAAATGCAAAATCCTCTCTTCTGCTCTGTCTCTGTCTCTCTCTGTTCCATATATCCAAGTAAAAAAGGGGACAGTCCATTAAAAAGTAAAACATATATAAAATCAACAGCAAGCTGGACAGCCAGCCCAAGATGAGGGGGGGAGGGATGGAGGGAGGGATGGAGGGAGGGAGCATGGGGAGATTCGGCGAAGCAGTGGTGATGAGCGGCGGCCCAAGGCCTTCCCCTTCCTCTGCCTCTCCTCAGAGGCGTTAATGGTCAATTAAACGAGACCCATTAGAAGGTTTCAGAATGCACACTTTTGGAGAACGCTGTTACGGCGAGTGGGGAGGAAATAAAAAAAATAATTAAAAAAAACAGCCAGTCACGAGGCTCGGTTTTGATCAGTTCCCAAGATAGCTTTTTAATGCGTGGCCAGAAAAAAAGGAATCCAAAATTGCTCGAGCAAAGACATACACACACACACACACACACACACACACACACACACACACACACACACACACACACACACACACACACACACACACACACACACACACACACACACACACACACACACACACACACACACACACACAGAGCACATATATTTAAGCACAGAATTGAATTACTGGAATAATTGTCAGCTGCTGATCATTCTGAGTGAATAGGGGAAGAAAAAAAAACCTCATCAGGACCAAATTAAAACCTCAAAGACCAAAGTCAAAGGGACGTCTGAAGCTGGCAAATGAGGCAGCGTCTGTTGCAGCCAACACAATCATCTCTGTGGCAGGCTTACAGGAAGAAAGCCACAGGGACACGACAGGGGAAATGCCCACTGAACTTCATCAGAAATTAAGCTTAACTGCCTTTAAACACACACACACACAAACACTCCTCTGTAGCTATGTATGGTGCTCGCAAAACATCTACTCTCAAACATACAGCCCACTGTGTCGACTGGGTTCAGTTTTTAATAAGAGCATGTGCATCCATTAAAAAAAAAAAACAATGTCGGTGTCCAAACAACAATCTAAAAAAATGCCAGGAGAGAAAATGTCAAATGACACCAGAGAGAAAGTAGTCACTGACAGCAAGCAGCTTTGATATGACAGCTCCTGGCAGAGACTGCATAATCGTGCACAGATGAGGCTCTCAGGCCTTTTGATTTCTCCTCTTTACTGTGTCTTTTACCCCACCCCCAACCTCCTGACAGTCCCCAGCTTCAAAGTCGATCACCTTGAGAAGTAAGTGGCACATCTATCGCAGACTTCCATCCATCACAGTGCAATGATACACCCACCACCAGTGTCAGCCCCTCTCTCTAAATATTAATTCAGACGATCTACCAACAACAAATGTGACCTACTTTCAAACCCCCCAACCAAGTCCTCAACCCACGCACAGCAAGCACAAGATGTAGGTCTGTAGGTTGAGGTGATCTTATGACACTAAGCGTGCTTGTAGGAGAGATCAGTCGGCTCCTCGAGGTGCTGAAGAACAGAAAAAAGCTGACCCATGCCCAGTAAGGATCATAAACGAATGTGTCAGGTCCACGCTGACCGGTCATTCTCAATAGCTACAGCAGCATGTCATGTGTTGCCTCAGCAGGAACGCTTCACCCGATCCTGGCAGGATGACACAGTTAAAATGACTGTAACCTGTCACAGTGTATACACACACACACACACACACACACACACACACACACACACACACACACACACACACAGAGTGAGCTAAGGACATGGCGCAACATGCATAAACTGGCGAGCGTGCCTCCACAGCGGCCTACGCCAGTCGTAGCATCATCTTTTGTACGGGGCAGCCAGCATGCATGAAGTCATTCATTGTTCTCCCAAACCCCTTTCTGCCAGTGGCCGAGAGCGGACTAAAATAGCCAGGATAAACAAAGCTATTCCTATTGCTGTTTGGAGACACTGCACGTATTGTGGGGTCGTGATGCAATTTATCTGCATTCTTGGACACCGAAACCACAACTCAGAGAGAAAGAGTGAGAGAGAGAAAGAGAGAGTGAGGAAGAGAGGGAGAGGGGAGAGAGGAGAGAGAGAGAGCCACCGCTATGTAAGCAGAGTCGGGAACAATTGGGGTGTTTCAGGGAGTTTCACACCAGCCAGCTCTTTCCCTCTCCCTCTGTTCCTTTCTTCTCTGCTCCTGGTGAAAAAAACAAAACAAACATGTCTCTTGTCAGAGATGGGCCCATTCGCCATAAAGTGAAGTGACAGGAGGGGAGAGATTGGGTGGCACGTTCACTACAATGCCACTCAATCAAGCCTGAAGGCAACCTGAAATAACCGACGCTGGGCCTGGTCACATCATGTAAGCAGAACTGAAATCAACGGGGAAGGAAGAAGAATGAGACCTCACAATAGGGTCGGCTAGAGTGGAGAGAGAAAGAGAGAGCCAGAAAGAGGTGGAGTATGTATTTCTGTGTGTGTGAGGGAAGGGGAAAAAAAAAACATGGCGTACAAAAGTAACAATCCGAATGCAAATTAGACACCTCTGTGTGCTGACAAACTCACCACACAGTAAACAGAGCTGACAAAACCCTGTATGTTGATGTGTGGGCCAAGATATTCAGCTCTCTCTCTCACTCTCACACACACACACACACACACACACACACACACACACACACACACACACACACACACACACACAAGCTGATAAACAAATCTGCCCTCCTGCTTTTGCTTGCAACCACCCCGAGAGGCAATACTGCAACTACATGCAAATGTGGACATTGTGAAGCAACAGCTGAGTATGCCTTTTTTTCCCTCTTCAGATGGAGGTGGGAGAAGATAAGCAGTGCTGACACTGCAACTCCCCAGGTAGGTACAGATGCCAACCTGACAGCTCCTCTTAAGCTTCTGGTCCGTGGTGCTCTGCGCCCACCATCCACAGACTGTCTTGAGAGACAGATGCAGTCAGACCCACAACAGACACATACCCACACCCACACTCATGCAAGTGTCCACTGTGAATCAGTGCACTGGAGAAGACGTATGTTTTTGCAGCCCTGCAGACACTGGAGAGATGGCTGTGCATCAGGGACTGAACCCTTAGCCTTCTGCTGAGACTCACAACAAGCAACACAGCACAGCACAGCACAGCCTGGCTGACACACGTGCCAGTGCCTATGTCCAAACCTTCAGCCTTATCAGATATATCAGGGTGTGCTTGTGCTTATTTCCCATAACCAGCACTGACACCATTGCTTTAGACCTTTATTTCTCCTAAATGCTGGAGGTGTGACGAACATTAGGCTAGCCTTGTTTCCATAGGCAAAATAAGTAGGTAAACAGAAGATTTCTTATATCACACAGTAAATGCAAGAATTCGTTTTATGGAGTGTTCTGTGTCCGATAAAGACCACACCAGTGAATGAGGGTAGAGGGTAGGGTAAGGTCTTAAAGTAAGACCTATTCCGGTCAATAAATTCATTCATGCAGTAATTCTGGCGGCTTTTCCTGCTCCAGTGCCAGGCAAACAGTTCCACTATGAGAGCATTTCAGATGAGACGTTAACGGAGGGGTCAAAGTTTAGTTTAGACTGCCGTGGGGGTCAAAGTACATGGGGTATCTGACATAACATCAGGCGGTGCAGCCTATAATGTGGAATTTATAATAACACATTAGGACAATGAAAACATTAGCCTACACGACACTGTAGCTACTGGTTCATGACCCTGTCTTTTTGATAATCCCACAGTCTCCTAACACAGACTGCTGTAACGTGTCGCATAGCATGGGAAATGGCACAATGCACTCTACCACCATCTCTTTCAGTAGCTGTGGTGGGGTTGCCGCCTCAATGCAGCCCTGCACTACACTGAAGTTACACGATGATGGTAAGACATCGTGGCATCAACACTTACAGTTGTAGAAAACCGACAACTGCTTAAGCAACACTTATACTTGAGAAACAATCAGTGCCGTGCCTGTCATTAACTAGCGATGACAACCACTGAATAGAAAAGAAAAAAAAAACAGTAACGCCCTAAAGAACTTTATTAACAGGATAATCACAGCATAATCACAGAGTAGGTGCACCATCAGTACCATTACAGCCACAGGGCAGACGTTTATTTGACAAGCAGGTGCCTTATTTCAAGCTGAGTAACTTCAATCACTTGATGTGAAAATGCTAGTGCTGAACATTTTCTAAATGTATGTCTTAAAACTAGTCTGGCAATCTTTGTAAACATGATTATCGAATGGCTCAGATACATCTAAAAAGGGCGAGATCACACTCATCTGTACACTACTGTACACTTGCTAGGATAGCTTATTCGCAAGCTAGTTGGAAGGCTAAGCCAGACAGCATAGCAACATAGCAAGCGGTCCAGGCTGTTGTCTGCCAATTCGTCTGGCAACGTTAGCTAGCATCCTGATACATGTAAGTACGTGGCTAGCCCTGGCAGCTAGCAAGTTTGCAAGAATCAGCGATCGGGGTAACAGTAACTACCATAATCTGTCTGACGTGCCTACCTCTTTTGACGGCCTCGTCGTACGAAAGGAAGCCTATCCTTGACTCTTTGGCTCCCATTTTGCCCTCATTTCACTGCAGTATGAAAATTGTTGGATGTGCAGCTTAATGCCTGTTGCCTTCTCCGTGTTACGTGTGATCGATAGCAGCTCTGTACTCCTGTGTTTTCACCGAATGACGCCTCTTTTGGCCGACGCCTCCATGCTTGGTCACATGACCCTGGCACTGTTTAGTCACCTGACCAGATTAAAAACTCCTCAGGTGGATTTGAAGTCCTCGGAGCTACAATAACGTGGAATTCTGTATTGTATTTTTTGTTTACCTAGGGTTGTACGCAAATTTGCAAAGACAATATAAACTTTGCGAATCGTTAAATAGAAGACTCAGGTTACAGCATTGGGGATACAGAGGTTCTGTTTTCTGGTGGGATTTTTGGTTCGTCCATTCTGGCGAGCGGTAGGACAGTGGACCACATTTAAAAGATTTTGTAACTTATTACACAAAACTGGCTACAATTTATAGACGTGTATTTTGGACAACATTATATTGATATACTACATAGAAACTTGGCCATAGAACAGAGTGATCAAGTGGCTCGTGTATTGTATGTGTTAATTGGCTGTTAATTAAAAAAAAATGTTCGACCTGAGTTAACATAAAATAAATGTAAATTATTTATTTGTAAGAAAATAACATAACCATGGATAACAAAACTATGCATTTGGCTCCCTCCTCTGGCCACGGGTCGTACACACAGCATGGCAATTTCTTTCAATTTACTGTTCAATTTATATTACATGCAAGTCTTGCAAGTCTATTTCCAGCGGCTCCCGTTAATTAGTGGCGCTGCAGTGTGTCATCGATTTGCAGATGCACTGTGTTCTTAAAGCCACCAGAAAAAGGTAGACTACCATGGAGTGGTCAGAAAGATTTTGGTTAGTTTGACTCGTGGAGGCGGGGCTCGTGACGTAATCTGACAGGACGAGTACGCGATTTGGAAAAGTAGATCTGTGGGTTAAATCATAACGATTCGCCCAACATTGGGCTGAATAACATATGTTTGCCTCCAAATTCGTATTAGATCTTATTTTACGACTGTACTGTTCCTTTACATACACAAGGAAAACGTAGGTATCAGAAAATTAGTAATTAATTGCTCACAACGCAAGACGGAAGTGGACGCGTTGCATCAGACACCTGATGTTTCTGAAATGACACTTGCTATATGTTTTTATGTTCCGAACATTATTGGTGAGCGAGGCTAGGTTTGTTTGTTTGGTACTATATCCTATGTGCGTAGGCTACTTGCTCTTACATTACAGCAAAGTCTCTACTGGGGAGTCGTAATTGTTACCTTTGTGAGCTATTGTACGCACTGCAACCATTAAGACATGTGGGAAGTCATTCAGTGAAGAACTGTGCAGAATCTGTGTAAGTTCAGGTGTTCTGAATATGCTTTTTTTCCCCTTGCAGGATACACTCGGCTTATTCTGATCCTGGCTGCTTGGTGTACTTTCAGTAGTCCTGGCTTTTTTCTTCCTGCTTATATAATCTCTATCATTCTAGATGGTAATGACTGTTGGTTACTTCATGTTGCTAGATACATCACATCAGTACCTGAGTGGCAGGTCTAGCCAGCAGTAAACAGATTTTAAGTGGACCTTTTCTGTATTGACTAGTAGTTAGTCTGATACTAAATGTCAATGTAGTGCATTATTAACAGTTCACCACCATCATTATTTTAAGCAAACTATACAGTTTGAGAGCAGCGCTGTCACAGTTGTAATATTTATTTTCAAAATGTTGTGACTGTTTAACATGCTTAACATGCTAAACTAATCATTACCACAGGAATCGATGGCTGGATTGCAAGGCGGCTCAATCAAACTTCAAAGTTTGGAGCCTGGTTGGATGTTATCATTGACAACATGGGACGGAGTATGATTTGGACCATGCTGTTTGAAGTATGTTGATGGCTTTGCCAGGATACAATGACATGACATGACATGACATACTTCCTTGCATCCTTGCACCTTAAGGAGTGTGTGCGTGTGTTTTCAACAGCCATTTTGTCTTGCCTTACAGTGGGGCTGGCTAATTTCATCACTGGAGTGGTGTGTGTTTGTCTGTAACCACAGTGCCTTTGGTGTGCAGTGGAAAAGCAGCTTTAAGGAGAGTCCAGACTGGGTAAATGTTATAATGGCTAAAGGTAAACACCATCAAAACTAGGTTTTCTTTTTTTTTAAATGTATTGAAATTTTTACCAATAATATAAATGATTAAATTTTTTATTCCACTTTGTTTATACAGGTTTTAAGACACCTTTGGGAGTGTTTGCAATTGCAGGCTTGCATGTCTTGCCAGTGTGGCTATATGGATACCGGTATGGCATCCTTACCAGCACACTTCATATCCCAGAGTGGTTCCAGGGTTTGGGGATTCTGCTTTTGGCTGCAGGAAGACTGCTGTGCATGTGTGTGGAGGTCAGTGCTGTTTTTACACTTTATCAAAAGAGGTCTATGAAGGGATGCAACTTTTAACCATAGACAATGTGTGGGGTCTTTGCTCATGTTCAACAGATATGGTGCATTTGGACCCATATTCACTATCTCACTGATGTTGAGAAAACCAAAAAGAAGAACTGACAGACCCACTGGTGAAGTTGTGGGACTCTTCATCAATCCAGGGAACATAAATAGGATGACCTGACAGGGATGACCCAGGCCAAAGTTTGCTACAGGGTAAAAATACAACATTTATTTGCTGCAAAATAAATATGATTTTTGTGCATTCAGTTGATGTAATAGGCATGAAAGGGAAATAAAATGGTACATTTCTCAGGAGCTTTGTACTAACCTACTACTGCTGTGAATTTATTTAAACCTAACACCTGAACCAGAGGGTTTCTATTGTCCTCAGCAATGTTTGCTATCTGTATCTATTTACATAACCATTCCTTTTCTTACTAGGGAATTATTTTTGTAACTGTGAATGATATTATTTTGCAAGTCTGTAATATTTTTAAGTCATAGGCATGGTCCATAAGAACACTATTTCTGTATTCAAATCCCTGTCTTGGTGCATAGGTGTTTGTTTTTCACATTCTGAGACAAAAGGAATGTTTGTGATTGAAATGAACTTTACACTAAACATCTCTTGTGATTTTGGCCAGTGATGGGTAGTGTTTTAATGGCAGGATATTGCTGGATATTCTATTTAAAAATGCAGAAAAATATTTGCACTTCACACAGCCAGCATCATACAGACAATAAACAAGGTACTTGTATAAAGATTTGATCTGTTAGAGACTCAAAACAGTACCTCAAGATGTCACCCTTTTAAGCAAATAATAATAAATACTACAAGTATACCTCCCTCAAGGGGATCGCTGTTGTGGAGAGGTGTCTGCAAAGACATTTTTTTAAAATTCACTGCCTACTGCTAACATAAAATGGCCCTGTGACACTGGAAGTCCACTCTGCCCTGTGTTACCAAGAGAGCTGTGGGCTTGATCTCCTGGACAGACCAGGAAACTGTACAGGTGCTGGCGATATAATTAGAATATCATAAAAAAGTTGATTTATTTGAGCAGTTCCATTCAAAAAGTGAAACTTGTATAATTTATACATTCATTTCACACAGACTGACATATTTCAAGTGTTTATTTCTTTCAATATTAATGATTATAACTGACAACTAATAAAAACCCCAAATTGAGTATCAGAAAATTTGAATATTGTGGAAAGGTTTAATATTGAAGACACATGGTGCCACACTCTAATCAGCTAATTAACTCAAAACACCTGCAATGGTCTCTCAGTCTAGTTCTGTAGGCTAGATACGCCAGACTCAACAATGCAGAAGACCTGGGCTCTCATAACACCTAAGCAGTGCCAAAGATGGATTGACTTCATGCCACGCTGCATTGCTTCAGTAATTCAGGCAAAAGGAGCCCCAACTAAGTATTGAGGGCTGTACATGCTCATACTTTTCATGTTCATACGTTTTAGTTGGCCAACATTTCTACAAAACTATTTGATTACCATCACATCTCTGAGCTGAGGCCTCTTTGGGAGATTAGAGTATAAAATTAGAGTATGAAAATGCATTTTCCTTATAAGTCAAGTAAGAGAGTTGCAGCAATGCCAGAGAAGAGCATGTAGAAACCAGTATTTATTAGTAACATTGCTTCAACTCCTGCTGTGGAACAGCCTCAGCATCTGCTCAGTACAGCCATACAATGTACAACAGTCACAAGTCATATTCCACCATTTTAACACTTCACTCGCAAGCATCCCACAGTGTTGATATAAGTGAATGGACAATGTGTTCTTTATTATTATTATTTTTCTCTGACAAGTTCATTTGGGATGTAATTCCTTTTAGATTTCAGAGGCACAAAAAATTATTTTTCCATATAATCATACTTTACAGGTGTCACATCCTTTTGGCTATACAGAAGCTGGTCCTTCTAGCATGTACGCTGCTGTAAAGTTCACCAGTGCAGTAATCTTTAGCATCTATATCTATACCTATATCTACATAGAATTACTCAAAAACATGCAATTAAAGGCCAGCTATTCTTTGTGTGAGAACACTGACTTGACTTGGGAGGGAAACATCAGTGGAGGACTGCAGGCCATTTTACCATTTGGATGCTACTGTAACCCACACTTAGCTCTTGGAGCACAACTACACAAAACCAAAACCAATGAAATTAATCGCCAATAAAAGAACCCAAAGCAAAGAAATACCACTTTAGGTAAACAAAATGAGCCCTTAAAATGAACATTCGCAAAGAAAGCATTCATTTAAATCTAAATGTATTTTTTTCCCTCTACATTTCTTTATATTTTTGGATGCAATTGCTTATGGGCATGGCACATTTGCCAGAGAGATGGGTACAGTCGTTACAAAAATAAAAAAAGGGATTGTGTGACCATGCTGTGTGTGGATTAGACGGACTACTCCTGGAGTATTGTTGGTGTGAAATATAGCGGCCTTGTCTGCCAACAGGAAAAGGAAAACCCTACTGGAAAATGCAAATACACGTCACACTGATTTAATTCCCCTAAAGGTCAATAAAAATGGAAATGCACTTTAACTGTTTTCAGATATCACAGCTTTTATTTGTAATGTCCCACTTGTCCAACTTAATGCTATTTAGTTTTTTTTTCTATATGCAAGGCAATCTCCCTATTCCCATTCTTGACTGTCACATCCCCTCCCTCTATCCTGCGATTCCCTTTTCCGATCGTTCGCAGAGGCCTGAACGACTTCACCACCCACCCACACACACACACATACACACACTTCCCGCTTCCTGTCATTCAGAACTCCCTACACAGGCCTGGGAGGGGGTGCGTGCAAATGTGTGTGTGTGTGTGTGTGTGTGTGTGTGGTTGTGTCTCCGCCTAACCTGACCATCCAAACAGGAAGTTGCATGCAGCCCCAGATGACTGGGGAGAGCAGTGGCTAAGCCAGGAGGATAGGCCACTCTGCTGCAGCAACAACTGCTGTCCACAGCAGTTGGCTTGTTAGGGACTCGGGGAAAGAGCAAAAGCAATGAAAGAGAGAGAAATTAAAAGAAAGGAGAAAAAAAAACTCTAAAAAAAAAGGCTGCTGAGAGCCAGAGCACCATTAGCTGAGCGTCCTTTAAGGCTAAGGCTAGGACTTCAGCTAGAGCTGGGGCCCCACCATGTCACAAAAAAAGAAGGAAAAATAAAACAAAAAAAAATGACCCACATGTCCAACACTTACTTCTGTGACCAGATCAATATCGACAACATTTCAGAAATACATCTGCCTCTGCACTGCAGCCATGGCTCAGCGTCTTATAACTTAAACAAAAAAAAAAAGAAAAAGAAAAATGGTGACACGATTAAAGACAACATGGTGCGCTACAACAACAACTTGTGGGAAAACCATCTGAAATCTAGATGAACACGTAGTATGTAATTCCAATCACTTTTTGTCTTTTCTTCCAAAAAACAGTTTGTAACCACAGCCCCAGACGCGGTGTTAACAATTCTCATCAGTGCTATGATTCGGCTTGTTAGAAGCAGGCAATTATAATCTTGTAAACTCGTCTTGCAAAGCCTTTTTTTTTTTCACTGAGCCAATCTTTGGGCAAAAGAAATTCGTAACAGAATAAGGGTAGAGGGCCGGCTAAAAGGAGAAGGAAGACCCCACACGGAACTGCTGCAATCACTGTCAGACCTCAGTGTACCACAAGGACCAATGTGAATCCTTAAGTAGGACTCACTGGTACTCTGGGCACACTTTTTAAGCCAGCAATCTTCCCAAAAACATTGAGCCCCCTTTACAAAAACAGGTGCCCCCATCAGCTCTTTCCTATGTGGTCTCCCGACAGCTGGCTATGGGCCAGGGAGGACTGTTCCATCACAGCAAGCCCATGGAAAGGGGGGTGGGCATAGAGGTCTCGCTGGGTGGCGGTGACATGCTTTGAGGAAAATCACCACTCCTACCCACCCCTCTTCCGTGTGGACTTGAAGCAGCCCTCCTACTACACTCACAGCAACTTTGGTAGGAGACAAGGCTCAGAGATCCAGTGCTCTGCGGTCTCCCCCCTCCCCATGCAGTCCGACCCTCTCTTCCCCCCATGGCCCCCGGACACCCCTATTGGCAGAGCTACCGTGTGCTCACATCCATTTCCAAAAGAAGTCCATTTGGCTCATCTATATGCAATGTTAAACCTAAAAGTTAAAGCACGCTTTGCATATAAATTATTGGCATTTAAATTAAACTAAATGTCTACTTTTAAACATGTCAGTGAATACAAAAAAAGAAATAATAATAATAATAATATAATAATAATAAATCTGAAAACTTTCAGAACATGTTTGCATCCAAAACACTAGTTAAAATCCTCTGGTCCATAGAATTCTCTTGTGACAGAAGACACATTGTGGTCCAATTCTAAAGCAGTAATGGGCCGTATGTGTATGCCTAAGGTCTGACCTTAGACTCAGTTTTTTTTTCCCATTTTCTTTTATTCTTTCTTTTTTTTTTTTTAATTTTAGTCAACAATCGTCATTACCGAGGATATCCCTTCACTCATCGTGACAGGAAAAACAAAAAACTGAGCTGTTTCCGGCACTTTCTGTGGACACGCAGAACCCCAAGCAGGTTCTGGGAGGTCCGTCAGGACATGCTCAATCCAATACTAGACACAGCACACGGTGGTGGTGGTGGTGGTGGTGGTGGAGGTTGGTGGTAGCGTAGGTCACATGGAGGACACTGAATTCCCATGACTTGTAAAGCAACTTATCTTTCAGGTACAACAGATGAAATAAACACAGGAGAGAGAAAAAAAAAAAAAAAAAAAAACGTACAGGGCATTATACAATTAAAGTAAAGGGGCACAAGTCTACACCAGGCTCATTTTTTTCTTTTTTTCTTGTCATGTCTTTTTTTTTTTTTATCTCTTTCTCCTTCAACTCCTCCTTGTGTGTTACAGAAGTCAGGTACTACATCAATGTCCTTGGATAGTTTTTTTTTTTTTGTTTAAAATCAGAGGTGAACTTGAAACCCAAACAGGATGGTGTTTTTGCTTACAAGTGAGAGTAGGCTCCCGGTTCCCAGGCTTCCCCTACCCCACCCCCTCAGTGGCCAGGCTGTGAGCAGGTCTGCTGGGGTGATGCCTGGAGGGAGGTAGGGCGGGAGGTAGGGAGGGATGGCTGGTGCAGGCTGGGTGACTGGCATGGGGAGCCCCGAGGTCAGGCTGGGGAGGCTCCTCTGATAGCACCACGCTCCACTGCAGCTCCAGGGAAATATTATGTGTGTGTGTGGACCAGACGCCCGTCATGCCTAGTCAATGGTGAACCATGCGAGTCCTTTTGACAGTGTGTCGAGTTGTGACATGTGTAGGTGTGTGTCTGTGTGTCTGTGTGTGTATATGTGTGCATAAAGCACAGTCACATCTAAAATGTGTTTGCTTGTGGATGTGTGTGTGTGTGCGTGTACACGAAGGAACCTGCTGAATGACCACTGGTGTGTGTGTTCATTCAGATGTATGTGTGAGTGAGTGAATGTGTGTGTGTGTCCCTGCCATCTGCCCCCCCCCCCCCCCCTAACAGGGGTGGCTAGGCCCGTGGCTCTGTGACAGCAAGAACGACTGGACCACTTCGTTGGTGGCCTGGGGACTGGTGTTGACGTCCTCCAGTGCGTCCGCCACCGCAAACTGCCTGTCCCTTAAGCGGTTCCAGTTGGAGAGTATGTTGTGGTACTCAAACACCTTCTCGTAGTTGCCCACCGAGTTGTACAGTTTGATCAGGCCCCGGTAGTCATACTCCAGCCCACTGTAGCCTTCCCCGAAGAGCTTCTTGCCTGCAGGATGGTGGGATAACCAAGCAAAAACAGCAGATTAGAGGACATGGATGTATGCATGGATGTATCTGTGATAATTCTCATTTATCCAGGTCATGGCAGTCAATGGAGCGAAGTTGTATGTTGTTCAAGCTTCAAAAGAAATACAGTTGCATACAACTTAACTCCTTTGACATGCATAGATGGATGTGCACAAGTCTGTTGAGGAAAGGTTCAGCAAGTGAAATGGGGTAGGGATGTTTGTAGTGGCCAGTGATTAGGGTCTTGCCAAAGGAACATCAGATGGTTGCAAGTTTGCCTTCTGACAACAACACTGTACCCCTGTACCGGTAAAAACTGTATAAAACATGTTTATCAGAACATTACCATCCCATTCCTCTGCCAACTTCCTGCAAAACCCAAAAGAGATTGTTGAACTCTATTCTCATTTTCACCAATGAAAATCTTTGGAAGACTTTTCACGGAAATGGTAAAAAAAAATCTGATAAACCTGCTCACTGTGAGTTTCTCTGGAGAAAAGAGCATCTTCCAAATGATGTGTAACTAGTGCAGAGCCTGTTGATGCAGCCATGTTCTGTGACGGGAAATGGCTACAGTGCCCAATGTGACCCACAGACAAAAAGTGATTGAAGCTTCTTTTACCAATATATTTGACATTTGTTTTTCTAACAACATGAAACTTGGAACTGCACTCACTCATACCATTAGCAAAAGCTCAGTAGAACAAATGTTTCGAGACTTGTGTGTGGAACAGACAGAGTGACACACAGACACTACTTGCATTTCTAGACAGGTGTGATGTAATGGGTTGGGGTAGGGATTACAGGAGCAGGAGGGTGAGGATGTGAGGGGCACTCACCGATGGCGATGGAGCGCAGGTAGAGCCTCTCGGCGTCCTCGTACTGATTCATGTCGTAGTTGTAGAGGGAGGCCAGGTGACCCACAGAGAGCGCCACCTCGTAGTCCTCCTGGCCCAGGAGCTGCTCCTTGATCTGGATGGCCTTGATGTGCATCTCCTCAGCCTCCTGGAAACAAATCAGCACCACGCAAATTAAACAACCAATAAACCAATAGAGACTGGAATCCCTGACCTTATAGTTATTTATTTTATTTATCCAAGAGGGTCAATGCACAGTTGTCTATATTTCAATTTAACCTTACACTGGAAATTGAATATACGAGCTCATTTTCATTTGATCTGAAGAGTAGATTAGTATTGATTAGAGTCAGCTGCACTACAAATGGGTAGTATGGCCTAAGACAGATTACCCACCTCTGGGAATAACACCAGTCAATCAAACTCCCTGACTTGTGAACAAGCTTTATGGGCAACAGTAACATCCTGCCAATGATGTGTGTGTATGTGTTTTTTTTTTTTAATGAAGTGTGTTACGAGGCTGAGAACTCAACAACCTGAGCTTTGATGGGAGTGGTCACAGAAACGATGGGCAATTCCTACCTTGAACTTGCGCATGGACTGGTAGAGGCGTCCCAGGTTGCCGTAGTGTTTGGCCGTCTGGACGTTGAACTCCCCGAAGGCTTTTTTGGCCAGCTGGAGGGAGGAGAGGTGCAGGTCGTGAGCCTCCTGCAGTAGCCGCTCCTCCGTCTCTTTGTTATGGCAGTCAATGGCGATCTCCTCCAGGATGAGAGCTGTGGAGATTGGGGTGAAAGGAAAAAAAAATACAGTGGGGGGGATTTCCAGTTAATTTGATTTGGATAATCATACTTGAAGACCCACACACTGATGAATGATGATCATTCTGTGAGAGGAGAGACACTGAATGAGGGAGAGGACAGTGTGTGTGTGTGTGTGAGTTGTTTCACTTTAACTTTTAACATTAAAAACTACCCTTACTTATACCCAGGCTGAAGGGGTGTAAGTGCTGTTTTCTGTCAAGAGCCTTTGTGAGTAATGACATTGTTTAAAGGGCTTTTACACACATTTTATTTAAAACAATTTAAAGAATTAAATCAAGGCAATGTGACGATATGGTCCATGGAAAGAATGCCACAAGGGGGCTGGTCATTGTGATGTCATTGCCAGAACATTCCACAGGCGTCAGGCGCTGTAAACATTCAAGGGCCTTGCGAAAGTCAGTTGGAGAGTCAGTCGAATCACATCCCTACCTTTCACCCTTTTGGACGAGGCCAGCAGCAGATGATCCTCAGGGAGAATGTGAGTTATGATGCCTATGGCACGTTCTGCGTGGAATCTGGAAGGAGCGCAAAAAGGACAACGCTTGGGTCAAGCAGGGGAGTGACAACACCCAGGTCAGGCAAGTACATTGGGGGGGGGGTGGGGGCAGGCAGGGCACATTCCCATTGTGCAAACATTTCCCTGGAAACCCAAAACCCCTAACTGCAGACTGGGGCCTGAGCTCTGACTGTGCGAAAGGGGATGCGGAGTTTCATCTCCTGGCGACACTCTGGCGAGCCATCCAACTGGGTGCCTTCTCAGAACAGGGCCCGGACAAGATGCAAAAATTGACTCATGACTCAAGTCAGAACAAAATGTTTTCGTTTTCTTTGACTACTAAGAACCCTTTAAATATTTCCGTGATTTCAGAACGATAAATGAAAATAGCATGACTAGTACAATGAAATTACAACAGAAACTGACACTCTGGATTGTCCAATCCTGAGGACTGCACAAATGCAAATATCAGACGAGTGCGAAACTCAAAGGGGTGGATTTCAACAATAACATATTGCATTTATATAATACTTTTTGAGACACTCAGAGTTTTATAGTGAACAGGGATCTCACTAACCACCATCAGTAAGCCAGTTTCATGAGACTTACATAAGTTAGTCAAGGCAGACACACTGTTACAACCATGTTATGAGCCATGACCAAATAAGTACATCAGTGACAATATTATGTTGTAAGACACATGTGCATCCCACGGACAACCTAGAATCCCCAATCAATCAAACAAAAACGGGCCTCCCCGTTGCTCCCTGGCGACTAATTAGAATGTCCAAGAATAGAATAGGCTACTCACAGTGCATTGTCGAATTTACCAGAGCTGTACTGGTGCACATACGAGGAGTACGCCAGATCTTCATGTGCCGTGGCAACGTGAATATTTTTCCCTCCGAACACGGATTGCCGAATATCAAGGGCGGTCTGAAAAACAAATTGTTAGTCACAAAAAAATCGCTCAGTGCAACAAGGCCAAACAAATGCAAATGTTATAACATGAGGTAAATTACATTTTGGCTTACCTGGTAAATAGCGACTGATTGACAGATATTGTCTACATTAAGTAAGTAGAACCCATAGTCTAATAGAGTGTCAGAGTACTTTGGGTGCTTGTGCCCAAAGTGTTCCCTGAAAAACACACAACCAAAAGATTAGAACGTGAAAGTGAAGTGTAGAAATATGGCACAAAAAATGTCAGACTATATTACAAAAATAAGACGTAGAGAATCTGACCTTGCCAGAAATACTGCATGTTTTATGAGCTGTTCAGCTTTTCGGAACTCCCGTTTTACAACACATGCCTGTTCACAGAAAAAAAAAAAAGTCAGCACATGCCCCGTAACCTTTCAAAACCAAAACATGTTTGTGAAATAAATGGAATGCTGTCCAAACAAAGAGAAACATCCTCCTTAGTACATCAAATTTGTCCCAGTTGGCAAATGTTTCACAATCTCTGAGGATGACATATGCGCTTCTTAGCACATTATTTTTGTTATCATTCTGTAGTAACAACAAACATCACAACTACCTTGGAGGCTTGTCTGAGAACATCCACTACCACTTTGACAGGCAGCCCTACGGTTATCTCCCTCATGGCCTCGATACACCACCTGTATGCCTACACAACACAACACACCAGCATGTTTTAAATCAGATTTACTCGCTCGCTCGCTCACCAACACAAATGTCCATGGCAGAGAAATGACCCATTGTCCTCAGACTGTGCAATCCTACCTCATCATAGTGACTTTTAGCAAAAAGCAGGGCACACAGCTCTCCGTAGAGGGCGGCTTTGTTGGCCTGATGGCCGTGTTTGGCGAGTTTGTCCATGTACGACTGGGCCAGCTTAAACGTCTCTTCTCCCAGGTGGTACTTGCAATTGCCATTGCGGACGTGGAGCAGCCTAATATAAACCAAAAAGCATGTCAGGAAGAGCGTGTGCTAAACAAAGACTGCTACTTTCTGCTCTCTTGGTAAACCTCTTTGGAAATGTTAATTTATGGTTTTGCAATGATCTGAACATCTGGGGTGTTGCAGACATGCAGGAAAAACACAGCTAGGTTTATTAGGCATGCAGATAAGGCAGAAAAATCCTAAGTAATATCCCACACTTTCAAAAAGGTTCAGCTTCATACCTGAAAAATCAGAAGGGGTAAAGGTGATGTCAAACTTAACACAGACACAGACAGACAGACAGACACACACACAGACAGACAGACACACAGACACAGACAGACAGACAGACACACACACAGACAGACAGACAGACAGACACAGACACACACAGACAGACAGACACACACACAGACACAACTGGCTAAAACTGTGGCCAGTAAGGGCTCACCTCACACAGCACTCTACGGCCCGATACCAATGCAGGACCTCATCGTGGAGTGTGCACAGCTGGTGGCAGGACAGAAAGACTTTCTCTGCGTCGCCATACCAACCCGCGTCAGACAAGAAGCCACCTAATAAGACGGAGGGATAATTAACTTCATTAACATAACATCGCCCAATCAGATTCCACCTTTTACACACGTGCTTGAATAAACGGGTACCTAAAACAAAGCCAAACTGTATGGCTTTTTCTTTGACGTGGGCATCGGATTCGGCGATGTAAGAGCACCGACGGCTGAAGGAGTTGGCCAGCACTGAGGCTACTTTAACACCATGATCCATCAAGGCCTGGAAGCAGTGATGTAGAAGGTGTCTACAGGGGGGCAAGAAATACAAGTTTCAGCAAAACATTTATGACCTCACACTTATATATCCAGAAGAACAACAAAGTTATCTTCGAGCTATACCTCCACCAACCCACCCAACCACACACTCACACACAGTACTTGTGGTGAACTTGAGAGAAACTGTGGGTGATTTAATTTGCAATCAGCCAACATAGCTATAATAAGCTATCTACAAAACACAAGACCGTAAGTCATGGGAAAGTGGATCAATACTGGTGAAAGACACAAACTCATGCCCAACCAGGGCAGCTGCTTGGCTGATAACTTTGACATTTGTGCAGACTGAAGCGGTGCTTCACTGTAACAAACCTTTTATCAGAAGCGCGTAGGACTTTGGCGAAGACCTCCAGCTCACAGAACTCCCCTCCCAGCTGGCAAAGCCGGCCCTGCTGGTAAAGCTGGAAAATAGGGCAAAAGGTGAGAGTGACGTCCCCTATTGTCAAACAGACACAAAGGAAAACCAAGAAATTCCCCAAGGAGCGAAACACTCCTGCTGCAAGTGCGCCTTTTGCAAAAAGTGGATACATCACAGAACTGCCTCATGCTGTTACATAAAGTATTAAAAAAAAAAACAGACACACACACACACAACCGAGCAAGACTAAATTCAAGTGATATTCTATTCACATCTCTTTCGATTATAATACACAAACCTTTCATATACTTAAATGTATTCCCTTTGCAATAAAAACAAAAAAACAAACCACCTTAAACATCCAACACCTACAAGTGTATTACTAAAGAAACTTTACAAGCTGACACCTAACCCACTTAGGCCCCTGCTGATCCTTCAGTGACTTCACATTTAAAGATGTACTGCTTACTGGAAGACTTCCCTGAGACTGGAACCTAATTAACTGTTGTATTAAGTCTGTGGTGGGGCATACAACAACCAGCATGGTCTGACTTTTGACAACATATGTACAAGGAATATGTCAAGTAATTTATCAGTTGGTCTTAAAAAGGCTATGTGAAACCATGCACGTAAACACGTATAACTTTTGCACACAGTTCATTTATTATACTTATTTTAAGGACAAGACTGTGCATTTGACTAAATACACTGCTCTAAACTTTTACTCTAAAAGGTAAGCCACGGCTAGGAAATATTGACTCAAGAATATCACATTAAAAATTGGACAGAAAAGTATGCATTGGTTACACTGTGTGGGAATGATCAAAAACGAAGAGACAAACTATTTACTTAGGTCTGTAATTACAGTAAGCTACATGCACCTCCACAATGCCCCATAGAGAGATGCAAACAAAGCAATCGCTGATGTCTGACATCCTATTTAACGTTGTTCGGCTAAACTGAAGGTTAAGATACAACGATTGTGCCATCAAAAACACTGGCCTGGTAAGAAGGGAGGGCAAATAAAACATTCATTCTGAACAAGGCCACCAGAAGAGCCACGGCAGATTTACGAGTTAGGAACACTTAAATACAAAACAGGTATGACAGTGAACTGCTGTCAAGAAGAACAAGCAGCTTTCTAGCTAACTGCGGCCAAGACTATCGAGAGTTTATGTTAGCCATCTAGCTAGTAATATTAGCAAACTAGATCATCCCTTTAAATCTCCGACAGGTACTTCAATATATGATATATATGCTATTAAAATATTCTGCAAACGATTACTGGAAAAACAACTTACAATAGGTTTGAATGATAGTATAGATAGCTGACATACCTGACAGCATATCTATTAAAATGGCATATTGACTGTTATCGGTAGCTACCTTTAGCTTTTTGCAAAGCTAACCTAGAGGTAATATCACAGATGTTCATTGACATTAAAATATTAAGTAACGTTTGCATTTTATATCACGTCTTATTATCATTTCAATCAATTTATGTTACTGTTGGTGAACGTATTATTTATAACCTCAATCTATCTAAACAGCTCGTCGAGCAGCTAAAGATTCGCTAGCCTTAGTGATGCAAGCCTGCTAACCAACCAACTAAACGAAACTTGGTAGGATAGCAAGCTAGCTAGCTGCATAACCCCTGGACAACAACCCTTGAAAATGATCGAAAAGAGCACCTTACCTTGTAATATACATCAAATTGTATGTTTTCAGGAAGAGACCGGATGTCTCTTCGCGATCGACTGTAATTGTCCACCACTGCTGATATAGCAGTGTTGTACAGTGTTTCTGGGATCCATTCTAACTCCACTGCGGCCATATTGTTTTCCTTCTCTAAATCCAGCAACGCCGCCCCCCTCCTACTTTCCCTTCCCTCGCTACCTTACAGAGGTACAAGTATTTTCTGTGCTAGTCGTCATACACCCCTCCACTGCTCTATCAAAATAAAAACACGTCAATTCGTCAGTTGGATTATGAATGCAGTCCCACTGTCATAATCTCATGTTTAGCCCTCCCGTTCCGACACCCCCTCGGTTCCCCAACATTCATCAGTGTACGGAATGACGCAATGACGTACCGTTGCCGAATTCGGTTTGGGGCGTGCGCACGGGCATCACGACACAGACTAGACCCGAAAGCAGTGTTGGAGTAGCCCATTTTAATGCAAAACAAAGGTTACATGATACACAGTAAATGTAAGCAGTTTTGAAATCATATGTGTTGTTAGTAATCTAACTGATTACTAACTGATACCTGACCATTATGGATATGAACATGGCATGTAGCCAAGTGTCACACTGTGTATTCTGTTGTGATTGCATTGAAACAATGTCAACAAACAAACAAACAAACAAAACAAAACAAAACAACAACGAAATCACTTATTATCAAAATATTGTTTTTATCATGAAAAGGCAATAACAATACTACTTTTAAGCATTTTATGTCATGCGACGCCTTATACCAACATAATGATAGTTCCAGCCTGTTTTATACCGACAAAAACTGTCTGACATGGACGTTTTGTATAGGCACGGCAGAATTACATTTTGGTAAATCAAAGTATTTTTTCACTCGTATGTGTTGATTGTATTGTTTGCTTTTAATCGGCTAAGCAAACACATAATCATTTTACCTCTTGTCAAATATAAGTGCTAAATGAAAATGCATAGAATTTCCATCGAGTTGTCAAGATTACTAGTAATCAATCAGACAATATTTAATTTGTATGTCCTTCCTCAACAGCCAGTGGCAGATCTGCCACAGGATGGCGCAGTGATGATACAGCACACCACCAGCACACAGTCAAAAAAGTTAATTTGGTAAATTAATTATTTCAATTACTACTGCCAAAGGTAACTTGTGTTCCTATTTGAAAAAGTTGATTTTAAGAATTGTTCCATTACTGTTTGTTTTACATTTCAATAAATTAAACATGCTACTTTATTCATGTTCATGTGATAGGCTACAGGAAACATCTCAAATAGGCCTACTAATTATTTGATGAAATATCATCTGCTGATTTTAGGACTTCGTACATAAATAACAATATGTCACATTTTAAAAGTGCTGAAACCCTGTTGCAGTTCAGAAAATCGACCAGCAGGAATCACTGTTCAATTGCCTTCCAGAAAGTGGCGTGATGACGGCTGCTTTCTAATCACATTCAGGTCTGGCCGTTCCTACAGCGTTTTCTTCGCCTATCCAGAGAGGACTAAGTCACCAGTGTCACCCTCATTATCCCGAAAAGGCTGGATGCTGGATAACGGTGAGTGATTTTTTGTAGTTTATTTAAAACAACATTTACACTTATAGGTCTATCGATATGACGGCGAAACGACTAGAAGCACTGAATAATGTTTTAACTGCAACGGTTGATTATGATCCCATACACACTGATGTTTTCATCTGAATCAGCACCAGCCTGCTGGATAACGCATACAAACGAAAGACCTTAGCAGTTATTGGTGCGTATTAGCCAGACGTATTATGTATGAAGAGTCGTTTTATGGCGTCTCGTATACACTGTTACACGGATATGCTCACGTTTAAATGATAGGTTTGACAATCAGCTTTACAGTTTCTCGTAAAGCTATTCTGCGTGTATTATTACCCAAGGTGTACGAACGGGCTAGTTAGCCTTTTTTCCTCTTTTTGTCCCCATCATTTCGAGGCAGACGGGAATCTTTGTTAAATTCTTCACCACATTACCACAATTAAACTCGGTAGCCTTGTTAACCACAATCAGTAGTTTCTAATGGACCAGTGTAGATTATTTAGTGCAAGGTTCTTTCGGAGAAAATGGTGAACATCTGTATGGTGAGACTCAGCTAACATTAACGTTAGCTACCTCCCAAATCATTATGTGGAGTGCAGATAAAACGTGGGTTTGTCCAGCGTCATGTTGGGTGGGTGAATCTGCAAGAAATGGATATGCAGATCTTGAATAAAGAGTACACTGGTGCTGCTGATATCAGGCATGCCATTGCTAGTTGTAGAACCTCTGGGTGTACATGGGCAACGAAGGTGGTAGGTGAAGGCTCCAGGAAGTTATTCACCGCAACCACTATCCTGATTGGAAGCAACCCGTGCTTATGATTTCCAGGATTCTCACCTCTGCAGACTGTGATGCATTAACTGACTACTGGCAGTCAAGAAGCTATTTTCCATGTAAAACGTAACATGACTGCCAAGGCTTTGGTCTGGTGTTTGATTTCACCATACCAGATCTAAAGATTTGGCTATTCTAATGCCCACAAGTACATATTTGCCTTTTCGGTACATCAGCATAATATATTCACGTGAACTCTTCATCTGTTATTCGTTGACCTTACAGCAAGGCAAGCGGGGGTGTGCCATATGTTCACCCCATACTCGACCTCAGCACTGCTTTATATTCACTGTCAATTAAAGAGATGGTGACAAAAAGGAGCAGTCTGCCTTCGTTTTTAGGCCATTCCTTATGTGTCTGGCTGTGTAGTGCATGTTTTTTTTTATGGTGGATCATCAACCTCACATCTGTTTAAAGGTGTAAGGTCATATTCCACAACTGAAGAACTTGCCTGATTGACTTAATATCGGAGACAATGGATACAAAAATGTTTGGACAGGATCTTGATTATTATCTATTTTGAATGAGTACTTTAAATGCCCAGTCCATTATGCTGTTTGGTATTGTGTGCTGTTTTATATTCAGTTTGCCAGAGTGCTATTGTGGGCTTGTTGCCCTTAAACAAACACTTGATTATGAACATGGCTGACAGTCATTTGAAGTGGTTTATGGTTTCCTTTTATTGGACTGAAGCAGAAGTCATGAAGTCTAACAAAGCAAAACCTCATTTTGCCTCAGAACACTCATCTGTCCATCTACGATCTTGGACGACTCGACTTCCTGTCTTATTGGGAAAGAATCCGGCCTCTGTGTTTGTGCTTGTTTGGATATTGGTGTCTCCAGCTGGTGGGAACCAGTAAGAATGCAAAGGTTGTAGAAAGCTGCGGCCTCAAAAACTCCTCCTCAAAAAATAAACTTGGCCAATTTTGTCAGTGGATAGAAAAAATGTCTTGCTTTGTAAATTAACTAGCACTGTTTTTGTTAGTGTAAGTGTGTATTCTTGTATGGGATGACAGTGCTGTGGAACATTAACTGATGTGTGGGAAAATGTCTGTCCTATTGGTTGAGTATTGAAATGATGCAAAGTTTTTTTGGGACTGTAATGATCTCATATGTAACAACGTTGCTGTGATGAAGCGCAGTGATGTGGTGAGGTGATCATGTGGGCTGCTCCCTTGCAGAGGGGAAGTAATGAAACCCAGATTTAAGGGCAGGGGGTGGAGCGCACCCCTGCCCTCTCTGCTATGATGAGAATGTCTCCCCCCATACTTTTATTTTCTGTCTGTTTTTTTTTTCTCAGGGTTTGTGCAAGACACATCACTACATATATCACCAGTCACTGTTATTTAGTTAAACTTTGTTTTGCTTTTACTGACCCAGTGCAGTCAGGGAACAGAGTGGGGCAGAGTGTTGTATAACAACCACAAGGAGGGATCTGACCATGCAATCATTCTCCAGATCTTTAAATGTTAAATGCTGGCATTTTTTCTGCATATCTTGTGTTTGCTCATACCTCTCTCTCTCTCTCTCTCTCTCTCTCTCTTCTCTCTCTGCCCCCCCACCTCTAGGCCTGGTGTGATAGAGGCAACTTGAGAGTCCTCTGCACTAACCCCCTCTTTGCCCCTGTATGGCAAAACCCCTGTTGTGTGATGACCTTGTAGACACAACCGTTTGGACGTAGCAACTGGAGCAGTGAACCATGTTCAACTTCAAGAAGGACAAAGAGAAGGATGGAGCGAGGAAGGAGAAGAAAGACAAGAAGGACAAGAAGGAGAGGATGTCAGCCGCAGAGCTGCGTAGTCTAGAGGAGATGAGCATGAGGCGCGGCTTCTTCAACCTCAACCGCGGCTCCAAGAGAGACTCCAAGAACAAGCTGGAGATCTCCAACCCCATCCCCATCAAGGTGGCCAGCAGCATGGAGCTCAGCCTGACCGACATCGAGTCGGACGGGCTCAGCAACCGCAGCAGCATGGTGCTGGACGTGGACCAGCTGAGCGCGGCCAGCTCCAGCGACGACCTGAAGGGCGAGTACTACGGCGGCCAAGACGGGCCGCACCGGAGCTCGGTGAAGGAGCGGGCCTCCAGGTTCGGTTCCCTGGCCATGCCTGGCGCGCAGGTGGGCCAGATCATGAAGCGCTTTTCCTTCTCCCAGAGGAGCAAGGAGGAGAGCCCCTCTGAGGGCTCCACGCCGTCGGGCCAGAACTCGGCCGCTCCCTCCCCTCAGGTGGAGACGAAGGTGTTCGATCCTCAGCGCAAGCACAGCCTCCAGCAGTTGCAGCAGCATCAGCATCAGCATCAGCATCAGCAACTCCACCTGCAGAAGAAGGTGCGCATCCCAGAGGTGGTGGACAAAACGTTTGCGGCGGACCTCCGTCTGCCGGCCGTGGTACCACCACAGACCCCTGAGGTGCGCGAGCTGGAGCTGCAGCGGCGCAACACGGGCGACTTCGGCTTCTCCCTGCGTCGCACCACCATGCTGGACCGCGGCGCCGACGGCAGAGTGTACCGCCGCGTGGTCCACTTCGCAGAGCCCGGTGCCGGCACCAAGGACCTGGCGCTGGGGCTGGTCCCTGGAGACCGGCTGGTGGAGATCAACGGGCGAAACGTGGAGAACAAGAGCCGCGACGAGATCGTGGAGATGATCCGGCAGTCGGGAGACACGGTGCGCCTCAAGGTGCAGCCCATCCTGGAGCTGAGCGAGCTGAGCCGCTGCTGGCTGAGGAACACGGAGGGGCTACGGCGCGAGGGCTTTGATGTGAGTACCCCTGTCAGTCTGTCAGTCAGTCCCTTCTTTCTGTATGTCTGTCTTTCTCTACCATCTCCTCCTTCATCTGAACATCAGCGAGGCTGATGCGAATACCCCAGTCAATCAGTCACTTTTTTCTCTTATCATCATCCCGTTTATCTCTTCTTCCATCTCCTTCCCCAAAGCAGTTCTTTCGAACTTTCTCCAATAATGAGCACTGGGAGGGTAAACGGTGGAGTTAAATGTGGAATGAGGTTCATTCTTCCCCAGGAGGTCTGACATTGTGAACTTTTGTCCTGCTGTCTTGTCAGTCAAATGTCAAGTGCCAAATACCAACAGACACTCTCTCCTTCAGGTGCACAGCTGTTTGTTACCAGCACTGCTTTGTTTTTGCAGCGACCACTCAATGTGCCTTTTAAAGCTGATTAAAGATTGCTTGCATTCATGCCTTTATGTGCTTTGAGATTTGTTGTCCACCTGTGTTGCTGAGGCTTAGAAACAAGTGAATCTGGGGTGTTCATGATAGCATTCCATTTTACATAGCAATCCTGTACAACTATCCTACATTTTGTTCACAAAGAAAACCAATTGACCTCCCAAGGAGTTGACCGTAGTGATCAGAGAGAAGGCTCAGAATCAGCTGCTGCTGCGACCAGCCCATCTGCTTAGCAGGGACAACATTGTTACTACAACTTTATTGAAATGAAATGCTGTCAATGTCTTCTCTGTGTTCCATGTCTACCTGTCCTACTTCCCTACCCTTTCTGAGTGAACAAGTGATTTAATTTTTATACATATATAATATAATTCGCGAGAGGACTCTAAATCTGCCAGTAGGATGTGTGTTACCATGCGGAGCCCCTGCTTGTTTAGTCTGAACACACTGTGAAGGACAGTCACAGTGAAGGATGACCCAGTGTGTAATACCCATATGTATACACTTTACACAGTGTGGATACACTTCTTAATCTTGAGCTGTGGGCTATACTACAAAAGTGGTTAAATGACACACCTGGTTTATTTAACCCAGAGGTAGTCGTAACCACAATGGAGTGCCTTTTTGGCATTTGTTTAGCTGAGAGAAGAAGACCTGGGCTCTTCTACTATCAGGTTTATAGCTACCTCTGTGTAGAAACCAGGTTCTTCACCTAACCTCCTTTGTAGTATACCCCATTGGTGAAATGGTTTCTCATCTCTTACCCCATTGCTGTTTCTTTCTGTGCCCACATCTGCTGTGGTTGTGGCAGAATAGTGCCAGAGACCCAGAGAGACATCTGTCTTACTCTGTCAGACCTAAGTGCTCCAGAGTGAGATTGGGTGTGATGACAGAGATGCTTTGCTTTCATGTGTTTAGATGCTGTATAATTTAAAAGTGCTCTTGAGTCAAGTGGCAGGCAAGGTTTTCCTTGGGCATATCAGGAGGAAGCTATTGGCCCTTATCTGAAGTTTTTTTTTTTTTTTAATTCTTAACTTCCTCAATGGATTTCTGATAAGAGGAATGCCATTTGGCATCAGTTCGAGTTGTGTGTGTGTGTGTGTGTGTGTGTGTGTTTAAGTGGGTAAGTGAATGGATGTGCCAGAGTGGTTGCTATGTGGAGTGCGTGCATGACTGTGTGTGTGTGTGTGTGTGTGTGTGTGTGTGTGCATGCGTGCGTGCGTGCATGTGTGCAAGAGTGAGAGGGAGCGAGTCTGTGTGTGCATGCTCGTGTAAGTAGCTACTGTACTGGAATGGATCTGGCAGTCTGGCTCAATCAAACACAGATGCTTGAGCTGTGACTGACAGCTCGGAAGGGGATCTGTCGTGGTCTGAAGTTGTAATCGGTAAGCCATGTGTGCATAAGATAGCCTACCCAGAATAATTACATAGGCTCAGACATATGCAGGTTTCCTTACCACACCCATAGCGTACCAAGTGCCCGTGGGATTGCACCAGGGTAGTCTGTCTGATAAGTGCTGACATTTCTGTCTGCTGTTACGAAAAAGCCTGTGCCGTTTAAGAACATGTGGGTACTAGTATGTAATTTCATTCGTGGAACAGTGGAAAATTCTCTTACATTTTAGAGAATGGTACTGCTTGTTCTGTGTGTGTGTGGGTGGGTGGGTGAGTGTGTGTGTGTTTGCACGTGCATCACCATCTGTTTCAGGGACTTGAGAGTACTACATGGCTGGACCAACTGGGTGGGGAGGAGTACAATCAAGAAGTGGGTCTCCTCTGTAGGGACACAAACATAGTAGGCCATGTTTGTGTGTGTGTTTTGGTTTGTTTGTGTGATTGTTCCTGTGTTCACATATTGCGGCGTAAGTGTCCATGTGTGTGTGTTTACACAAGTGTCTGTCCTGTGCATGTGGGTTTCTGTGTGTGCGCATATGTGTTTGCAGGTGTATATGTGAAGGTGTCTGTCTTGTGTCTTCTGTGTGTTTTTGTGTGTGTGTGTGTGAGTGTGTCTGTGTCTGTGTGTCTTTCTGTCTTTGTTCTCCCCCGGCTGTAGCAGATGAGGAGCAGCTGCCTTGTCTCCCAGGCTGTGTGTTGACGAGGGCACTTACTCATGTACCCTGCCCCCCCCCCACATGTCACAATGATGGGGACCCTCCCTACCCCCTCAGGGGTCCCTCGTCATTGTGACGTAGGAGTGGACCACAAAGAGTGATGGATGTGAGACCCTGGTGTATTGTTTACTCCCTGTCATGTGATCTATCTATCTATTTATCTGTGATTGGCCAGTGCAGGTCTGCTACAGAGCTGCATGACTTGAGGATAATGTGAACTATGTTACAGATATTGACATTGTGATTTGATGTTTGGTTTGATTTTTTTGAAAGTCAGTTCTGATTTCAGTGTTCATATATCACTATGTTAAGCTGCCTCAGATTGGTGAGCATGGTTATTACAAGAGAACCACAGCATTCCTGATAGGTGACCTTCACTGTCTGCTCCATTAGAAGGTTGACCTTTGACATGAACTTCTAAGTCATTGTGGCAGGGTTAACTATTGGGACAGCTGCACGATTACCATTACAGCCTTTGCAATTAGTATTGGAAACTTCATTAGTTTCACATCATTAGTGCAACTTGCAATTAAAATGATTCATTGTGTAGCCCTATTCTTAGATAATGATATTGTCATCAGAAAGTTTGGGGTAGAGAAGTATGAGGTTTTCAGATGGCTGCTTCTACCATGGCTCAGGAGAGTAAAACTGGGAGGGATGCAACTTTTCTTTTCAGGTTTCAGTTGATTTCATCACTAAACCTGCTGCCACTGTGCATTTCTGTTTTATAACCCTGTCAGTTTGGCATCTGTTGCATACAAACATACAGTATAATTGTTTCGCGTGGTGGGTCAATTTTGGCGCAGTGCAGTGAAAATGTGCATTTTTTAAAGGCACATGGCTCCCTTACTGTCAGCGGGCCAGGGAAAAAAACATGGTGAAATATACTCGACCCATGTGTGGCTTCAGGGCGTGTTTGTCCTCCGCTGTGATTTCTCTCGGTGACCCAAGCATACCTGGGCTTCTTTTTCTGTACCAGAGGACTGAATGAATGGCCTTGCTTTTTGCTGCTAATATTCTTTTGGCCCAAGTCCCACTGTAGTCACACAGAAGTGCTACTGGGAAACTATTATTTAGAACATTCTTTTCTCACTAACTGTTGGCGAGGGTAACACCCTCCCCACCACTGTGACCACCTTTCCCCCTTCCTCATTCCAGAGTTTTCAGCATTGTTCTATTTTGGGATTTACCAATAAACAATGAGGGACTTGCTCAACTGTGTGGTTTTCAGCCTGCCTTCTTTTGTGCTTGTTTTGGCTGGAAGCAGGAGACGGGGGAGAATGCAGTAGAGGACCACATACCTAAGCTAACCTAAGCTAATTGAAACCAAGGCGCTAATTTGAAACCAATCCCAATTGGTTTGACCACCTCATTCTTTATGTCTGAATCCAAAATGTTCAGTTTTTCCACTATACAGTGCACTAGGCAGGCTAGTGAACCAACAAATGTAACTCACATCCTGAGAATTTGATTATTAGTGTCATAACTATTCCCACTGGGTTTTTCATTTCAACATTCCCAACAATGTCAAATGTAACAGAAGCAGTTTTGGAACGGAATAGAACGTTCCGGCATTGTTTTTGTTTTTACCATTGAACAATCCAGCCTATATGGTATACTATATAGTGAAAGAGTAAACATTCGGACACGGTGTGTGGGTGGGGATGTGGATGTGGTAGCCATTCCTGCTCTTTTGCATTGGGGCCAGGCCCCTCGTGACCTGTGCCCTTTTGATTGTAGCATTCTATTTTACTCATTTTGGGCACGGCCTCAACAGTTCTTGTGACACAAAAAGCCGCGGTGAAAGGCAGTGAGATGGGCCGTGGAAAATCGAATGCTTTCGAATGTGCCGAGAAGCCACATGTTGTCCCTATGGATGACTTATTTTTTTCGCTCTCTTTCTGTTTTTGGTTGCTGGTATAAAAGGAATAAAGAACTGTTTCTGTTCGGGCCAGCTTTTGGCTGCACACCCAAAAGTTGATATCTTGTGTGCAAAAAGAAAGAGAAAAATGAAAGAGAAATTAAAATGAATAGCTGGAGTCTGAATGGATAAGAAAGTCGGGGATGCAAACAGGATATGGAAGCTTGAGGCCCTTGTTAGGGGTGTGTTCTCAGCGTAAGTTCAGGGTTTGGCAGACTGCACGTGTCTACCAAGGAAGCCTGTTTTGCTGGTTTGTCATTGTGTGTGTGTGTGTCGAGTGTGTCTGTGTGTGTATCTTTGCATGTGTGTTTGACAGTGATGGTGGTGGGGGAGATTCAGGGGAAGTACTTACGTGTCCCACCACACACACAATCCCTCCCAGCCTCTTTGTCCTCCGAAAAAACAAAAAAACAAAACAGCTTGCGTCCAATGGTGAATAAAAGAGAGGCCTTGAAAACTGTCACGTCTCAGCCCAACAAAGGGTGGGGGGGGGGGGAGGCACAGCACAGTGCACACCGAGGCAGCAGCACTAGCACATGGTTGCCTCAGCACCGGCAGAGCTGAGGCACAAAGGCAGAGGCAGCTGGCTACTCCACCGCCGTCGCTGTGGTGGGATTGTGGCCGCGCCTCTATATAGGCCTCATATAAAATGCACATTTTTAATAGGGAGGGATGAAGCCGTCTTCAGAGGCCATAAATGGTTTGCAGTGATCCAGTTGGGGCTCCATATTGATCTTGGAAAGAGGGGGTTTATTCTCCATGAGGGAGAAGTCTAGGGTTTAAAATAGAAAGTGTGGGGGTTTTTTGGAGGCGGGGGGGGAGTCATGGATGTGGATTGTTGAGAACAAAGAGACTCTTCAATAATGGCCATTACAGGCCAGCACTCATAAAGGAAAAATAAATGACATTTAATAGATCGTGGAATTACTTTGGGAACTCTGTGTGAGTGAGTGAGTGTCTGTATCAGTATGTGTGTGTGTGTGGAGGGGCTGAGTTGAGTAACACCAGAAACTTGACATCATGCAGGTATTGAAGTTGCTGAGTGGTGTGCACCCCCCACCCCAATCCCGCCGGCTCTGTAGTCTGGCCTGTACTGTAGGTCTCCAAGGAATGACCTGGAACTGAGCGCGCATTGACCGCCGAAGTGGGGAGTAAGGGGAGGCCGTAGCCCAGAGGAGATGGAGATCGTGTGGGAGAGGAGTGTGGCGAGCCTGTAGGCGGTCTATTTTTGGCTTCCCAAAACATTTCGAACGTCAGATCGCCGTTTAGCTTGGCAGCGGGTAGCGTGTAGAAATTCCCTCCTCCATGTCGAGGAATGCTGAAGAGGTCAGGGGTCAAAAGCAGGCCACAAACTTCTGAGGCAGGCGCACACACACACACACACACACACACACACACACACACACACACACAGACTTTCTCTTTCTCTCTCTGTCTCACACATACACACATGGTGTATGTCACACACACACACACACACACACACACACACACACACACACATACACACACACTTTGGCCCTCCATTGATATAGCACCCACTTGGCCCACCCGGACAGACAGGAACACCCCTGTCCTTAAGTTCTCTGACTTATGTGGGGAGTAGAGGACAGGATGTCCTGTGAAGAACATCAGGAAAGGAGATCCAGGCATAGAACACCCTAACCCGACAACAAACAGGTAAATAGGGCCCTATTTTCAGCACGGACTCGGAGCCAGTCTAGCCAGGCTGTCTCTGTTTGGTCAAGCTTACACGCGAGAGGTGTGTTTCAAAGCTTGGGTTGGCAGCCGGTCCGATTTCTGGATTTCCTCTCTCTAATAGCCATATGGATTACCATTCACGACTGCGGCTTCAAATAGGTCAGCTCGAACATTACATAAATGGCCCCCGGGAGATTTCTGTGTATTTAGCATTGGTTGCTTTATGATTATGGCGTGGACCTGTGCCCTGAGCTGAAATGTGTTTTCATGTTGTGCAGTGCATCTGCAATACTTGTCAGTGCAATGCAGGGCCCATCGCTGCCATAACTCTGGGATTTCTTGACCGAGCCCCACCAAAATGTGTCCAAGTCTGTGTCAAATCTCTAAATATTAACTGTACCCAGATTCTTTAAACCATCAGTGTAAACAATGTCACGGTACTGCCTTTGGACCTGAATGCAACAACAATGCCTCTCCAATTTATCAGTGGCTGGCTGGCTTATTGTTAGATGTGGACTGCTTCTTCTCCTTCTCCTTCTCCTTCTTTTTCTTCTTCTTCTCCTTCTCCTTCTTCATATTCCTTGTACATAACACAGGTGATTTTAGTAATCAGCTTATCTACCTGGCTGATGAGTTTTGTGCATTAGTAATTGCTGATTCTGTGAATGGTTGACTTTTACTTTTTGTGACCAGTAAAAAGGAGTCAGAATTGGGACAATATATGGTGGTTTTTACCTCTGTACTCCATAATTATTACCTTCCCACCTCACCACCACCCATTTACAGTAGGCAGGTTAACCCGGGCAGGTTTAATAAGCGGTGTCTGAATGGTGGGGAAGAGCTAACCATTGCAGTGGTTTGCAGCTGTTAAGGTGGTGCCGTGTGAAACATCAGCTTACACAACACACAGATGTCTGCCAGCAGGGAAAATCACCTCATGCGTGTGTACAAGGTGATGATTTACAGAATAGGAGGCACACAAACCTGCTGTAAGTACAGTGTTTCTGACAGAGTTAGGGTAGAGAAAAAATATTGATATATGACACCAGCAGACATGTACAATACATTATCAATAGCCCTGGGGCTACATTTCAGTATGTTTTATGTAAACATGCAGGCCTTCACCAAACTTACTGGCTGACTCTGGGTAAACACAGTAAAGACGTTTTTTTTTTTTTTTTTTTGCAACAGGAGTGACAATTTTCCTTAGATAATGTGATTATCTTAGAATTTTGATATTAATATAATGATGTATATTACAGATATGTTATTATGTAGTGTATAATATTTGTACGGCAATGCCATGGTTATTACCAACTTTCTGTGATAGTGTCAGTGTGGGTGGGTTGCTGTTTGTTTCCCAG
>CM059279.1:19172169-19189669 GCA_030347295.1 Setipinna tenuifilis
GAGGGAAAGAGAGAGAGAGAGAGGGAAAGAGAGATGTTATTATAAATTCCTCTCGTGTCCTAATACTGCTATGGTCGTTAGCTCTGAAGGCCTCACACTGTGCTCATCTGGGTCATGAACTGGTCTTTCACAAGCTTGGCACCCTCTTGGGCTAAGCTGGCACTACTCTTTAACCCTTTAGCTAATGTTCCACCAAACATGGTGCAAAAGTAGGCCTAGAGAATTGTGCCTCGAGATGTGTAAAGAAGTTATAACTCATGTCTTCTGTTACACATCTGCATGTCTCACTCCATTTTTTGAATGGTGTTAAATGAATGAATACATAAATATGTCATATAAACAACTGATTTAATAAATGACTGACTGACTGACTGACTGACTGACTGACTGTCTGCATAAATGAAAGATGGCATAGTGTAACGAAAAACAAACCAGTTGTAGTTGTGACTATATTTCTCAATCCATCTCTTCGTTGTTCCCTTCATCAGTGTAACAGTGCTACTCAATGACCTTTATGAGTTCTCTCTGTGCCAAAATGAATAAAACTATTAGAGAGGCAAATCTCTGGGGGAAGTGGAAAACATGTTGGGCTCTGGGTGTGTGAGGTCTGAGTTGAGATATGGAGGAAGTAATTCAGCTCACTGCGGAAACCCTGCCACACGGGCTGGGCAAACTTTCTTTTTTTTATCTGGGCTGAGTGGAATTGTCTGTCCTCAGCCATGTAGTACAGTAGTAGTAGTACTAGTAGTAGCCGTAGTAGCAGTAGTAGCCTAGTAGTAGTAGTAGTAGTTGGGAGCTGGGCTAGGGAGGGGTGCTGAAAGGCGTTGAGTGAATGGTCAGTCATTGTGGTCTGAGGTTCACCCTCCGGTGCTATTATTGTAACTGTTGAGCGAGCTGGCAGACCGTGTTTGTTTACCTGTCCCAGAGAGGTTCTCTTTGCTTTACAAAAACAGAGCTGAGGCACGTTATTTATGCTTGTAAGTGGTTTGTAGGGCACAATTTTTTTTTGCAGCCCTGGTTTCTTTAGTATGGGGAAGCATCCACTTTTGATGAGTTGGCCATACTGTTATAATTTTAATTACGGGTAACACAATGGGCACTGTTTGTTTTGTTTTGTGTGTGTGTGTGTAAGACACTCAAATATACATGGCAAGACAAGAATAATACTTCAACACACGAGTCTGTTTGATTGGTCTTGCCAAGTTTCAACGCGATGTGCCCCTTTCTAAAAACCTCAACAAAATAAGCACTGAACGTTTTAAAATAAGTAGTCTTGAAATGCAGGCGGCAGATACAATAGCAGACCTCTCACGTGCCGTAATGGCTGTTTATTTTGGCAGTGAGCTCTGTGAATGAGCATGGCTTCACCTGTTAACAGGTCATCAGTGTGGGAGGGGCAGACAGCAAGTCGTCTGGGGAGGGCTTAGACGGAACGCGGAATGTTGTTCTTTGTAACCGTGCCTGTGCCTCCGGTTGTCGTCAAGAGAGCGACGACTTTGGAGAGAAAGGTTTCCTCCCCTTCAAAAACGTTCCGTTCTGGTATTTGTGGAATTTGCTTTGGAACAAACATGGCACTTCCTGCCTGGGGTCTCCAGAGGAGGCCTCAGAGAGAGGTGGGATCCTGGAGATGATTGGAGAAGAGTGGCGAGAAGGAGGAAGGTGGAGTTCCTCCTGCCTGCCTGCACACATGCTTCTGGACCTTCTGCGTGGCATTGTGCATATGACCCTGTGTTAACTGCACATGGAGGTTGTTTATTGACGCGTTTATTGAGCCTCGACCAGCATTCTGTTTCCATTGGCCTTCTTCTTCATTTCCCTCCCTGTAATTGCAGTCCTTGTAAAGTTTTGCAAGTTGTAATATGTATCTGGGTAAACTATGTTTAAGCTAAGTCTAATGTTCTTATTATAATGACCATGCAGCCCAGGGCAAACTGAATAAATGGATATAATGATGATTTAAAAACTCCAGTGTTGAATTAAACACTACTGGTATGCTGCTGGCTTTCGTAAGGCTACAAACACCCCACATTCCAGGAAAGTGTAAAGTTCCCATGGCCTTGCCCCCTCTAGATGGAAGCTAATCATGTGCCCGCTATCTTGCTGATCTTCACCACTATTAAGCGATGCGTCTTAAGAGGCCATCGTCAGACGGCGTAACTGAATAGTGATGCACTTCCTTCCCTGGCCCACTTATGCCACCTGGTTTTTCACTCACAAACAAGGAGTCACAATTAGAGGGGAAGTCTCCGGAGGAAAAGGATGAAGAGGGGGTTTGGGGATGGAGTTGGGGAGGGGTTGTGCGTAAAGCAAGGGGGGGTGGGAGCAGACGTGATGATCGCTGCCCCCATGGCGTAGGGCTCATTAGTGCGCAGATACTTCCTGCCAGGATGGACCTTTCAGCAGTGTCATGAGAAAATGCACAGCTCCCCCCCCCTGCAACCCTGCCCCCCCATGCCTGACCCACTGCAATCATTTTTTGCACATCCTGCCCTGAAATCCTGCTACACACACACACACAAGACATACACACACTTTCACATACACACATTCACACAGTTCTTCCCTGGTCCTCCCAGTCTATTCTCTTGTGTAGCTGATCAGTTCGGCCCACAGAATTCAGACAGAACTCCATTCCAGACCTTCACGTGGGAGCCATTAGCATTTAACCATTTCTTCATGTGCTGTAAGGGCCACCCCAAGAGGGACAAAGCCTTTGCTTTTTAGATGCGGCCTTTGACCATAACCGACCCCAGACCCAGGAAGGTCGACTCTTGTCCAGAGAGAGTTCCCAAATTCACTGCCCACCCCCCCCTTGTCCTCTGCCCTTGGCTGACTATGCATCTAGAGTATTGATTCCTTTTTTTTTTTCTTCATTTCTAAATACAGCCTTGGATTGGGGTCTGGTAAATGTGGCTCTGAATGTGGAAACCTTGGGAAGTAGGCTAGAGTGTGAGTGGTGTTTCTTGAAATCACAGGGGATTAGCATTATGTGGGCACCCCCAGGAAATCCTCAGGATCATCCACCCCTGAGCCATAAGGAAAATCCATAGAGCACTTAGTGCCGTCCATACTAGCTGTGATTGACAGCATTCTCAGCCAGCACATACCAGGATTTGCTCTTTTAGAGTCTTAAGCCTGTGAGGAGAACATTTTTCTTGGAGACAGCACTTTAAGGTCAAAGGTCGGCTCTTGATGATGTCCCTGCAGGCACACATTTGAGTGGGTATGATGTACAAGGCTAAGCACTCGTCGAGTTGGTAAAACTTTAGCTGCTGGTAATGACACTTTGTGGTTCAGCCGACACCTTTTACAGTGAAGGAATTCATTTTTTCCGCCTTTTGTAGTTAGGCTCTTCTATATTCGGTTACTGTGTGAACCACCAAGCATCCTTTATCCATACGGCATTGAAATTCACATTTTACCATTTAATGTGGAGGAAAATACATTTCCTACTGGTTTGGCAGTGATCAGGGCAATGTTTTGTAGCTTTTCATAGCCAGAAGTGTAACTTCAGCTGGACTGCAGCACAAGGTGTTATTCTGTTAGGTAACTGTGTTATTTCTTTTTTGTTTTAACCCACAATTCACAGCATGGACAGACTGGTAACAAAAGCTATGTATTCACTCTACAGAAGCAATGTGGTGTAATTCGAACTTTAAATTCCCCCCCGCGGTGAAAAAGGCAGTTTGGACGATGAAGAATGGAATGGAATGCTTCATGTCTCCAGGCTGATTCTTTTTCATTTAACTCAGAGAAGGAGGGCTGGTGGGTGGGTGGGTGGGGGTATGCATCTTGGGTTGCGGGGGGAACACTGCTGGATGCTGATGGCTCATAGTTTATCGTTTCCGTAGGTGGCAAATTTCCCAGACCAAACTGGTGGACGCCTCGTGTGTGGAACACTGAATCATTGCCTTGTTGTTGTTGTTTTTTTTTCATGTCCTGTTAATGGTTAGGCTGTTCTAGATGGATGTCTTGTGTCATGCGTATTACAGTGAGCTTGTGTCATTGTTTTGGCTGCGAATCCGAGCATTTGAAGAGTCCTCTAAGCTGAGCCTTCTAGCTCTTAGAAAGCTTGAAAGAAGCCAGCTGGGGCAAATGGGGCTATGTGAGCTAAACAATGAGAGCGTGATGCCCGGAGTCTGAGTCTGGTGTCACTGTCAGCTTATTCACCACCACCGCCAGCCTCTCCTGCCACGGAAACAGAGAGCTCTCTTCTTCGTTGCCATCAGAGGGGCCTGACTGTCTGTGACCGTCTGTGCAATCTCAGAGTGATGTGCCATGCGGGCTCAGACCACCCCAGGAGACTGTAAGCCCCTTTGGCCATCGCCTAACCCCCCAACCCTTCCCAACCCCCACCCCCAGCTAACCCCCCCCCAACTCTCCAGCCAACACAAGCAGCCTCGCTAACAAGCTGCATTTGTTTAATCCACCAGATGTTCAATCAGCCCTCAGAGACTCCATGCTGAGATTTAATCTGCATTTCTCCAGAGAGCTGGATTAAAGACCCTCAGGGTACGGTATAGAGTACTGGATTGGCGTTAAGTAAATTGGTGGAAATAGGGTAACCTTTTTTTTTTTCACAAGGTTAACACATGGCTGTCTGCCACACCTCCTGCACAGCATGTGTTTGCAGTGTTGGTGCACGGCGCGTCTGAGTAAATGCTGCAGATCCACAGCAGACTGGCTGGAAAACCAGTCAGAACTCAACAGTAGCTCCAACTTGATGTCTGTGCACCGATGAAAGGTGCCAGACAGGGTTGGCCGTGTCTGAATGGGGTTCATGAACGGGTGATGTGTGTGTTGGGATGGATAAGCTGAGTGATTAACAAGTGATGGCCTTTTTCGCTGATCGTGGACCTGTCAACACTGTTGTCAAAGCAGGTGTTTCATGCAAAAGCCCTGCAGTCATTGCCAAACCCGAAAGGTAGCATAGTTGGCGTTTAACTTCCTGGAAAGAAGTCTTTAAAATCATCAGCCATCAGGGGAAAGTCCTTGTTTATGGAGTTCTGTTAGAAGTGGATGCAGTTGTACGTCAGACTGTCAACAGATCATCGAGGTTGTCAACATATACGTTTGTGGGACTGGCTTAAATATGCAGAGAGAATTGATTTAAAACTAGCACACATTTATTTGAGGAAGCTGTTGCTGTTGTGTATTCCCTCTTTGCTGTAAACAAATAAATCTACAACGACTCTGTGTGTCAGCCTACTGCTGAGCTGGACCTTCAACTATTTCCAGAATTGCTGCATACAAGCATTATTTTTTCAGCTTTCAGGTTTCTGTTTTAAGTGTGAGTATTGCATGCTTTCTGACGCAGAACTGTACACAGGAGCCCACACAGCTTGTTTTTAATAGCAGAAAGTGGTCCGGAGTTTACAAGGAACACAGTGTGAGGGCCTGAACATTATCATATTAAGACACATTATTCAATTGAACCTCAGACAGGCCTGCTGAGACCTATTCTCAGGAAACACCAGAGAAAAACAGCACGTCTTGATATGTCCCTTAAGCTCCAAGAGAGTGCCTTGCTCACCTCTTATTCACGGGTGCTGCTTTTACTGGTGAAAGTATACCACGCAGGTTGCCTCTGCATTCTTGTGTGAGTGTGAGCTTGATGGGATGCGGTTATAGCAGAGTGTGCAGCTGACAGAAATGGGGCTGTAAGGTCTGTTGTGACGTCTGTATATCTTGGAGTAGTTTTTTTTTTCCTATTGCGACTCTCCTAACTACCTAGTAGGCCAGGGGTCATGTCTGTTCTTGTCTAGAGTGTCTTCATTAGTTTTGTTTAAAGAGGCACCGCTGAGATCATTTTATATTTTCATTTTCAGTTACCCGCATTTACAGTGCAGTTACCCGAGTACTTTTGTTAATTCTGTAACAAAGATATGCTTGTTAAAGATACCAATGTGTGTGTGTTTGTGTCTGTTCCCCTCATGGTGTCATGCCCAGCAGTGCCAGGCATGTGTAACAGAAGCCACCAGCTAATACACTTTGTGAAAGTAGAGAGGTATTGTTATCTCTCCAGACCAGTTGGCATATCTAATCAAGGTAGGAATCTTAGTTGGGCAACTACCTTTGGTACTGGATATGTGTGATCACTCTTTGTAGAAACTTTTCATTCTTTCTTCTTTTTCTTTCTTTCTTTCTCTCTGTCTTTCTGAGTGCTCACACCATGTGCCTCTGAGGTCGTCTACTCCCTTGCATAGAAGCGCGTAAGGGTTTTTTGAGTCTGTTGCCATGGAAACAAGTGCAGCGTTGGCTTAAATTCGTGCTCTGCAGCTGAAGGGAGGCGGTCCGTACATCCCGGGCGACGTTCTCTCTTTCTCTCTCTCACACCCTGCCCCGCATGGCTGTCAATTATTTAGAGAGACCTGCTGCAGGCTGACTGAATTATAGAAAAGCCGGACACACACTGGAGGGAAGACTAACAGAGGAAGAGAGAGAGAACGAGGGAGAGGGAGAGAGAGCAAGGGATAAATGGTGGAGAAATAAAGGGAGTCAAAGGTCTCCTTCAGATCTGTTCTCATTTGTGCTACAGTTATGAAAGGGAACTTCCCTGGAGCATTTGTCTTGAGCAGCTCAACACAGCTGTGTTGTGCACACATTTCTCTATCCATAGCCTACTGACTGCAGGCTGTTGCTGCAGACCCACACAAGGCTGACAGGCTGGTTTCGTCTTGCACATTCAGCATGTGATGCAGCACATACCGCAGAAAGACTCCAAAGACCATGTGCTCTGCTCTGTGCCTGACTAGCCACTCTGTTGCATGATCTCCCTATATAAAAAAAACAGTGAACCAGGCATAAACTGCCTGAACAAGGGAAACAACCTCTCTTTCTTTAATTGGTCCACTCGTCTCTCCATTTGAAGGGGATTGATGTCGTTGGTGATTGAGGCCGATGAGTGCAACTCTGCCCCCTCTGGTGGTCTTATCCTAAGTACCGCCATTGTGTGTCCCTCTCCCCCCATGAGTGAAGTGTTTTCAGTGGGTTCCAGACGAACCCTTTGGGGGGAGCTGGTCACATGATCAGCCGGTCCTCAGAGGGCCTTTTTGTGTTGCCTGACGGGAAGCTGACCCATCTCCGTGATGATGGCTGTCATCTTAGCCCTGGAGCCTGACAAAGAATGTCCTTCCTGTTGCCTCGACGATGATGAAGGTTCTCGCTCTCTCCTCCCCTCTGGTTTCCTCTGGGTCAGTCAGACGTCCCTGAATATCCTAGTCACTGACTCACTCAGAGCACAGGGCGGGATAGGATTCTTTGGCTGACCTCCTCCTCACTCTGCTACAGGGCTCTGCCATTAGCATGATGCTTATGAGCTTGCTAACACAGAATGTCAAATTAGCGTCATTCAAATTAGCGGGATGTGCCTAGAGCGGTTTGCCATGGGCCAAGGGGAAGCAGGCCATCGGACGATCTAAACGGGTCTACAGCAAAGCGCCGCATTTCACAAAGCTTTGTCATAATAGCTGTTTTCTTTGGAGTACTCCGGGGTTTAAACCCACAGATTTTCTGGGCGTAATGGAAGTAGCCCAAATATAAGATTACAGTAGGGGTTTCCTATGATTGCAACCAGCTGAGTGAGATTGTTCCTCAAAACCTTTTTTATGTAAATAGAAAAATTGCAAACTGGAGCTCGACGCCCAGGGGAGCTGAGCATGTTCTAGGGGTTAGGAGGAGTTACAGCCTCTCGCACCCACTTAAGAGCCCCCCCTCCCCATCTTCCTCCAGCCAGGCTGTACTCCACAGGCACTATTGTAAATAAGCCGCCACAGTGTTTGTTTGGCAACACACACTTGGAGGATGCGGCAGCTCGGCGCTGAAATAAGAGCTGACCACTGGGGATCAGGACACGGCTCACTCCACGAGTGGACATTGCAATGCGTGCGTGCGTGCGTGCGTGTGCATGCATGTGCGCCTGTGTGCTTGCGTGTGTGGGGGGGGGGGTTGGCTGTTGGTGCTGGTGTTGGTGTTGGTGTTGATCTGTCATGCCATGGCTATTCCAGCCAATTCAGGCCAGTATGGTAACCTGTGTTAAACTACACTGCCCTCCTGTTCCCTTTAAACTTTTGTGTCCGGTCAGTGGTGACCTGACAGCAGTGTCAGTGGCTAAAGTCACGTTGTCACTTAAAACTGTGGTGCTCCAGTTCTCCTCTGCAGGCTTAAAAATAATTGAGATATGCTAATAATAGCTCTTCTGTCAACAAACATGTAGTATGACCTTGCCAAAAGTAGTCTACCAAAACATGTCCGTTGACATGTTAGCAAGCAATGCCAGCTGAGCTGTTGGAGGCATGTACAAGGTTAATGCTAGCATTTGAGGTATTCAGCTGACATATTTTGAATTTTAGCTGTCCTGTGACACAGCGTTATCTTTCTGGTGTCTGGGTGGAGTGCGCTGCAGGTAAAGGGAGTGCTGCAGTATGCTGAGCTGGCTCTGTGCTCTGTGCTGTACACTGCAGTCTTAACTGCCACCTCAGCCTGTCTCAGAGCCGGGCACTGCTGCTGCTGCTGCCGCCACCATCGCTACCATCGCCAGTCCCTTCCCCCCCTCCCCGTCTCACTGCTTTACAGTTCTATGCATATGTTTTATGCATTTTTTTTCTTTCTTTTCTCTCTTTCTGTCTGCCTCTCTTTCTCACCTTTTGTCTCACTCTTCTTGACTCTCTCTCTGTGCTTCTCTCTTACTATGCTTTTCTCACCCTCTTTTTTCTCTCACTCTTCTTGTCTCTCTTTCTGTCCTTTCTCTTCCCCTCTCTCTCTCTCTCTCTCTCTCTCTCTCTCTCTCTCACTCTCTGTCCTCTCTCTCTCTCTCTCTCCCTCCCTGTCTCTTGCCTGTGCCTGCCTGCCCGCCTGCCTGCAGTGCTCCACCCAGAGGCTCCCCCACAGGTTGGCAGATGACACAGCTTGACGCAGTGCTAGCTCACACCTAGTGCCAGCCATCCAGGCCCAGCCCAGCCCCAGCCCCAGCCCCAGACACTCACTTCAGTGCGGACTGCACACTGCAGTACAACCACACCCTCCCGCCACCTACTCCCCAACTGCCCCCATACCCCTCCCCCACCCCCGACATGCCAGATGGCTCTGCTCGAGCAGACAGTTACAACAACCTGACATCCACTACAGGCCTGGATGAGGCCAAGCGCTGTGTAAGAGGACATCACTAGGAAGCCATGCTAGGGGCCTTTGTTACATACGAGTCTGTATGTGTGTGTCTGTGTGTGTACGCCTGTGGAGGGGGGCACACAGAAGGGAAACTAAAACCCCTCTGTTGCCTGTGTGCCATAACTTCATGTTGTAGAATGCATGTGGGTTGGAAATAGCGAGACTTGACTTGTGTTTGTGTTAGTGTTTGCATTTTTTTTTTCCAAGGGGGATTGTTGCTCTTTTGTTTTGTGGCCATATAAAAGGGCAATACTCCCACTCCGCGATGATTCACCGCATAGCTGTGGCAATGGGGGTTTTGTTTTGTTGACGATGGGCTGACAGATAATGATGGACTGCTAATGTCTATGCTCTCCATTAAAAATCTCAGTTCATGCACAGAATGTACTTGTTTGATTGGTTGTTTGTGTGTGTGTGTGTGTGTGTGTGCATGTATGTGTTTGTATATGTTTCCGTGTGTGTGCAGCAAAAAGTGAGCTGTTGTGTGTGTACACATGTTTTCAGATCCTCTTGCTGACTCTGGCAGTGCAGATGTCCGTTGAGGTTCTTTCTCGGTGATCCGTGCCTGCAGCTGTGATGTGTGTGTGTGTGTATGTGTGTGTGTGTGTATGCGTGCACTCACTTGTGTGCATGTGTGTGTGTGTGTGTGTGTGTGTGTGTGTGTGTGTTCAAATGCCATCACTATCCATTTCATTTCCTCTCCCCCTCCCAGCATAATATAGCCGAAGGAAAGCCAAACAGTCGGGGGCACAGTGAGACTAATTGCGGCCTCCATGCGGCCTATATATAGCATGCATAGTCATAACATCACCTGCCCCAGAGAGTGATGCTGTGGGCTGATAAACATCATGACTTTGGCCAGGAAAGAACAAGCCTAGGAGGGCTCTAAGAACACGAAGGCCTGCTGCTTCATAGTCCTATTGGCCCACAACAAGTTTTATGGCTTCAACATGTAGTGAATCTTTGTATGAAGTCCATAACTCATCCATTATGTGGCGTCACACACACAGAGGGTCTTGTCATGCCCAGTCAACTGACCTCCATGTGGAGATGGCCGCTTGCCTCTCGCCTCCGCCTCCGCCTCTCCTGATGGACCAAGCTTGTGCCTTTCAGGCCGCGGTCCAGTTCTCTCCCACAAAGACACAGACACACACAGTCAGATGCGTGCACACACACATACACACGCACACACAGTCATACATCTTACCTTACACAAACACAGACACACACACACACATTCCACATCTCATAATTAAACCTCTTGTGCAACAGAGACCAGGCAATGTGAGCAAAAAATGTCACTCTCTTGTAAACACCCGTCAAAGCGCAGGTGCTTGAACTGTACCAAGTGCCTGTAAATCCCTCCCTAAACACACACACCCGTGTATTTCTGCCCACTGTTTGCCTCCCTCTGCATTCTCCTTCGCTGCTCCATCGTTAAGTGGAGGTAATTTGTCGGCTGCCTGTCTTTAAGGATGACGGCTATATCTCTTAATGATGGGCCTGCGTGATGTCTCAACTCGGCTGGCGGGACGCAGACATATTTGCACCAGGGTCACGGTGGTTTGCTTCGGCACGCAGCTGAATGCGGGAGGAGAAAACTGGGGTTGGTTGGTTTAGGGGTGAGCTGGTTGCGGTTTGCTGTCTGGCACATGAGTGTGTGTGTGTGTGTGTGTGTGTGTGTGTGTGTGTGTGTGTTGTGTGTGTGTGTGTGTGTGTGTGTGTGTGTGTGTGTGTGTGTGTGGTGAGGGACTGGACATATGGGTCATAGGGAGGAGACATTGACTTGTTATTGAACTGGGAAGATGTTTGTACTCAGACAAGTTTGTACTCAGACATTGCTTAAGTCTGTGTAGGCCCCTGTACATAACTCAATGTGTCTGTGTCAGAGTGATTTGTTAACTTTTTGGGTGTCGTTGTGCTCTTGTACGTATTGTAATGGAAAATGAATGCACGGTTTGTCAAAACAGTTTTGTCTGATAGGGAGCAAGACGTAGGGCCCACTACATGAGAAGTTCAACAGATGTTACGAACACATTTTTTATCTTTTTTTTTTTTTTTTTTGCTTGGCTTGCTGATATTAGTAGACTGCATGTTGAAACACTACACTGGAATGTGAGTGTGTGGACTGAGTGGGCTGTGGGAACTGCATATCCAAAGGCGTTTATGTAACACACACACGTGTGCACACACACACACACACACACACACTCTCACAAACACACACTTAGAGCCGAGCACCCTGCACTCTGTACAATCAATGAGCAGGTCACATGCACTTGGCTGCTGATGTAGTGTGCTATTGAGCGGCTCTGTAACCAGCCCCATCCAGCATTTGCTCCTATTCTGCTCCTCCCCCCACCCCCACCCCCATCCCCTTAGCTGTCATCTGATTGGCTTCTGTGCGCTCGTGCCCCTTTTCCGTTCCCCATTTGACCTCTGACCTAGAGGTCAAAGGTCAATTTAAACCCACCCCCCAGAGTTGTGTAAATGCAGCCATATTTCTCCGCATTCCACACAGATTAGTGCAGGCAAGAAGAAGGAGGGAGGCTGACAGAGAAAGTGAGGCTGAAAGAGAGAGAGACAGGAGTGTTGGGGAGAAAGGGAGGAAAAGGCAGAACAAATGACAGAGAAAGAAAGAGAGAGAGAGAGGTACATTAGTGCCCCTGTGGGAACAGAACTCTGATTGTGGCCCCTGACGGCGTGGGACTGTAGTCGGAGAGGGAGGGCAGGACGTCAGTGGACGTGATCCAGTGCTCTTTTCCTCCCTCTTACTCCAGGGGCTATCTATCTACCATAGATATACATAGATATCTATGGTATCTACACTTAACCTCCCCAGCCATGCCCAGTGTCCAGTCTCCTTATCGTACGTGATTGATTGCAGGCATAGATCAGTGGGCCTGATCGCCATGCCTACATTATTAATAGTAGTGAAGAGACAAGGCACGCTTTTGCAGAGACTTAATGCCAAGCCCAAAATGTTCGCTTACTCCCTATACAGAATAGTACATGCAAAATGTATGACTATGCACATGTAAACAATATAACTGACGCACCATATAGGGTAGTGAACGAGTGAACATTTCAGGTAGAGCATAAGTCTGTTGCCTGGTCTAGGTTTGTTATGGTCTTGCCCAGTGTGGGACATTCGGCCAGTTTTGCCTCGCCTATGCAGTGCTACGCTGAGGTTCCAGTTCCAGTACAGCTGAAGCTCTGGCTTCCGCTGGTGGGCGGCAATGTGTTGTGAGGCATACTATACTCCCTCCCCAGTATGGTATGCATTTGGCCAGATTTCCTCACCTATGCGACACTACGTCTAGCTCCTGAGACCAGGTCAAAGTTAAGCTCAAGCGCTCGCTTATGGTGATAGGTTGGAACTGTCATGTGGAGATCCTATCACTATATCACAGTTTAGTTCCCATAGGAAGATTTTCAAAGGAGTTTTTAAGACAAACTCAACTGCTGTACACATGTTTATTTGCCATTTTTGAAAACTGTGCCGACTCTTACTTTCTGCGACTTTCTGTGAGAAGTCATGAAGTTCCTTTTTTTAAAGTTATTTACAAATGATAATAAAATATAATATGATTCTCACTCTGATTTTATTTGCAAACAATATTTTATTAACAGTTCATGAATAGCTCTACTTTTCTTAGAGGAGGAATCTTTAGGGCTAAAGTAGGACTAGGCCCATGTACCCACATAAAGGAACCACACCTGTTTGATGGATCAGTCCCACTCTTGGTCATTAGCCTCACTTGATTTTAGGTTTGATGTTATTTTTGGAGTTGGAATTCCACATCCAACACATTTTAATTTTCCCGTAAATTATCACATACAAAACACAACCAATATTTCTCTTTCATCAAAACACTTACAGGAAGTGTGTGTTTTGGATTTGGCAGATCATTCCCGCCCTCGGCCCATCCATCAGTCACCTTTTTTTTTTTTGGGGGTGTTGTCGACCGCCCCTCCGTTGGCCGGCCCTCTGTTCTGCGCGTCCTAATGGAGGCTGACGCGCGGCTGCTTTTCATCAGGGAATAGCCCGCTGCCCCACCGGGGCCTCGTGTTTATTGTAACAGAACGGGAGAGAGAGAGAGGGAGCAAGAGCGGGAGCGAGACCAGGCCTGGGTCTCATCATCACGGCCCGTCTGGAGGAGAGGCTAGTAGCGTGACGTCAACCACCCACCTACACACACACACACCCCCACCCAGCCCCCCAGCGTCCCAGCTCCTCAGATCCTCAGCCCATATTTTACCATCCTACCTTCACCACCAACACCAACAACACAGCTGGCTCCAACAGAGTCAAGCTGTATATAACATGCTCACTCAGGCACTGTATATGCACATATGCTACATCCTTTGTATGAAATGTGCTATACAAGTAAAATTATCATTATTATTATTATTATTATTGTTGTTGTTATTAATTATTATTTTCTCTGTTTCTATCTTGCACAAACATGTTGAAAAATCCACTTCAACACAGTGAATGAGAAAAGAACAGTTACACAAATCAAGAAGGCTTTCAGAATCATGCTCCCTTTACAATGCTGACTCTGCATCTGTCTAGCTGTATATCTCCATCTCTCTCTGTCTGAGTCTTTCTCTCTCCCTCTCACTTGTATAAATCTGTCAGTCTGTCACACAGACCAGCAAATCAGCCTAAAATTACAGTGAAGAGGAACACAAATCTCTCTCTCTCTCTCTCTTTCTCTCTCTCTCTCTCTCTCTCTCTCTCTCTCTCTCTCTCTCTCTCTCTCTCTCTCTCTCTCTCTCTCCCTTTCACTTTCACTCTCTCTCCCTCCCCCCTTCTCTCTCCCTCCCTCTGTCTGCCCCTCACCCCTCTCTCTCTCTCCCTCTGTCTTTCTCTCTTTCTGTCTCGCTGTCCCTCGCTCTCTGTCTTTCTCTCTCTTTCTATCTGTCTGTCTGTCTGTCTGTCTCTCTCTCTCTCTCTCTCTCTGTTTGTCTCCCTCTCTCTATGGTGCTCTGCCCCCCTGTCTGTTCTTCAGTGAAGAGTCTGCCTGTTCTGCTGCCCTCCTCAGGTTAGCCATGCAAGCAGAGAACCTGCTCTTTACCAACCACCTCAATTCATTTGTTTCAGTCCATTAGGAGAAACATGCAGTTCGATAAAAAATGCCAAAGGTGTTGAAATAGGCTGATAGCCCAGTGTGTAAGGGAGGGATGGGAAACAGGTGCGGACCTCTTGCTGGCTTTCATCCTTCTGCTTGTTTTTGCGTGGGGGGAGCGATGTGCTCACACACAGCCATTGCAACCACCCCTCATCGCTCTTTGTCTTACCACATCTCTGTGTGTAGGTGTGTGTATGTCTATGTCTGTGTGTGTCTGTGTCTCTGTCTGCAGGGTGCCTCAAGCTGTCAGAGGAGGTTTGTGTACGTGTGTGTGTGTGTGTGTGTGCTCATGCTGAAATGCTAGCCCCTCTGCCTCCTCCTAAGTCTTGGAGACTGCTAGTGAATGGGGAGTCAGGGTGTGGAGGGTGTGTGTGCGTGTGTGTGTGTGTGAGTGTGTGTGTGCGTGTGCATGTGTGTGCGCGTGTGGACGAGTGCCTGTGTGCATGTGTGTGGACGTGTGTCTGTGTGCATATGTATGTGCCTGTGTGTGTGTGTGTGTGTGTGTGTGTGTGTGTGTGTGTTTGTCTGTTACAGTGACCCAAATATGCCAGCCCTCTTCACAGCCTCCTTTCAGCGTTGTGTGATGAGCAGGAGGAAGCTTAGCGAGGTGCACAGGAGCAGCCGGTGTGTTTCCTGAAGGCATGGCCAGGCATGCAGGCAGCAGGACGGTTTGCATCTGAATCTTTCAGACGTGCCCTCCTTCCTTAATTTTACTGAACCTAGTGCTTAAAATATTTACACAAGGGTCAAGGGACATGCAGGTTGTTGGCACACTTTTGCCACATGTTATGGGATATTTGTATGCATGTGTGTCTATAAAGTAATGACCCTTGATAATGCCCCACAGATACTCTGTCTCTTTGTCTTTCTCTTGCTCTTTGTTTCTTTCTGTCTGTCTTTCATTTACACACACTTTCATTTTCTCTCACTGTCTCTCTTACTGTCTCTCACTCTTGTTGTCTATGTATCTGCTTCTCCCTGTGTTGCGCACAAATACATGCGCACACACACACACACACACACACACACAGGTACACAAATACACAAATAGCAAAGAGTACACACACACACACACACACACACACACACACACACACACACACACACACAAGGCAGATGATTTCTCTCCCTCCACACCTCACTCAGAAAGATCCCAGACACACACACAGCCGTCCGTGGCATGTGCAGGCTAGCGTCTGGTCCGGATACACCCAGTCATATCATCTTGCTGTTGGGTAAACACTGGCCACGAGTGTCCCTTTACGCCAGTGCCAGTTTTACATACCAACACACACTCACACCTCCAGCATCCAGCATGCACACGTGCATTCATGCCTTCACTAATGCACAACAGACTCCCCTACCATGGCCGTGATTATCTGAGAACAATACCCCTCTTAACATCCCACAATGAACACGGCCATATTAATAGGGCCAGGCTAAGAATCGAAATTAGCCTTGATGCTTGACGGGGTCACCATTTGGTCAGAATTAAATCATCTGTGTTTGTTTTGAGGATTCTGTTGCCATGCGAGCCGTGATTGTCCGAGGGAACAGTTTCCTTCACAACACCCTGATAGTGGGAGTGCAGTCATGGAGCTGCTCTGTGTGTGAAAAAGGGCTGCTCCTAATCACCGAGGTCAGTGGGTATCAGTTGGTGCGAATTCATCAGCGCTGTTTCTCTTTTTGTATTCGGTGGGGGGATCCCTCTCTCGCCACGTGAGCAACCTAAAAAAAAACCTGCTTTGTCTTCTCCATGAAGGGCTTTGTTCAGTAGTTTTCGGGTGGGGGGGACAGTGGGGGGACGGTGGGGCGGTGGGGGTGAGAAGTTCAGAGAGTGTAACACAGCGTCTGTGTTCCAGCACACCCTGGCCGCTGAACAATGGAGGAGTTCACTCAGGCCTGCTAATCAGATACAATTCCCCTCGTCTCAGCTGCTGCCCTCACACTGGTCTGTTACAGACAGTGGGGAAGGGGGGACATGAGACATTGAGATCCACTGAGGTTTGCTCGCTACCTGCCCTTTGCTGTTGGATTTCCCGTCATAAGTGCTAGGCTGCAGGCAGCTAAACTTTTATATTTGGAAGTCCATATAGAAGTCCAGTTGCCTGCACTTTCAACCTAGATGAGAACATTCACAGACATACTGCATTTCCTGTGTTTTCTTTCAGGAGCTCTTTCTTCAGTGGGTGACGAAGCTGTTTTGTGGTTTAGAAAGGGCCTTTTTATGTGTCTCACTGTGGTCTGGTGCCTGTGTCCGTCTCCCTCCCCATGAACAGAGATGCTATCACAATGCACCGACCGATGGTCGGCATCCGGGATCTCTGCTCGGCTGCCACAAATCCCTCTCCACCCACGACACACACACATGCACACACACACACACACACACACACACACAGACGCACACACACACATACACACTGCTAAGAATAGACCTCTCTGCCTGGCCTCCTAGACCCCCCAGGGAGCAGAGGGACTGCACCCAAGGGGGCAGGGGGGGCTGTGGGCATGTGCTTAGCAGCAAATGGGGGGGGGGGTAGTTTATGCTGGCTGGCTAGTTAGCTGGATGGCTGACTCTGAGTCTCAGCATTCTAGGCCCTCCATCCTCCAACAGGATGCCTCTAAATGAGAAAGTCCTCCAGTAATTGGAAGACATGATTGATGGTTAGACTCAGAGCTGGGTGAAGGGGTGGGGGGGTGGATGGATGGAGGTTGAGGTCAGACTGCTGGAGATGAATGTTGATGATGAAGCAGTGTGGTTGGAGGGGGGGGCACTGTCATCCACCCCCACCCCCCCAACACACCCCCACACTCCCCCATCGCTCTGCCGTCAACCATCTCAATGGCCTGTCACAACCAGGCTCATCATCATCCCCCTGTTACACAGCCTCATCTGACCCCCCCGATCCGCTCCGTCCTGGGCATAACAACTCACTCAGCCTTCTCTGAGGTCCTACAAACCACGCCAGTGTATGTTCTTCACACTGCGCTGGTCCTTATTGCCTCCTCACACACCTTTGACATGCGTGGTCTCTGTATCCGCTTTGGAGCAGCACACTCTAAGGTATGCTATGCTCTTCTCTCTCTCTCTCTCTCTCTCTCTCTCCCTCCCTCTCTCTCCTACTCTCTCTGTTGTATGCTCAGGTCTGTTTCTCACATCCTCCTCCGCTGCTTCAGTGTTGGCTTGAGAAGCG
>CM059279.1:19194669-19214669 GCA_030347295.1 Setipinna tenuifilis
ACACACAGACATGCTTGCACACACACACACGCACGCACACACACACACGCACGCACACACACACACACACACACACACACACACACACATGCACACACACAGACACCTGCATGGCTGTCTCTGCTGTGGGGATCTCTGTCTCTCTCTCACACACCCACTTTTAGTCTTCCAGTTCAAACCACAAGCATTCAAACTAAATATCCCTGCTGCTTCGTACCACTGTTTCAAACATAGGCACTGTCTCATACAAACACACACATGCAAAACACACATATGCACCATCCACTTGTGTGCATGCCGAGGCATCGGCCATCCCTCCCTCCCTCCGTCCCTCCCTGGCTGCACCGCACCGCACCCTAGGCCACTAGACAGGCCCCTGGGCAGTGTTTGCCCCGTCAGGCAAAGCCTGCGACGCATGGGGAAGCCTGCTCATGTTTCTGCATAACGTGCCGATGCTAAACCGCCAGCGGAGCCGCCTGGGCACGCCCATGAGTCATGCCTCGCTCGCTCACTCCTCCGTGGGTACTCCCGCCACGCCACACACGGTCTCTCCCTCGCACATGACTTTGATTAGCCTCGGCCCCTCTCTCTCTCTCTCTCTGCTAAATGACACTTGTTATGGAGGGTAAACAAGCAGCCCATTGTGGAGTGTGCTGCCGTTACGTCACAACACTGCTGAGAGAGAAGCCGGGCGCATTTGAAGGTCGACTGCGCCCTCTTGTGGCAGCTGGGGGAAAGTGCAGCGTTGAGACAAGTGAGTGAAACAGGAAGTGAAGCCCTCTGGTGGTGGAGAGTGGGACTGCCATGCTCAGGCTGCCATGCTTCCTCTCTTTTTCTGTGTGGTTTCTTTGTAGCGGGAGTCTCTCTTGCCGTGCCTTTGTGGTTCAGCGAGGAAGTTAAGCAGACTGCTGAACCGACTCATAATATCCCCTTTTTATGTCACTGTGTGTGTGTGTGTGTGTGTGTGCACGCGTGTGTGTGTGTGTGTGTGTGTGTGTGCCTCATTAATGTTTCATGTGGCACCCTGTGAAGGCTAAAGAGCTGTGCTCTGCTCTACTCTGAATATGAATGCTGAAAGGGAAACTGATGAGGTTTTGTGGACCCCATTGAAGATTTGAGTTAATGAAGGGAGCTTCTGTAAGCCATCCAAAGTGAACTTATTTTGATCACTCTGTAGTCTTATAGATCACAGTGTGCTAAGAAAAAAAGCCGTAAACTCTCCAAAGTTTCTCTGTAATTCTCTTTTTTCTCCTGAACAACCCGTGATGAGAGATTCTATGTTGCTTCTCTGTCTTCTGAGCAATTTCCCTAATGACTCTTATAGGGCCAAGGAACATAGGGCTCTTTGTCTAAAACACTTTTATTTAGAATGATTAGCTTTTCAGCAAACACTTGATTTTTTTCTTAAGAGGGAAGCATAGAGATTAGCACTCACTCCACACAAATGACTCTTTCAATAGCCACTTTGTCTCCATACTGGCCATTTCTCTGTGGCGTAGCTGCTTATGTGGTCCTTGCGGACCTTCTCTCTCTCTCTCTCTCTCTTTTTCTCTCTCTTTCTTTCTCACTCACATTTTTTTTCCAAATTCTGTCCTTTTCAGTGGGCTGGAAAGTGCTGCTGCAGAAGGAAATTGAGGAGTTGAGAATTGCTAGCTTTTAGTCTGTGTGGAATGCTTCCTGCATGGAAAATTCATACATAGTCTTCTTCACACACACTCTCTCCCTCTCTCACACACACACACACACACACACACACACAGACACACACAGACGCACACACACACGTAGGGAAGTGCCAACCCCGGCGTCATTTCCTCAGCCCCATCACACCCTGCTTCTGTTTTTCTCCTCTCTGTCTGCCACTCCTAACGACAGACCTTTGGCGGAAGAGACAGACAACTCAGCAGCAGCAGTAGCGACGTCAAAACACGTTAGCATAACTTCTAGCTATCCACCTAGCCACCCGCTCGCCCGCCCGCCGTCCGAACCTGGTGAATCAAACCCACCACATGTTTGCACATCTGGACTTGCCTCGCGTCCCTGCAGACCCTCCCAGGACAGCAGATGTAAGGCGTTCTCTCTCTCTTTTTTTGCTTTCCTACTCCGGTTGTATTGCTCTTTTTTCTTCTTGTCGTGCGTTCTTCTCTGGGGCTCTCACACTTTCTCAATGGGGTTTCCTCTCTTTCACCCTCTCTCTCTCTCTCTCTCTCTCTCTCTCGCTCTCTCTCTATTTGCCACTGCTTTTTGCCGCTACTCTTCCTGTGAGCCGTTTTATCACCCTCCAAAGCCGGAGCTCAGTGTACATCAGGCACCAACACCCGCTCTTAAACACACTCAGTGACACATGCAAACACACACTCAGTTAGTGAGTGACCGGGCACTGACTGCTGCTATCTGCCTTAGGAGCAGCTGGGGTGGTGTAGCAACTGTCTTGTGAGTGAGTGAGAGAGAGAGAGGAGGGAGAGGTGTGTGTGTGTGTGTGTGTGTGTGTGTGTGTGTGTGTACTGGCTAGCTTGCTGGCTGCCCTCCTGTCCTGAATTCTTGGGGGTGGGGAGTGGGGAGCTGAAGGTGGGCTGCGGTGGGTGGAGGGGGGTCTGGTTATTTTTGGACCCTCTGAACCCCCCCACCCCCTAGTATCATGGCAGCTGTCTTCCCCTCATCTCCCACTGCAGCGTCAGGAATAGAGGGACACCCCACCGCCCCCCAGACCTCATCCCCCACCCCCCCCTTCTGTGTCCGGCCTATCAGTGACCGCTTGCGGGTGTGTGGCGACAAGAGACGAGGGTGACGTGGAAGCCCACAGACAGGCACTGTCGGATCTCTCTCTCTCTCTCTTGTACTAGCCACCATTAGCCTCTGCCATTCCATTTGCTGTTCTGGAACCCCCTGGTGCTGCCATGCTATCTTGCTAACAGACAATACCGAGGATATAGCAGGTTTACTCAAAGGAGCTTTCCACTGTGGAGAACCTGAGGTAAGGGAGCAGCCTAGCTACCTTCCCCCCACCCCCCCACCCCCAGACAAGGTATGAAGAGGCCGGGAGAGCCTCTGGCAGAAAGTGCTGGAAAAGACTTAGCAGGCTAACGGTGCTGCCTTAGTCATGGCCCAGACCTCTGGACACTATTTTTAGGGCTGGGAGAGATGGTGGACAGGGTGGAGTGTTCCAGGAGAGTAGCCCTGTTGGATCTGAATTGTTGTTTTGTTCAGAAAATGATTGCTATTGTCTGTCCTAAGCTACCACTTCATCCTTTTGGGTTATTCCAACTGTCCAACTGCCCATGTGTTGTCAAATAATTTTAGCTGAGGTGCTAGAGTTGTATGCTTCCCCGGCTAAGAGAAGGTAGGTTGAGTGTAAAGTTGTGTTTGCCAAGAGAGGTTGTGCCCTCACATATTTAGTTACAGTTAATTCTCTTCCAGGGATATGGACTCAAAAGGTGTCTGGCATAAATGGTAGACTAAGGAGTAATTTAGATTCGTAATTGTAACTTAAAACGGCTAATGCACTACCCCTTAAGCATATTTGATTTTATGTTGCTGGTAAAATATTACTGTGGCTGGAGTATTGATGTTGTTAAAAGTGCTAAATGCCCACAGTGTATTGAGTCAGGAAGTGAAACAGTAAGACTTTCTTTCTCACAATTTGTAATTGCTACAACATATAGAAGTGTGTTGGTTCTTTTGTTATTTTTCCTGAGTGTACTCAAGAGACAACACTTCTGTAACTTCCAGCTATTGCTACTCATATTAAAACTTAAACTATTCCCAGAATATATTTGTCTTTCTGCTCAATAAGTACTCAGTGTGCAGTGAATCAGGGCATGAAAGTGAATGCTTAGTGATTTTTGGGAGTTTTATCAGCAAGAGACATTTGTGGTGACTCAGCAACACCATCATACATCTTTGTGTGTGTGTGTCTATCTCTCTTCCTTCAACTGACTCTTTTTGCCTAATTTCTTTACTGTACACATATATCTAGACTAGAGTGTCAATGGTGCCTCCTCTTGTCCGCTCTGCCAGTGGGTTCTTTCCAGACAGCTGCCTCTCCTAAAGTGCGGCGATGTCAGTGCCCTTAACATTTGGACCCCTCCTCAACCCCCCATCTCATGCTGTTGGATAGTGTTGAAGAGTAGTTAAATTTCATCCCTTGGAAAGCGGCAGGTTCTTTCCTCTCGCTACAGTATTACGCTTGACTGTGTCTGTGTTTGCGGCGTACGTGTATATGTGGTGTATGTGTATGTGTCTAAGATTATTGCTAGCCATTGTTATTGTTGCCGTGCTAATCTTCCTCCCTACCCCTTGCTGTGTTTATTTGTGTTTGTGTGTAGCTTGTGTCAGTTACATTATGCAGTAGATGCCTCTGCCGTCCGTTTTGTTAACCCCCAGCTCCATTATTTCATTAAGCCACCCTGTATGTGGGCTGCCTCTGTGTACCCAGGTGGTTCTGTCTGTAAAAAAGCAGCTCAGTGCTTAGTATCACAGCCAAGTGTGCAGAGATAAGCACAGGCCCTTTATTTAGCCCCGGCTGCCCACAGAAGCCATCTGCAATGCCCCCACCCCCCCTCGCCATTAAAATGCTCTGATGCGAGTGGCTTAAATCAGTCAGTGGTAAGAGTTGCGGCATCCATTGAGTGGAGGAAGTATTAGCTCTTAGCACTCATGTAAGCATTAGCCTGTAGTAAACATTAAGGTATCAGTATATACTATACCTATAGGACCTTGTCTGTTTTGTTTTTTTTTTTTAATTTTTTTTTTTTTTAATTTCAATAAAAACAGTACGCATGCGTATTACCAATCGCTGCTTGTGAGGTAGGCTAACTGGTTTATAAGATGTTATAAGATGGCTGACATGACCTGAAACTTGAGTGCGCACACAAGCGCCACGCTAGTGTTTGATGGGTAGGGTTGGCACAGTCTCAACATGCTTTCCTCATATTTTCATCCTTTTTATAGTCTTCAGTCTGTTTCGGTCGATGACATGTTAACATGCTACTCACGGCCATCACAGATTAGTATACTGCACTCCAGACTTTTATACAGATGTCTTCCATTAAACTAAACAATTGTGTGGGGGAAAAGTAATATGAGGAAATTGTGTATTGAGGAGTAAATTTGACACTGTCTTTCAAAATGTAATATTGAATTTATTATTGGACAGAATGCCACCCCAAGCACTGATTTTAGTCAGTTTTTTAGACATGAGATTGACATACTGTGTGTATAAATAATGAATAAATAGCAAAGAAAAAACAAACCAGGGTTATTAGTCTGACCCTCACAGGCTTCTTGCCTTAGCCAGTCTCTGAATCACAATGCTGTCTGGATGTGTTTGTCTGCTCTGCTCTGCTGTGTCACAAGGGTTCTTCCTGATTCTGAAGACTTGACCACGGCCGAAGACCAACGGGCCTCTGTGCCATCATCTTGTCAGCCTGTTGTCTGCCCTTCTTGCCCCAAGCCCCATTCACCCCTCTCCCCCTGCCCTAGTGGCCCCCCACATGTCTACCCAGTGCAGCCCATGACAGTCGACACACCAACATGGCGTTCTCGTCTCGCTTTTCATTCTGGGAGCAGAAGGAAAGTGTTGCCCAGTTGCTATGCACGTTTCACACGTGTGTGTTTGTGTGTGTGTGTATGTGAGTTTGTGTTGATTTGTGTTGGACTGGAAATATGATCAGAGATGTTTGCATGCGTTTTGCAAACCTCACCTCTCATCTGGAGAATTTGCAATGCACCCAGGGTGTAAAGGTTTTCTCTGCACTTTGTACTTGCACTCACAAGCTCGGTTTGGTTGCTTAAGCATGATAAAAATGAAAGTGTGTGTTGTGTGAAGATGGAGAACTATGTTAACAACAACAGTGTGGCTGTCCCTCCACTCAGGAAATGACTATTCTAGAGGAGATAACTAATGCAAAAGGCATTGATTCTGCCTTCACAGACTGACATTAGCTTGACTACTAAAGCCAAATGATGCCATCACTCAAAATATCACAAATGGTAAATAGTAATTATAGTGCAGTGGCTATATAAGGAATCTGTTTACGAGTGGTATTCCCTTGATATTGTGTGTTACTAACCTGGTTACTAACGGTCATGGTAATGTAATGGTAAGTCTTATGGTAATGGAATTTCTTGATATTGCATTACAAACATAGGAGAAAAACGAGTTGGTCTGACAGCATGAACACAGCATGGGTTTGGTGTGTGGAGCACCATTATATTGTGATAAAACAGAGATTTGACTCTCTCCTTTTCCAAATCAATATCTTTAGGTCAAAGAAGAGACCAAGCCAATACCCAAGAGCTCAAAAGACAGTGTAAGTTTCTGTGTGGGGATTATTATCGTGTTGGTTGCTGAATAATTAATGTACAGAAATGATCCTAGTGATGATAACGTGCCTAAGCTAGGTCACTTAAATGGTTGTAGAATGTGCACAGAACAAGAGGGTCTTTAGTTTAGGCGTCATTGTGTAGACCTTATAGGCCTAGAGAACAGAATATCAAATGCAGCCATACATAGATTTTGTCAACCTAGAACTTTAAATAAAAGAGTTCCTTTTTCCTTATCTACAGTTCCATTTAGACTGTCATTGTGACTCTATTCAGTTAAGTGAATTCTGAGAGCTCATCTACTTTCATTTTAGCAGCCCTGTGCTGCAATATCTTGTTAAGTAATTCTAAACTGTACATCTGATACATGCTGACCACGCTGCCCAGCTGTCCTTGCATGTAGCCCAGAGGCCGACCCACAAACAGTCTGACAGTGGGGAAGTGTGTCACAGTCTACCCATAGCTGAACCCTTTGTCAGAGGGCACTTGAAGGGTGAGCGGTGGAGCCAGTGCCTTTAAGCTCAGCCCATTGTACAGAGCAGACAGCACCGCCGAATGCCTGGCATTGTCCCAGACATGAGATGGCCAATTACTCCTCTGCCTTTTACACAGCCGAGAGCGATAATGTTAATCTTTTGAATCCGCCACGAGATTTACAATGAGGAACGCTGATGAAACCAGGTAGAAAGAGAGCAGTGGCAGTTAAGTGCCATTTAAGGTGGGTGTTAGTCGTAATGAGGCATTGGGTATTGGGCAAGGCATGGCGTGAATTACTTTAACATGGTGGCTAACTCCATCCCCTAATGGGCTGCTGAGTACTGAATAGGAGAAGAAGCTCCTTACATCAGTGCCCTGTCGGCAGTCTGAAGGTGAATGCACTGATTTTGAAAAGTAGAGTTGGGCTAGCCGAGTTAGGGTAAGTGGCTGCCATTGTTTAACTCACTGCCTGCCAGAACCCTTGCCCATCACCAAGGTACCAGAGTATGCTTTGCTTTTTAAAGAGACACAGTATATCATGACCTCTGTTGAGTTTATATTATTTCTTCAAATCTATCTTACCAAGTAGAAGCAGCTAGAGTCCTGCAGCTTTGTTTCAGGCCTTTGGTCCGTTGAGTGTAGATGCTCTCAGACGAGCCGAATGCTGAGATAAAGTGCCACGTGGGGGGAGAGAGAGGTCAGGGTATCGCCACAGGGTGCAGTGCCTCGGTGTTCCGTTGAGTGGACCCACCGCCGCAGTGCAGCAGGCGAGCCAGCCGTCCCACTCTCACCAGCACCTCTGCTATCTCTAAACACACTCCGCTATTTTAGGAGAAGCTGGCGGATAGGGGCAGGGGACACATGCCCAACCATGCCCCCCTCCCCCTCCAACACCCCTCTGTTTCATTCACAAGGTTTGTTTTTAGGCATATTTGGGTCAAGTGCAATCTAAGAGCTGGTGTTATTGCAGACCTCGTGACCACAGATGTCACTGACTCTCCAGTGGCATTTGTCTCCGGCTCTTGGCCATGGTCTGTGTGTCTTTTATAGGTATTGATCCTTTCACTTTAGTTTGCTCAGTGCACCAGTTTGATTGTCGCTGTTTTAAGAAATATCTTTGATAGCCTTTAAGTTGTCGTAACCTTTTAAAGTCCCCAAGTTAACCTTATTGATGTGCCCAATTGCTCCCAGTGTAGGCTAAGCTAATGATTAAATCACTGTGGTTTAATAATGCATGAAACAAACAGAATCAGGCTTGTACAAGCTCTCCCTACGCCCTTTATCTAATCTGGCTTATCAGCCATGTTTAAAAGTGAGGGAGGGCAGTGCTGTGCATCTCTAGGGGTACCCCCATGCCACCTGCTTACTGTCTCAAGAACACAGAGTGTCAGAAGCTTTGTGTTGATTGGCAGTTGCTATAATGTATTTTTCACGGTTGTTAGCCAGGTCTTTGACAGGCTGCTGTAATGACTTTCCCCCCTCTTTCTCCCTCCTCCCTTCTCCTTTTGATGGATTTTGTCCTGTTTTGCTCCTTCCCATGGGGAGCAGTCTGACAGCGACGGTAGTCTAAGCAGTCGCACCCAGTCAGTGCCTAACCTCGAACCAGGCAAAGGGCTGCTGCGTTCCAGGAGCCCCCCGCCTAGTCGGGATGTCCCTAGTCAGGTTCAAACGCAGAGCAAAGACCGAATGCGGAGTCCCTCGCCCAGTAGGACAAGGCCTACGTCACTCAAGAGCACTGAAGCGCCCAAGATGCCGGAGCGTTTTAGGAGTGCTGAGATGGCCAAAGCACCCATGAGCTCCGAGCCAGTGTTTAACGGGGACAGCAAAGCCAATGGCACACTCAACGGAGCCCCCAAAACTGTCAGCATCAGTGAACCAGATATTACAGAGGACCAGGGTTTGACCCGCAAGAAGGTCGTCAAGGTGGTGCGGCGGGTGGTAAGGAAGGTGCTGCCACAGGAGGATGACAGTTCGAGCCATTTGTCATCTGCCGCTACTCATCCACTTAACAAGCCCACGGCTGAGTCACTGGTGAGAGCAAAGTCCCCAGACCCCACCAAGCAACTGGTGAGAGCAAAGTCACCAGAACCTCTCAAACCTGTTGCTGAGCCACCCAAAGCTGCAGCCCCAGCGTCGGTGCCCAAAACAGTCAAGCCACCCATCTTCTCCTTTAAGCATGACACGATTAAGCAGGAAGAGAAAGATGACATTGCGGCCGGGTTAGCCACTCTGATGGGACGTGGCAGGATCAGAGACCATCGCCCACGCCTCCGCAAAGAGGAGCAGCCTGAAAAAGAGGAAGAGAAAAAAGAGGAAAAGAAGGATGAGAAAGCTGCAGTGGAAAAAATGAGCTTCAAGCCAGCTGAGGAGAAAGTTGTGCCAAAAACAGTCAGCCCGGTGGCAAAACAGGAAGAGAAGCCTACCCAAGCATTTACAGCAGTGTCTACTAGCCCTACAACCACTGCTCCTCCATCAAGACCCCTTTTCTCCCCTGTTCCTGGGTTTATCCCTGCTCCCAAACCTTACTCCTTAGCACCACCTCCAGGATTCATTCCTGCTGTTAAACCAACCACTACCGGCCCATCGACTGCACCTACTTCTAAATCAACACCATCTCCACCTGCAGGAATCATTCCAGCCTCTAAACCCTTGACAGCCACAACAACAGCCCCAGCTACAACTACACCTGCATCAGCTCCCAGTGTGGCTGTGTCAGCCTCTAAAGTTACCACTACCCCAGGACGGACATCTTCTGCCCCTGCTCTCTCACCTACCAAGGCCCCAGCAGTGGCGTCTGCTGCCTCAGCCCCGAAACTCAGCACTGCAACTGCCTTAGCTGGCTCTGCCTCCAAACTTAGTACCACCAGTACCATTACCACAACTGCCACCACCACATCTTCGGCCGGATCTGTTGTTACCTCCAGACCAACTCCCCCAGCTGGATTTGTTCCCGCGTCCAAGTCATCTCCCATGTCTCCTACACCTGGGTCAGTTCCAGCACCCAAAGCGAGCCCCATGTCCCCTACACCTGGGTCAGTTCCAGCACCCAAAGCGAGCCCCATGTCCCCTACACCTGGGTCAGTTCCAGCACCCAAAGCGAGCCCCATGTCCCCTACACCTGGGTCCGTTCCAGCACCCAAAGCGAGCCCGCTTTCCCCTCCGCCTGGGTTTGTCCCTTCCTTGAAGCTTCCCCCTGTGAAGAAACCAGAGGTACACCTCTCACCTCACAAGCATGGACTAATAATCTCCACTCGGTTTGAAACTTGGACACAAATCTATAAAGCATGGGTTTGGAAAGCTCCCCTGTGGAGTCCCCAACACACCAATAACTTGATTGTCATCAGTGTTTGTTTGTGTGTGTGTGTGTGTGTGTGTGTGTGATAAGTAGTGCTAACATGACTCACCACCCAGATGAGTTTGTGTGTGTGTTTTTTTGTTGCCAGAAGTCTAATCAGTTCTGTTAGAACTGACAGTATTGCAGTAACTCTGTTCATCTCTGGAATGTCATAGCCTAATTTGTTGGGGAGAGCTCCATGTGGTCGCCAGGTCGTTGTGGAGTGTGTTTTAGCACATGGCACAGGCTTTGTTTTTAGCGTGTCACCCCTGCTGGGAGTCACACACACACACACACACACACACACACACACACGTACACACACACACACACACTCTTCCTTGTGGGTCCCCGCTGCGATGGCATGGCTAGTGTAAATGAGCCCTGTGTCCCATTTACCACGCAGCCCGGGGACAACCATCCCCGAGATGGAGTTGGTGTTGTTGTTGTTGTAAGAGATCTGGCATAGAGTTTGGGGGGTGGGGAGTAGTGGGGGGGAGTATGTGTGTGTGGTGAGGATCTTAAGGGAATGTGGAGCAAAAGGGGATGTGGCTTCCTTGGAGACCCAAGGGGCCAATTACGGATGCCTGTCTTGTGTTCCCGAATAGAAGTAGTGTAAAATTGCCCCAGCTTGGGAGCGCTACACAGCTTTAACAAATGGCAGATGCCGCTTGTTGCAGTTTCTTTTTGTACCACTCGTGAGTTTTATTCCTCTCCCTAGTTGGCATTCCTCTTGGGTGCCACGTTTGTGGCTTTTTTCACTGAAGTGTATTAAAAGCTGTCCACATTAGCCACAGTGAGTGAGCACCGTTGGACTTTGATTCCGCACTAAAGTTTGCCTTGGCTTTTAAGTGTTAACAAATGCCTTGTGGTGATATTGCATGGCAGTGTGATCCACCAAGCCTCTCTGGGATTTGGTTGCTCAGTGTTTGTGACAGAAAAGATGTTAACTTTCTTTGTACTTTGTGAATATGCTACACTTTGTGTGTGTGTGTGTGTTTGTGTGTGTGTTTGTTTTTGTATGTTTGCCTGATGTGTGAAGGTGAAGAAAACACCAACGTTGTCCTCAGCCTTGGCTGGGAAGCCCACACTTGGCAGCATTTCTAAAGTGTCCTCCGCTGTAACTCCGAAGGTTTGTGTTTTTGCATGTGCGTGGGTGTGTGGTGTTTGTGCCTCCTGTGGTAGTGCTTTGCATTTGGCACACCAATGCGCAAACTGTCAGTACAGGTATGTCATGTCTGTAGTATGGTACCACAAATGCTGCTTTTAACATGCTATGCGTAGGACACAAAAGCAGCAATTAAAACTTTTGAGCTTATTTTCTAACTTGGTTTATTGATGGCCAAAGATCCATCAATAGAAGATTTACAGCTTACCCTTTTGGTCATTTGACCTGTAGGTGGCACCCCTGAGTCCAACTGAAGAAGCTCAGAGACGTCTCGAAAGGATCTTCAACGCACCTGTAATTTCCTCCTCCCCTCCTACCTCCCTTCCTTCCTTCCGTCCTTTCCTTTCCTTCCCTTTCCTTCCTGCTGTGTGCAGTACCTTGCTGTCTAACCTCCAATCCCCCTTTCCCCCTTCATCTACAACCTTAATCAGCAGTCTCCTAAGTGCATGGGATTTAACGCACACACACACAAACACACATGCACGCACGTACACATGCACACACACACACACACACACACACACACACACACACACACACACACACACACACACACACACACATAGAAACAAACACATTCACCTTGTGTCAGATGTTCTTTACCCTGCACATCAGTTGAATTGTAAACATCATTTGGCTACTCCCAAGCCTGCAGGAGATGCTGTTTATTTAACCCAAAAAGACTCCGTAATTCACTGAGATTGCATCCGAGCTGGAAAGACCTTGTGCCAGTGAGAGTGAGAGGTCACTTGAGTCATAGCCATGTCCTCATGTGACCATGTGCTCATCACACTGTGACTATTGACCTTTAAGTTGATTTCGGGACACAGCACGGCACTCATAAGCCTTCTGTTACAACATCCAGCTGTTCTCTTCATGTTTCATACATGTAGCAAGTGAATTAACCCACCTATTTTCTGTGCATCAGTTCACTCAATTGGTTGTTTTTGCCATGTCATATTTTATGCCCTTTTTTCCAATGTTTTTTTTATGTTACTCTTATGTTGCTTTGTTATTGCCCCTTACCCTACATCTCTTCATCTCCATTTTATTTATTTTATTTTATTTTATTTTATATCCATTTGATATTATTTTATTCATCTCTGTGTCTTTTTTTCTGAATTTCTTTTTGTCAGTGTAACACCTTGACAGGTATAACTTTGCACTCTTTAGACGCATGTCCACTAATGATCACTGTATTACGGTCAACTCATTTTTCACCATGTACTGTACTGTCTGTTTTTGTTCTGTGTTGGCTTTTTTCATTCTCACCTGTCCATGTTTCTCATTTCTTTCTCTCTCTCTTTCTCTTCCTCCCCCTCTCTCTATGTCTCGCTCTCTTTCTCGCGCTCTCTATTTCTCTTTCTCTCTCTCTCTCTCTCTCTCTCTCTCTCTTCTCACCTGCTGCTTCTTGGCTGCTGCTGCTGCTGCCACTCTGGCTGTTGTTTGCCTTCTGTAGCTGGAGCCGGTGGCCTCCGCTGCTTCAGCTCCGGCCCCCACTCAGGTACTGTGCCCATCTGGGGACGCCAGCCCCCCGCAGTCCGCCCAGCCCCCATCCACCCCTCCCCCTGGCTTGGCCGGAGTGTGCGCTCGAGTAGCCTGTTGGAGCGTAAGCGTCAGAGCCTTCTATTAACCATCTCGCCTTCCCTCACACCCCAACCGTTGACACCCCCCCCCACCGTCTTTTACTCCATGTTTGTTTTGGTGCCCCCTGTTGCCTCCCTCCCTCCCTCATTCTCTCCCTTCCTCCCTCATTCTCTCTCTCTCTCTCTCTCTCTTCACTCCCACCTGCTCCATCAGATGCCATGTCAGCCTAATGGGGTGTCTGACATTCTCCACCCCTGAGCTCACTTGCTGCGATGGGGTCACTGCCTTCAGTACCAGATTTTCAAGGGCAAACATAGCTAGGAAACGAATCTTGTACTGGAAAGTCCCCATTTGGTTTGGAACCCCAAACTTCTAACCCTCAAAACAGCCCAGTGCATGGTTGTCCACCTGTTTTGGCCATCCTCCCGTCCCGCATGTGTTGGTTTGGTATTGTGTCGGCCTGTTGCCCCCCCCCCCACCTTCTCTGACCAGGCATGGCTTGTTGTCGTGACGGGTACCGTGAGTGTGTACACACTGGCTGTCTGTCTTGTGGCCTGTAAACAGGACTGTGATTTATGAGCGTCAGGTGTTTGTGTCTCTCTGGCTTTTTCAGGCTCCATTTATGACTGTTCCATGTCATTATGCCTACCTCATATCACCGACATAGACGATTACCGCTAAAATTTCCCTCATTTTCCCTCCTCTCAACTTTCCCCTTTAAAAGTTACACCTACTTTTTTTCCCTCTCCCTCTTCTTGTCTCTGCCAACACTGTGATATTTCCCTAAGTGTCATGATGTTGCCACACAGGGGCTGTTGTCAAATCTCTCTGTGATCATGTACGTATAATGTAGCCTACATGTTGAAGTGACATGAGGTATGTTGATTTATATGCTGTTTTATATGCTGCTGTCTCTGGTGCCTTAAAAGACGTTTGCAGATCCCTGTGTCTGGAATGCTGAAGCGATTGGAGCCCCCTATAATGCATCACATGCTTTTCTTCTCCTTACAGGTTTCATCTTTAAGCACCTTAAGCTGTTCTCTTGTCTCGCTTTCTCTGTCTCGGCCTTTGTAACGTAGCACGCGCGCATTTCTCCATAGTGTGTTTGTACAGTTCGTGTGTGTGTGTTAAAGAAAGATCATTTTTTTCTCTCTATTTCTCTGTCTGTCCGTCTATTTGTGTGTGTGTGTGTGTGTGTGTGCCTCTCTAACTGTGCTGTTGCTTCCTGGCCCTCGCCTGCCTTCGTAGGCTCAGGTGGAGGAGGACCCCGTGGCCATCCTGAAGGCGGCACATGCAGCTGCCGCTCAACCCAAGGTCTGGCCTCTGCTCTGCTGTGCTGTGCTGTGTTGTGCTGTGCTGTGCTGTGTTGTGTTGTGTTTTGTTGTGTTCTGTTTTTTTTGCTCGTGTCTTATCTACCTATCACGCAATCACCCCTCTCCCATTAGAAAGTGTCACGTTGTTCATGTCACTCACTTTTGCTCTGTATGTGCACTCTCTGTGTGTGTGTCTGTGTGTGTGTGTGTGTGTGTGTGTGTAGAGTTCAGTTCACTTGACCCGTGTACACTACCCACTACTAAGTGTCAAGTTTTGCAACTGCGATGACTAAGAAAAAGCCTCGCAAGCGCATTTACTGGGCAGAAATTCAAAATTCATAACCGCTGTTCATTACAGTCCCAAGTCTTAAGCTGCGGTCTTCAAGGCTCCCGTCTAGCCTCATTTATTTTTTATTCCAACCATTCTGGTAATTGGTCTGGGGCGATGGCGCGCTCACATCCCTGTGATGTGCGCAGCAGATTGGGAGCACAGAATGTTGGAATGAAAAATTGCTGGACAGGTGTACCTGAACAGGTTGAGTTGAAGACCTGTACCGCTCATCACATATTCCCAGTCATTTGCTGCTGAGTCTTGAGAAAATAGTGAAGAATTTATTGGCATCTGTTTTTGGAGATGATGCTCAGTGCGCCTGTTTATGACAACATGGCCTGCTATCACTTATACACTGTTTACTCATTTTGTGTGTGTGTATGTGTGTTGGTGTGAAGAGTTCTAGCCATACTGAGCCTCTGTGTGAGTGTGTGTGTGTGCCTTTCTGGAGTGAAACTAAAACAGTCTGCTCCACATCGCATCACATCACATTACCCATGAGTCACCTGCCGGCGGCTGTAGTCGGATGACTCCCACAAGTCTAGACAGCGTCTGCACCCTGCCACGGTGTCTGCCACGCTCAGACACAACACTGCTGTCTTTCACTTGCTGCCATCCCACCTGAGACCTGCCATCCCTTGGGGCTGTCTGTCCCCATCCTGCACTCTCCCTGCCGGCCTTCCCCCAAGCCCTACTGGGGCTCCCTGGGGAGGTGGAAGCAGGGACACAGCTCAGTCTCTGGATGACCCAGCCTAAAAGCATCCCAATCTGGGCTGGCTCAGTCAGAGTCGACCTGTCGTCTCCCTGCTCTCCTCCTCCTCACCTCCCCCCTTTGGCTTGTGTATCTCCTAGGCTCTGGGCCAGAGTTTTCGGTGGGGGAGAGTGTATGGTGGGACAACGGTGAGAGATGAGCAGCTGGACACATGCTTACAACATCACTCTTCCTCTTGCCTCAACGCTGCCTCATCACCAGACACCGTACCGCACCATAAATCCCTCCATAGGCTGCACGCTGTGTTCCATGGAGGCTTGTTTCACACACACATACACACACACACACACACACACACACACACACACACACACACACACACACACACACACACACACACACACACACACACACACACACACACACACACACACACACACTCACTCACTCACTCAAACAGACATAAAAATACATACACACACACCATTGAGCACCATGCAGTGCTATCGCAATTCACACACACAAGCGCTGCGGAGTGAACAGCAAAGCATGGGAGTGTTTTACACAAAGCACGCCGCTTGGCACAGTGACCATAGAGCCACACTGGGGGCGGGGGATGGGCAGCTGGTAGCGCCCTCCAGTGTGACCGTGTGCGTTCGTGCCAGTCTTATCAGAGACATGTGTCTGACTCCGTGTCCCGTCCTCCTCGTCCACAGGTGAAAACTGAGGAGCAGATCGCCGCAGAGCAGGCATGGTATGGCTCCGAGAAGGTGTGGCTGGTCCACAAGGAGGGCTTCTCCCTGGGTGAGTGCAAATAACACGGTGCCATTACAGCCTGCTATTGCAGTCTTTGTCTGCATTTTATTAAATAGAACAAAATAGGCGAAAAATAAATAAATTTACACACACTTTACTTGGAAGGTCTCCTGTACCCTCTGAAGTTGCTCAGATTATTACTTAACTATTTGTTGAAACACTGTTAACTTTAATGTATGGCTATGGTTAAGGTTAGAGAGTAGGTCCAATTAATGCGATGTTCAGGCAGTGTAGAAAGTAGCTGACAATTTCAACAATCTGACAACCTGTGTAGTCTGTAGGCAGCTTATCCAAGCAAAGTGTAACTGAAAAAAAAAAAAAAAACCTGAACTTAACCCCAACTGACAGTTTATTTTTCTCACCTTATGTGTGCTGATGTTTTCTCAATACTCAGGATAATACTCAGAAAACCCAGTCAGTTTTTTGTCCAGTTTCATGTTTTTGTCAGTTTGACACATTTGCTCTGCTCTCTCTGCTCTCTCTGCTCTCTCTGCTCTGGGCTGCTGCCGTAGCAACGCTGCTGAAGACGGAGGCTGGCAGCCTGCCGGAGGGCAAAGTGAAGATCAGACTGGAGCATGATGGGACGGTGCTGGACGTGGACGAGGACGACGTGGAGAAGGTGAGGATGGAGGGAGAGGGGAGAGAGAGAGAGGATGGGGAGAAGATGGAGAGGATAGAGTAAAAAGGAGAAAAAAAGGAGGATGGGGAGAGAGGAGACGGTATGGAAATAGAGAGGAGAGAGAGAGGATGAGAGGCAAAGGATGGAGAGAGGAGAGAGAGAGAGGAGAAGGTGAGGATAGAGAGAGGAGAGAGAGGGAGGATGAGAGGCAAAGGATGGAGAGAGAGAAGAGAGTGAGGAAGAGAGAGTGAGAGAGGATAGAGGGAGAGGAGAAGGTGCAGATAGAGAGAGTGAAGAGAAAAAGGGATGAGAGGCAAAGGATAGAGAGAGAGGATAGGAGAAGAGAAGGCATGTAAATAGAGAGGAGAGAGAGAGAGGATGAAAGGCAAAGGATAGAGAGGATGGAAGGAGAGAGGGTAGAGGGAGAGGAGAAGGTGTGGATAGAGAGAGGGAAGAGAAAGGATGAGAGGCAAAGGATGGAGAGAGAGAGGATAGAGGGAGAAAGGAGAAGGTGAGGATAGAGAGAGTGAAGAGAAAGAGGATGAGAGGCAAAGGATGGAGAGAGAGAGGATAGAAGGAGAGAGGAGAAGGTGAGGATAGAGAGAGGTAGTCTGGGTGAATGCTGAGTCGGCAGGCTGGGTGCAGATGAGAGAGCAGCCCCCTCTTCTTCACTGCTGCTGATGCTGCTCGTCGTGTACAGTGAGGTCCTGTCCTCCCCAGGAACCTGCTGTGTGTGTGTGTGTGTGTGTGTGTGTGTGTGTGTCAGTGTCCGTGTGTGCGTGTGTGTGTGTGTGTGTGTGTGTGTGTGTGTGTGTGTGTGTGTGTGTGTGTGTGTTTTTGTTTGTTTGTTTGTGTGGATTTTTTGTTTATTTCTGCAGGTGTGTGTGTGTGCTATGTGAATGTAGGCGTGTGTGTGATTGTGTATGTATGTGTGTGTGTGTGTGTGTATATGCAGATATGGGTGTGTGGATGTGAGCATTTGTGTGCGTGTGTGTGTTTGTGTATTTGTGTTTGAACTGTCAACTGTGTGTGTGTGTGTGTGTGTGTGTGTGTGTGTGTGTGTGTGTGTGTGTGTGTGTGTGTGTGTGTGTGTGTGTATGGGAGCAGCTCGAACAGGCTGTCCTGGCAGTCTCTCCTTCACCTGTCAGCGTGCGTGCTGCAGCAGGCCCCGAGCAGAGCTGCACAGATGGGCCCGGGGGACAGAGAGGAGAGGGGGTGGAGAGAGGAGAGGGGGGTGGGGGTGGTTCGGTGGGGGTAGGAGTAGGGGTAGGGGTAGGAGGCTGGAGGGGTAGGTAGGTGGATGGGGGTGGGTGGGTGATAGGTGGGAATGATGCAGAGAGTGATGGGGCTGAAGGGGATGTGGGGTGCGGCAGTGACAGGTGGATCTTTGCTGTCCCAGCTTCAGGGTGGAAGCGCACACACACACACACACACACACACACACACACACACACACACATACACATACACACACACATACACACACACACACACACACACACACACACACACACACACACACACACACACACACAGTCATTTCAGGTAGCAACATTTTGGCAGGAAAGATTGAAACCTGCGTGTTCCCTGCTCCCTCCCGTGTTCCGATAGTCCTTGATGAAGGAACATCTGCTATGCGGGAGCCTTTCGTGGAACTGCAGCAAAGTCATTTAACTCACATTCGAAAGAAGACCCAGAAGAAGAAGAAGAAAAAAAAGAGAAAAGAAATAAGAAGAAGTAATGTGACTCCTTTCTAATTGATATGCAGTTTGACCTTCAATCAAGTGTTTGATTAAGAAAGTGCAGAGCTGGACCCCAGTGTGAAGCGAGGACGTCTGTTTTAATTGCATCAAGGCTTGGCACCCTAGCGAAGCGCCAGCCAAATACTGCATATTAATTACCACCACTGCTGCTGCTGCGGCACCCCTGCAATATCTCCCTCTGCTCCTCTCCTTTAGATTAGAGAGGAGTTGAGCAGCCTGACTTGAAGCAGGTCATCCGGAGCTAAAGTGTGCACTACATTTTGAAAACATCCCTTTTTCAAAAGTGCACTTAAAGTTCATGGAGTAGTATTTTTCCGCCTTGTGTGCGAGCTAAATTAGCTAAAGGGGATAGTTTATAATCTTCTTAAGTAGATTCTGAGAAGGGCATTTAAAGGAATTCTGATTTAGAGATTTAAAAAGTGAATGTGCTTAGTTGAGTATAAAGTTTAAGGGAGAAGGTTATGTAAGTTTGCAGAAGTCTTAGTAAGATATGACATGACGGGTTTGTTTTTTTTTTTTTTGTTTTTTTTTAAATTCCCAATCCCTCCAGGCTAATCCTCCATCGTTCGATCGCTCGGAGGACCTGGCCTCGCTGCTCTACCTGAACGAGTCGAGCGTGATGCACACTTTGCGTCAGCGCTACGGTGGTAACCTCATCCACACCCATGCCGGACCCAACATGGTGGTCATCAACCCCATCAGCGCGCCCTCTATGTACTCCGAGAAGGTAAGTGCTCCTGGACCACCAAAATACACACCTATTTTTTAACAGTTATTTTTTGAATGTTTTACCTTTCATCAAAAAGGACAGCAGAAGAGAATGACAGGAATGGAAGAGAATAATGGAGTGGGATTGGGAAATTACTTTAGACAGCACTTAAACTGAGGTCCCCGTCATGTTGTATGGACGCCTTAGCCAACTGTGTCAAGTTGCCCCCAAGACACACATCTTTTTTTTCCTGACAGAGGAACCTGTTTAAATATATTAGACTTCACCAGTCTCATTAGAATGCAAAATGCCATATACAGACTTGTCAAAGCTTGGCTGTGCTGTTCACGGTCAATTAAGACCTGCCAAAACAGTGGCGATGGTCTTTTGGTGGGATGCTGTCAAATATAAATAACACATTGCTCTATGTTTTGCGCTTTCAGATTATAGTGTTTGATGCCTGGTGGATACAAAAGCATAGAAAATCTAGTCCCAGTCATACCACTTTGATGATATTTTTAGAAAGAGCTGTCCACGGTGGTGTGTTGAGGCACATCCTTGTTCCTGTCCTCGGCCCTTTTTTTTACAGATGGACTCTCTAAGATCCAGCCCTCAAGCTAGATGCCTGGCCGGCGCAATGTCTTCCATAAAGCAGACTGTAATTGACATAAAATGCCATTTAGGATTCATAGTCAAAGGCCAGACTCCCTCTATGACAGGCATCGATCATAATTCAATTAGGCAACATTAGGATTACGATGGGGGTGATTTGGTGGTAATGGCTAATGTTAATCTAGAAGGGAGGGTGTGTGTGTGTGTGTGTGTGTGTGTGTGTGTGTGTGTGTGT
>CM059279.1:19219669-19252169 GCA_030347295.1 Setipinna tenuifilis
TTGATAGGAAGATGAATAATCTTAAGAGGTGACCTGTTATTTCCTTTTTGAAACGTCCCCCTTTAGGTTAATGGTAGTTGGTAGCAGTATGTTTGCTTTTATTTGTTTACATAGAGACTATATTATAGGAAGCAGATGAAGGACTATGCAAGTTGATGTTTTTCTTGTGCCTATGAATATGTATTGTCTAAATGCCGCATATGGATGAAAGAAGTTGATTTCATTTAGATTAGTTGTTTTGGCTGGGAGTTAAATGCAGCTATCCTGTCAGCATACCAAATGCGTCTTGTGCCTAGAGCAACTCAGTGGCACTTTCAACAAGGAGAAACTTGAGGAAGAGAGGAGGGTAAAAAAAAGAAAAAGTAAAAAAATAAAAAAATAAATGGAGAAATGAAAGACTTGTCACCAGGGCCGGCGCTGGCCAGCCCCAGGCACGGAGATTGAGATTCCTGTGGCACCGTCATTCTCTCTCTTTCTTTCTCTCTCTCTCTCTCCCTCCCTCTCTCACTGCACCTTGTTTTTCTCTTCACTCCTGCAGGACCGAGCTGCATTTCAACCACTTTGCGGAGAACAGTGCATTTGGAATCGTGCCTCAATCCAAGGTAAAAAAGGGAGAAGAAAAATGAACTCTGTCATTGCTCACTGATACGTTCATTGCTCACAAATACAGATGGTTGGTGCCGTGTAGGAGTATATGTATGTGTTGGTAATCGGGATTAAATGAGTGTGTTTATTTGTTGAATGTGTGAGTGTTTGGGTATTATTATGTTAGTGTGGGTTTGTTTGTGTTTGGCAGAGTGTGCAAACAAACAAACAAGCACACACACGCACACACACACACACACACACACCTGTGTGTTCATCCTGTCATGACTGCTCAAAGTGACTTCATAGCAGTCCTAACCCCCCCCCTTCCCTCCTCTTTGCTCTGTTCCATCTGTCCTTGTCTCTCTGCATCACCCACCACCCCCACCACCACCTCCACCCCCGCCCCCCAGCCCGAGGACAAACAGAAGGCTGCTCAGCAGTTCACCAAGCTGCAGGCGGCCATGAAGGTGCTGGGCATCTCCACCGAGGAGCAGAAGGCCCTCTGGCTCATCCTGGGGGCCATCTACCACCTGGGGGCCGCCGGGGCCACCAAAGGTAGGCCAGACACGCACTCACACATGGCGTGGCCACACACACACACACACACACACACACACACACACACACACGGATACACACACACACACACACGGATACACACACACACACACACTTACATACTCACACATTCACACATGTATTAAATGCGCACTCAGATATGCCCAGAGACACGCATGCTCATTCATACACACACACACACACACACACACACAGACACATGCACCAACTACATAGATGCATCTGCACACACATACTCTCACACACAGAAATGCACAAAATGAACAGACACACACATATAGGTATACAAATGGGCCTACATGTACTCACACATGCAAACACTACTACAGTCAAACTATTTACCATCAAACCCAGACACACACTACCTGTTTGACTGAACATCAGATATGATCAAAAGCTCAAATACACACACACACACACACACACACACACACACACACACACACCAAAGACACACAGACATATGCACTGAGCATAGCTCAGCTAACACTGTTGCGGGATGCACAGGTTTGGTGTGTGTGGAGTGTGCATTGTTTACAGAGGCTGCCTTCTGTGTGCCGAAAGGCAGGATAACGAGAGAGCCTCTCATCTGAGTTGCTTAATTGAATAAGGACTTCAAAAGATGCCCACATACGGAGATACAGCACTATTAATTAAGACTACACATGCCAGGCTACACTGGCTCCTTTCTGTACACAAAGGAAGGCATGTGTGTGTGTGTGTGTTTGGTGTGTGTGTGCATTTGCGTGGGTATGTATATGTGTGTGATTTTTGTGCTTAGCTTTTGTGTGTGCCTCTGCATGTGCTTGTGTTTATGTGTGTGTGTGTGTGTGGTTGTGAACAGTCAAGCAACTTCAGAGGCTTATTTTAGAAAATTGTGGGCGTTCAGAGAAGTGCCTGTGTTGTTTTTCGCCGAGCCATCTCCATGGCTCTAATGAAGATGGATGGCACTGTGTGATGTGTTTGTTTGTGTGTGTGTGTTTGTGTATGTGTGTCTGCTTGGCGGTCAAGCATTTATTCATTACCTTTGCTATTATACCCCCCTGCCCCCCCCACCCCCTCGGTGCAGACATGGATGGATGCGGTAATGAACTTTTTAATCACTGGACGCCAGACACTGCCTGTGAACTCAGAGGCTGTGTTTGTGTGTATGTGTGTCTGTGTGTGTGTGTGTGTGTGTGTGTGTCTGTGTGTGTGTGTGTGTGTGCCTCCCTGTCACTCTGTCACTCTGTCTCTCTGCCTCTTTCTGTGTGTGTGTGTGTGTGTGTGTGTGTGTGTGTGTGTGTGTGTGTGTGTGTGTGTCTGTGTGTCTGTCTGTCCCTCTCCTTTGTGTCTGCATGTGTTTTAATCCTGGCTCATCCATGTGAATGGAGTCTCCTCACTTGTCACGCCTGTCATCACCTCTGAGTTGTATGCATCAACTACACGCACACACACACACACACACACACACACACACACACACACACACACACACACACACACACACACACAAACACACACTGTTATATCTCTTCCTAACCTAACTTCACCTTCATCCAAACATTCACATTCAGCACACATAGGTTTCCACAGTACTCTCCCTCAATACCTGTTTTACATTCAGCTTCATATTGTGCTACAGATGACTCACCAGAATAATACAGTTTCATGGGGTGCCATTTCATATCAGTTTTTGAGCTGTGCACAGACACTATGTATGATTATATAAGATGAGGTAAATGAGGCCTATAGTGGCCTTTTTACAGCTATCTAAATACTCCCCTCTCTGATCACATGTTAAGCTACAGGTTGGGTTTCACCAGCAGGGTGTGCTATTAACCTTGCTGCTACAAAGGCTGGTTACTCAGTGAATCAGAGTGGCCTTATATTATAAATTGGGTGTATTGGGGGAGTGTACTGACTTGCATGGAGGTTGCTGTGCTCCTTGTAACACAAACAATACACAAATACACATACACTGAACATGTACAGACTCTCTCTCTCTCTCTCACTTACACAGGTGGTGGATGGTACCAGTGCACTAAATGTCTGTCTGTCTCTCTGTTCGCATGTCTCTCTCTCTTTCTCGTTTCCCCTCTCTCTCTTTCTCTCCCTCTCTCTCCCCTCTCTCTCTCTCTCTCTTTCTTTGTGTGTGTGTGTCTCTCTCTCTCTCTCTTTTTCCTCCCCACTCCATCCTGATCTCATTGTCCAACCGAAGTGAATGTGCTTCCGTCCATTCTGTGTGTGGGTTTGTGTGTGTGTATGTGTCTGTTCCTTCACAGATAAAACGACTGCTGTTGTGTGGCGGAGCCAGTATGCTTTAACTAACATGTGTTGTCTCTCTCTCTCTCTGTTTCTCTCTCTCTGTCTCTCTCTCTCGTTCTCTCTGTCTCTCTCCCCTTGCATGCTGCATGCTGTTCGGCCTCGAATGCAGAGGCTGACGAAGGTAATGACAAACGAAATACACACTAAAAACCCCCGAACTGAACAACAACAACACAAAACCCCTAACAATAACAATAATAACAGTGACAAAACATGCGCAAAAAAAAAACTTCATTCTGCTCCGTGTCTCTGTGTGTTTTATTGGTTAACGCTGTTATCGTAGTAACCAGACGTTGTGTCATTAGCATTTTTATTATAGTGTCGCTTTGTCCTCCCTCCCCTTCCGCGCAACTCTGTGTTTCTCGCAGCTTCTTAGCGGTGTCTGTCACCGAGATAAAAACTAGTGGGAAATCACAGCTGTGTGTGTTGTCTTATAAAGCCTTCCGTCTGATGTCTCCCCATGTCGTCCACTTTCTTCTACACTCAGCCTCTGTTATATAGACCAGCAGAGAAAATCAAAGCTTTTCCAATTCTGTTTCTTTCTTTCTTTTTTTTTTTTTACTTTTTTCTTTTTTTTTTCTCCTACTTCGCCCTGATAGTTTATTTTCAACTAGAAGCACTTTCAGTTTAGTTGTTTTTGTTCACACACACACGCGAGTGCACACACACACACACACACACGCCCTGCCCTCACACACACAAACACACACACACACTCGCTCTTGGATGGCAATCCTTTTCAGAGCATCTGTCTTCCAAGGCAGCAGAATGGGTTGTCGTGTGCGGTTTTTGATTAGAGATGGTGGGGAGGGGTGTGTGTGTGTGTGTGTGTGTGTGTGTGTGCGGGTATGTGGGTACTCTGCAACCCCAGCTACCAGACAAGTCAGTCAGTTAGACAAGCACTTTTGTTTCTGGAGTAGCGTTCGCACCCCTCGGGTTTTCAAAATGGCACACAGCACATTTCTCCGTTATCAAAACACGCAGACGCTGCCTAATTATTGAATCCTTCAGAATAACAGTGGAGAAGTTGTAGGGGGGTGGGGGGTGTGAGGGGGGGGCGGGGAGGCCCAAAATAATTGCTTGTCCTCACAATGAGTTCATCGTGCGAAGGAATCTTTTTCTTGTCGATTGTGTCGCTTTTCTGAAGCGCTGAATGTTAGCTTAGAAATCTTGTCATTGTTGATTGTGTCGCTCTCCGAATTTGTAAATGGTAGTTACATTTTAGAGAGACCGTTTAGTAAGGGGCCAAGCAGAGGCTAATGACAAACCAGAGTCTTTTTGTCCCCCCACCCCCCTCCTAAAACATGTTTTTTTTTTTTGTTCCCCCTCTAAAACGTTTTTTTCCCAGCTGGCCGCAAGCAGTTTGCGCGTCACGAGTGGGCGCAGAAAGCGGCCTACCTGCTGGGCTGCACCCTGGAGGAGCTGTCGTCGGCCATCTTTAAGCACCAGGCCAAGGGCACCCTGCAAAGGTCCACGTCCTTCCGTGGGGGGCCGGACGACCTGGGCTCTGGAGACAGCTCAGGTAATGCAACGCTACACACAACATCCTGACAGACCTCCATTTCTCTTTTACTTTTTCTTTTGCTTCATCTCTTCTATTTCTCGCCCTTACTCCAGCCCCCTCTCTCCAGCCCCCTCTCTCCAGCCCCCTCTCTCCTTCTCTCTGGTTTTCTGCTCTCTTTCTGCTCTTTCTTTCTCTGTCTCTGCTTCTCTCTCTCTACCTTTCTCCCTCTCTGCCCCCCCCCCCCTCAGTAAACAGTGTTGCCTGACACCTAGTAATAGAGATCACAGCATTGCTGTGGGACTCATCACCAGTAACTCTCTGAGCAGATGTGTCCTCCTTTAGCAAGCATGTAGCACAGCATCAGTCATGTTACAACCAACAACACTTACAATAATATTGCTGTTTATTGCTGTCTTATCTCTGGAAATGGGTTGTCTATGTTTTGGTGTTTCTATGGATGTTTCACTGATTGGTATGGTATGTGTGATTGGTAGATGGTGCTCAAATAAAGCAGTTTTACATTTTTCTCTCTGTCTCTTTTTCTTTCCCTCTGTCTCTCTCCTCTCCCTCTGTCTCTCTCTCTCTCTCTTTTCTCCCTCTCTCTTTCTCTCCTCCCTCTCTTCTCCCTCTCTCTTTCTCTCCTCCCTCTCTCTCTCCTCCCTCCCCACCCCTGTTCTTCTCCGCAGGACCCAAGACCACGGCGCTGGAGTGCCTGGAGGCCATGGCGTCTGGCCTGTACTCTGAGCTCTTCACCCTCGTCATCTCCCTCGTTAATCGGTCAGTCCAGCTCAAGCGCGCCCACAGCCCTGAGAGTGTTGTGCCTCTAATTGCCATCTTCTGATTGGCTGCAGGCATGGCGTAGCGTAGCGCTACAAAAACTGAATGAGATGGTAGCGGAGGTGATGGAGAGATTGGTGGGGAAGAGGGAGAAAGTGAATTGGTTCATTACCATGCCCGTCTGAGTGGATTGCTGTGTGTGTGTGTTTTGTGTGTTCATGTGTGCTTGTGTATAATGGATAACACTGTATAATGGCGTTTCAACCCATGTATGTAATAGGTGTTAGTGTTTATGTCTGTGTGCTCACATTTGTATTTGTGTGTGTGTATGTAGCTGTGTGTGTGTGTGTGTGTGTGAGTGCTTGTGTATGTGTCAGCTTGTTTGTGAGTGTCTGTGAGTGTATGTGATTGCATAACACTGTATAATGGTGCTTGCAACCCATGTATGTAATAGGTGTAATAAGTGTATATGTCTGTGTGCTGACATTTGTACTTTGTATCTGTGTGTGTGGTGTGTGTGTGTGTGTGTGTGTGTGTGTGTGTGATTTAGAGCACTGAAGGCCAGCCAGCACTCCCTGTGTTCGCTGCTGATCGTGGACACTCCGGGCTTCCAGAACCCTCGCCTGGCCAAGCGTGAGCGCGGCGCCACCTTCGAGGAGCTCTGCCACAACTACGCCCAGGAGCGCCTGCAGACCCTTTTCCACGAGCGCACCTTCGTGCAGGAGCTCGAGCGCTACAAGGAGGTACCCCACACACACACACACACACACACACATATATATACATACACACACATTCACGCACTCACACTCCCTTTCTTATACACATACACATACATAAACACACACAGACACATTCATACAATCACACTCTCTTTCTTATACACATACACAAGCACACACACACACACACACACACACACACACATACACATACATAAACACACACAGACACATTCATACAATCACACTCTCTTTCTTATACACATACACAAGCACACACACACACACACATACACATACATAAACACACACAGACACATTCATACAATCACACTCTCTTTCTTATACACATACACACACACACACACACACATATGGACAACCACACATGTACACACACACAGACACGTACGTACACCTAGATGACCACACGTGTACATCCCCCCCCCCCCCCCCCCATCCAACCACACACACATATACACACACATACATACAGATGCACAGCTACACACATGTACTCTTACCCACACTTACTGACACACACACACACCCCACATACACAGAGACATTCACAACTCAAGTCATTGTGAAGAGATTTCTGTAATGTCTTGGTGATTTCTCTTAGGAAACATTCATTCTCATTATCGTCCACTGGATGTTCTTTCACATGAAATGAAATTGTGTGTACTTGATGACTTTACCGTAATAGGTCTCCTATCACCTTTAAAAAAAATGATTCAGACCTTTTTTTCTATTGTGATTCAGATTAAAAACGAGATTGCCCAGGGCCAAGCCAAAGCATTTTCATTGTCAGTAGGTAATTGCAAGCAGTCAGATGTTGTCTTTTGAAGCTTTTCTTTTGAGAGTGGCAGAACAAAAAAAAACACCATAAAAGACATAAACAGGTGATGGCATGCAGCCATTGAAAACACTTCTTTTGCAAGACCCATTGACTGATGGAGAAAAGGCACAGGGAACCCTTATTACATGCCGTACCGTACACCATGGCTGTTGCTTTTTTTAACCGTGCAATAATGAGGGGAGTGACCTACAGTGGCATGTAGAGAAGAACTTTGTAATACCGTAAGAAGTGCAAAGCAATTTAAATAATGGTTTTGGCAGATTTGAATAGCTCAGATACTTAAAGCCAACTGTTTAAGAGGTTAATGATGACATGCTGTCATCAAGTCATTTTTTAGGCCCCCTTTTACAGTGTCTTTTTAGGAGTTTCAAAAAGTTATTGACCCCCTATTAAAGGGATCTGAGTTATCCAATATGTATTATATTTATGACTGGAAAATGCTTTGGCACCCTGACCCTATTTTCAATAAATATTCAGCAGATCAGTAGTTCAACAGTCTCAAACCCAAACTGTAACTTTTAAAAATCACATAATCATATGGATGTCTAACCCACCTTTATTCCTGTCTAGGAAAACATAGAGCTTGCGTTAGATGACATAGAACCCAGTACATCTCTGTCCGTAGCTGCTATAGACCAGGCCTCCACGCAAGCACTGGTAAGACACTGACTTTGCGCTGCACTGCACTGTTCTCTGTGATGTGCATCTTTGCTGATTCATGCATTACACAAAACAATTCCGATGGGCTAATTAAAAGAAGTTAGCTTCACCATTTTTGTGTGTGTATGTGTGTGTGTGTGTGTGCTTGTGTTTGTGTGTCTGTGTGTGCTTAATGAGATGAAAGTCTGGCCTCTTTTTTCTTTGTTTCTTATCCCCGAGACTTGTTTTGGCTTTGCAATGCAAACTTTTCTGCAGACAAAGTGAACACAACATCATCTTGCTAGTCATGTGGCGACTGTGCAAGGAGGCTGGTGTGGTGATTATTATTTTTCCCCCCCTAAATTACTCCACTTTCTGATTGTTTTTCCTCTTCGGCTCGCTTAGCACTGGAAAGCATCCAGTGTCGAGATATTAATTAGAGTGGAATTTAATTGTTCTTCCTCTTTCTTTTTTTGGTTCTCTCTTTCTTTCTTTCCCTCTTTTACTTTTACTTTCCCATTTTTTCGCTCTCTCGATTCTTGCACTAGATCGTTTCTTCCTGTAGCGAAAGCACTCTTCGTCACGCTGAGCAAAAAAAAAAAAAAAAAAACGATCCAATTTGTTTATTTATGAGCGGCGGTGCGGGCGAAATGTTTTTGCCTTTCCGCTCCGTGGGCAGCGAGTGTGGCATCAAGTGTAATTAGATACTGGTTCACGGAGATTGAATTCCGCAGCAGCCGACTGAATGGCAGGGCGGAAAACGACTATGTCGAGAAAAAAAAAGAAAACGACGGCAGTGGATGGGTCATGTGGGAGCTTGAAAAAAGCTTGGCGATGGCTCCACTGGTGAAAGTAAGTAAGCCCAGAAAAGGAGTAAAGGAGTAAACCCAAATTATTACAAAAAAGAAATGTGCTCACACTGGCAAAAGACCCAGAACACAGAGAGAAACATCCACAGTCCGCATCCACAGATATCTCCTGAAAAGGTTAAAAGCCTGCTTAGCGTAGATTACACTGATAGTCTCCGTATTACTGTCAACTGAGCAAAATCAAGTCGCGACAAAAAAAAAAGAAGAAGAGGACCGATTACTTCATCCTGATTGACTCAAAGAAAATGCATTTATCACATCACCCTCCTCCACCAACCTTCTTTTCGCATGCCACCCTGAATCCTCGAATATGATGCACATGAAAATTGGTTGGTAAAATATAGGTCGGTTTTGTTGTAATTGACGTCTGCGGGGGAAAAAAAAAAGAGCCTTCCCCAGTTAAAGTCGAATGCACATTTTCATTAGCGGGCTGCTGCTGCCCGGCAAAAGAGAAGAAGCCCGTTCTGAGTCGGCGATGACTCGTAATAGCCAGAGGCAGCGGGGAGATTTCCGGCTTTAAGCCACCATGGCGAAAGCCCATTTATCCCTCCACGGACGGCTCCCAGACGGCCGCCTTAACGGCTTCTCGAGAAGTGTCAGCGCAATAATATTCGAGGGATAAGAGATGTGGGGAGAGAGAGAGAGGAGAGGGTGGTGGGGTGGGTGGTGGGGTGGGGGAAGGGGGGGGGGGGTAAAAATACATGGCAGCTATTACAAGCAATTATTGCTTAAATGGGCAGCCAAAGTGCAAGGTTGAAAAAAGCCTGACTGCCTCCGAGCTCTTACTTAGCACCAGCCTCTAATGAGAATTCCAAGGGTGATGGCTGATCCCTCTCTTTCTTTCTCTCTCTCTCTCTCTCTTTTCTTCTTCTCTTCCTTTCTTCTTTTCCCTCTTCTTTCCCCCTTTCTTACCATATTTCTGTTATAATTGCTTTCATGAAGGGACTTCAGTGTTGTGTGGAAGACCTTTAATTTATTAGCTAGCCAAGACACATGGCTTGACCCTGTTTCCCCCAGCGAAACACTTGAACAAAACAAACAGGGCGGAATATGGGCTGTTTTAGCCGCGAAGCCTGCCAGCTGCTGTTATGGCAGTTACTGTAAGTGCAGTGGACTGAAGATTGGATTGGATGGCTGTGTGTGTGACCTTTTAGGCCAGAGAACTCTGAGCTCTGTACATTGTCCAGTCCGTGTGTGTGTGTGTGTGTGTGTGTGTGTAAGGCAGAGAGCAAAAAAGGAGAAAGAGTCAGGCCATTCTTTGTGCTATAGGTCAGAATGGGGTGTTCAGTGGAGCTTTGCGGAGTATAAGTGGGCAGAGCGGGTGGGTTCACACTGAAGTGGTGGTTGTTGAACATCTCTTTCTCAAGTCTTGAAATGTTTCTCAGAGATGTGTAATGTGTGTGAAAAAGGTCAAAAGCTGTGCAGTTTTGTTGATCTCTTTTTTTCCGCCTCTTTGGCCCTGTCATTTTGATTGTGTGTGTTGCGTGTGTGTGCTTGTATGTGGTTCTGACTGTGTGTGTGTGTGTGTGTGTGTGTGTGCATATGTATATGGGTGGGTGTGCCTGTGTGTGTGTGTGTGTGTGTGTGTGCATGCATGTGTGTGCATGCATGTGTGTGTGTGTGTGTGTGTGTGTCAGGTGCGGACGTTAGCTCGTACGGATGAGGCGCGGGGCCTGCTGTGGCTGATGGAGGAGGAGGCCGTGCTCCCGGGGGGCTCAGAGGAGACCCTGCTGGACAGACTCTTCAGTTACTACGGCAACTCGGAGGGAGACAGCAAAGGTCAGAGGTCAACACATGCACACAATCACACACTCACACGCTCCTCAACCAAACATATAAATCTGAATAGGACCAACATAAAACAACAGTAGTAGAAACAGCATTGGTAAACTGTACTTCAATTATCTTGATGTTCTCAGCACCTACTTAAAAGTGTCTCAGCCGACAAATAATGTGGAAATTCAGTCTCTCAGTGAAAACCAAAAAAACTATAATAAAATAATAGGAATGACATAGCCCTCAAACAACAAAATTTACAAAAAATACATTGTCTGAGTTCAGGTAAAATATCTCTAATGTAGAACACCGACTTTATGACACAACATACAGTCTGCTATTGTGGTGGCATTCTGGGTAATACACAGCAGAAACATCCAATGCTGACATGTTTTTGGCCCCCTTGTACAGGAAACGCCCTCCTGCTGAAGAGTGACAAGGCGCATCACTTCCTGCTGGGCCACGGGCACGGCACGGACTGGGTGGAGTACGACGTGCAGGGCTGGCTGACCCACGCCAAGCAGAACCCGGCCTCCCAGAACGCTGCCTCACTGCTGCAGGACTCCCAGAAGTAAGAGACAGAGAGAGGAGGAGAGACAGACAGAGAGGAGGGGGGGAGAGAGAGAGAGACAGACAGAGAGAGAGACAGAGAGACAGAGGGAGGGGAGAGAGAGAGACAGAGACACAGAGAGAGAGGGAGGGGGGAGGGGGGGGTAGAGGGAGAGGGAGAGAGAGAGAGAGAGAGAGATGGTGTTAATGCTTTAGAGGAAAGGGTAGCCAAACTATGGCCCCGTGGGACAACTGCGGCTCATTGCTCACATTTATGCGGCACCAAATATTATTAATTATTATTATCTGGATGGACAGGCTGAGTGCTTGTTATACTTATCTACTCATAAAACTGTCCAGCATTAAATAGAACATTTTGGACAGGAGATGGGTTTTGTAATATAAATTTACAGTTGTTCTTTCACTTGAAACTGGTCACAAAAAATGATGCTCTTTATTTTGTATGGGTCTCTTGGTGGCTTGTAACGTTGTGTGTGTATATGGCTCGCAAGCAGAAATGTTTTGCCACCCATACTTTAGAGAACTTTTTTTTTTTTTTTTTTAAATGCACATGCTGAGTGGGCGTAGGAGTGATGATGGTGCAGGCATACCGGAGTGGCATACTGACAGAATGCGGCATTCAACCACAGTGTTCAAGGCCAGCGTGATTTAATGTCAGCCTGCAAAGTAGTTTGTCACAACGAAAGGTTCCAGTACCGCATACCACATTCTGAAAATTCTCTCTCTCTCTCTCTGTCTCTGCATTTTGTTGTTTTCTAACGGACCCGGCTACGCATTCCGTTCACCACCCCTTTCAGTGTGTGACATATGGTTGCGTGTCTGTCAGTCTTGTGGTTTGAAGGAGAGCAAAAATACTTTCATATTTGTGCTGATCTCCTGAGGGTAGAGTCACACAGTAACCTTTTCAAGTGCTCTTTGATTTATGGAATGGCTTTTGAAAAGGCTTTTTTATAAAATTGGTTTTGGCTTTCTCTTGCCTTATCTCGGTTTCTCTGTTTGTCTCTTTGCATCTTCCGCTCTTTCTGTTTACTCCCTACTCTCTCCATCTTGACTACTGTTTTTCTCCATCCTGATACCCATTTCTTCTCCTCTTTCCTCTGTTCCTCTCTCACTGTCTCTGTCTCTTTCTCTTTCTCGTTCCTCTTCCCTTCCTCTAACTTTTTCTGTCTCTCAATTTTCTATTGTTTATCTCTCTCAAACTGACTTTCTCCCTCCTCTTCTCTCTCACTTTGTCTGTCTCTAACTCTTTTACTTATCGTTTGTCTCTCTCCTCCTCTCTTTTACTCTGTCTTTTTCTTTCCTCTTCTCTCTCACTGTCTCTGTCTCTCACTCTTTTAGTATTTATCTCTCCCAATCTGACTTTCTCTCTCCTCCTCTCTCTCTCACTTTGTCTGTCTCTAACTCTCTTACTGTATTTATCGTTTGTCTCTCTCTCCTCCCTCCACCTGTACAGGAAGAACATCAGTGGCTTGTTCATGGGTCGCGGGGGCGGGGCCACGGTGCTGTCGGGCTCCATCGCCGGGCTGGAGGGCGGCTCCCAGCTGGCCCTGCGCCGGGCCACCAGCATGAGGAAGACCTTCACCACCGGCATGGCCGCCGTCAAGAAGAAGTCCCTCTGCATCCAGATCAAGCTGCAAGTGGTAGGTGACCTGACACCTCACCCTCAATGCCAGGACACACATACAAAGCTAGCTGTATTTAGTTACAGTGTGACGATTTATTTATTTATTCATTCATTCATGTATTTATTTATTCATTTATTTATTCATCTTTTGCAATTGAGACATTATTTTTTTGTATGATCATGACTCAGTTTGTCTTATGGCTGTATGGCTTTTCATAAAATTTGAATATGTTAAATGGAAATTCATATAACATTTCTTATATGCTTTTTAATAGTCCATCTTGTCTTAACTTGCCAGAAAAAGGTTTGACCATGTCTGCCTGTATCTGCCCGCTAGGATGCACTGATCGACACAGTCAGGAGGTCCAGGGTGCACTTCGTCCACTGCCTGCTGCCCAAAGCGGACGCCCTGAGCGGGGACCTGAAGCTGATGGGGGGCCCGTCCCCCCGCGGCAGCGAGAGCGAGGCCCACGGAGAGAGCTGCGACACTGGCCTGATGCAGCTGGACGTGGGCCTGCTGAGGGCCCAGCTCCGGGGCTCCAAGCTGCTGGACGCCCTGAGGATCTACAGGCAAGGTATTACTAGCCATAATAATAACGATGGCTGCTCTGGGGCAGGTGGGGGTGGGGGTGGTGGGTGGGGGGGGTTAGGCTAAGGTGTCCATACCATTCCAATCCGTTGACCCCAGGTTCAAGTCAGACTAGAGGTCATTCCCCAATCCTTTCCCCATCTGTATCCACAGTCCTTTCCTGTCCTTACTTCATTCTCTTATCAAAAGAAAGGCTAAAAAAAAGCTAGAAGGAAAAAAAACAGTGATGTTTGCGCTCACATCAACGCACATGTCAGTGGGGGTCATTAGCAGAGTGGCTATGCAGTGAAGTCCCTGCCGTAGGTCCATCGTACAGATGGGTAATGAAGCACTAAAGGCCTGTGCCCGGTGCTCGGAACAAGAGTCCTTGATTGTAAAGGCAGCTGTGAATTAATTTTGCCAAGTGCCCTTTGTGGAGTGACTGAGGCCCAATCAGCGAAATAGGTGTCGCTGTCAAAAACTGTGAGTCAGAGTGTCAGAATGACTGAGGGAGGGAGGGAGGGAGGAAGAAAGGGAGAGGGGGGCGGAGGGAGGGAGGGAGAGAGGAAGAAAGGGAGAGGGGGGCGGAGGGAGGGAGGGAGGGAGGGAGAGAGGAAGAAAGGGAGAGGGGGGCGGAGGGAGGGAGGGAGGGAGACAGGGGGCTGGCCCATGCATCACTCCCTGAAATTACTACACCAAGCTAGCTGACGGTCACTGTGTTTCTCCTCCTCATTGTCCCTTCCTCTTTTTCTTTCTCTCTCATTTATTGCCTTTTTGTCTCTTTCTCTCCCCCCCCCCCTTCCCCAAACTACAAGGTTACCCCGACCACCTGGTATTCTCTGAATTCCGCCGGCGTTTCGACGTGCTTGCCCCCCACCTGACCAAGAAGCACGGCCGCAACTTCATCGTGACCGATGAGAAGAGGGTGAGTGTCATCTGTCCCAACCCCACACACATCACCCCACTCTACAACCGTGTCCCCAACCGCACCTTTGTCTCTCCTTCATCTCTCCTTCATCCCTTCATTCCCATTCTCCCTCTCCCTCCCCCCCCCCCCCCTCTCTCTCTCTTTCTCCGTCTGTCTCTGCGGTGGAGCAGTCCCAGCTGTGTAATTGATTATGACTGCGCCAAGGGCTGAGGGTGCTGTTGTGCTGATTAATAGACTGTGCTGCGCGTGTCTCTCCCTCCTGCTCTCCACGCTACCCCCCACCCCCCCAACACCCCCCTCCCTCCGCCACTGCCACCCCCTTGACAGACCCATAAAGCCCCTCTTAATCAGGGGGATCAGGCCCCCAGACTTCGCCTACCGCATCCAGCATCTGCAACAAGGCAAGAGAGACAGAGAGCAAGAGAATGAAAAAGGAAGGAAGAAAGAAAGAAAGAAAGAAAAATCCCCCCCCCCTTCTGTTGTATGGATCAATGAGCGACTCCCAGATGGGAGGGATATGTTCTATTTCGTTTCTCCTGACCGCCAGGCGGTGCCTTCAGCACTGAATGTTCATCACATGCTCCCATGCAGGTCGAGAATTGTATATCAACAAAGTCACGTGTGACCGGGTAGGCGTGTATCACGGAAGTTTACTTATGACACGCACTTCCCGGAACCGGTCTCTTGTCATCTTCTCGTGCTGAAGCAGGTTTGTTTGGATACACGTCGCTATTGACGGCCTCTGTATGGAGCTGCGGTTTTTCGCCCTCCGATAGGCTGCAGACGTTTTCCCAACTTCTGACGGTAAGATTAAATTCATTTCTCGTGGGTGCTTTCGCCCCTTGTAGTTTCGTTGTGTCGGATGTCTTGGTGTGTTCGCCTGACGACTGCTACTGCTACCTTTGGCTAACAGCTACCAGCTAGCTCTACCTGGCATTGAGTGTGTTCGCTCGTTCTGCCAGTTGCACTACGGTGTACTTTTTGTTTGTTATTTGTGTGTTGTAGGTGAGTTCGGCTTGGAGTTTGCTAAGTTCCTCGCCGCTGGTGGGGCATAGCCCGCCTGCCCTCGTGCTGTGGGGTTGCCGGTTGCTTCCGTGCCTTTTGGCTTTCGGTTTGTCAACTGCTAGCCGTGTCACGTCTACTAAGTGGCTTCGCTCTTAGGCAGATTATTGGCATTCGTTTTGCCGTTTCTTATTTTCTAACATCGGCGATTGTGTGGGCCTTCCCTGTATATCTTGGGAGGTCCTTTACGCGGTGTTTCGTAAGTATCCTCTTTCCCCTTGTGGTTTTTGTATTGTTGTTAATTATTGCTACGGATTCCCCCCGCCACCGCGTCACTAGGGTTGCGTGGGTGATTACGCCTGGCACGACCAGTGAGTGGCAGTTTCTGGACTGGCTTTGCTGCGCGGGAGTGTCTTCGCTCCTTGCGCGTTATTGCCTGCTTGTGCGCTTTCTATAGGACGGTTTTCACGTCTTTTGAGTTGTTTACACAGTGGGTGTGTTCGCCCCGGGTATTATTTACAGGTAGTGGGTGTTTCCGCCCCGACTGATTATTGTGCAGGAGTGCTTTCGCTCCGCTTGCTGTTACTTGGTTTTTTTCAAAAAAAGACAAAAAAAAAAAAAAAAAAAGTGGGTGTTTCCGCCCCGACTGATTATTGTGCAGGAGAGCTTTCGCTCCGCTTGCTGTTGCTTTGGTTTTTTTTCAAAAAAAAAAAGACAAAACAAAAAAAAAAAAGTGGGTGTTTCCGCCCCGACTGATTATTGTGCAGGAGTGCTTTCGCTCCGCTTGCTGTTACTTTGGTTTTTTCAAAAAAAAAAAACTTGCTGGGTGCTTACGCCCGGACACTGCTGTTTTGCTTTGCTCGCATTGGCCCCCTGTGTGTGCAAACAATGTTTATGATTTGTATTGATTGTCGGGCCCCCCTCGAACCGGACGACGGGCACGAGCTCTGTCCAGATTGCCTCGGCCTTGACCACCTCAGGCGAGGCCTTACGGGACTGGCATGCGCTAATTGCAGCTGCCTGAGCGTGGCCCGCCGCAGGGAGAGGCTGGCCCGTGTGGAGGGCGAGGAGTCCCCAAGCCTCGGAAGCGGCGCCAGCGGGAGAAGCGGGCGCCGCCTGATGAGCCTCCAGCAAAGCTATCTAAGGTGGACCTGGTTGCACAGAGGGTGGACACCATGGCAGCTGAGTTTGCGGAACTCAAGGCCATCCTATTGGGCCAACAGCGGCCTGCGGCCATGCCCACGGCGGCTTCGGCTGTGGGGGCTGCGTCCTCTTCTGATTACGGGGGGCCTCCGGGGCTGTCCCCGGCTATAACGGGCCCTGAGGAAGATGTCCTCTCTACCAGGGCTTCGGAAAGTCTGGCGGTCGTCGATGAGTGGGCGGGCCAGTCCGAGGCTACTGCTGAGGTTGGTGTGGAGCCCCTCTCTGGCCAGAGCTCTCCTAGGGGATCGGTGCGGGCCCAGGGCTCAGTGGTGGTGCCCACCCTGAAGGTGGCCCTGGCCCGGTTGGGCCTGGATGTGCCTGCGGCGGAAACGGCCCCCCAGAGTGCCTTTTTCCAGCAGGCCACCGGCCCGTCGGGGTTCAGCGTGCCTCCGTCCGCCCCGTACGTTGCTGAGTTGCAACGGTGCTGGGCCGATCCCAGACGCTTTCCGCACAGGACCAGCGATGATCGCGTTTTAGCGAACATGCGGGATGCCGCTACCTACGGCCTTGTCTCTATGCCGGGCGTCGAGTCAACCCTGGCTGCCATCATTGTCTCGCCCGATGAGGCGTTGAGGCCGGACGCACGCTGCCCCCGGCCGCAGTGCCGTATTACTGACGACTACATTTGCAAGAGCTACGATGCTGCTGCACGTGCTGCACGCATTGGGAACTCTATGTCCCATATGTTGCTGGCCTTGTCACAGTCCCTCCAGTCGGCTGAGGTTGAGACGCCCATCCGCGACCTCACTAGTACGCTGTTGCAGGCGTTTGCCTACATGGCCAGAGAGCAGGGCAGAGTCATGTCCCACCTGACCTCTGCGCGGCGGCAGGTGTGGCTTGCGCAATCGCCCCTGTCAGAGCAATGCAGGAGGTCCCTCCGTTCTCTGCCAGTGGTCCCCGGTCATCTCTTTGGACCGGCTGCCCAGGATGCGCTACAACGCGGCCTGCAGGTCTCTCAGGCCAGACGGCAATTTGCTAGCCTCCACCAGGCCCGTACCCAGGCCTGGAGGCCTAGCCCCGTGGTCCACCAGCCTTCCCCTGGACCTTCTCCCGCCCCACAACCTCGTCCGTCTACGGCTCGTAGGTTTCGCCGGCCTCCAGCCGGCCAGCGGGACCAGCAGGGAGGAACGCCGGGCCCCCGCCCCAGTAGGGGCGGTGGGAGGCGTGGGCGGCGACAATGACTGCCCCCTCCCGGCGGTCGGGCGCTTCACCAGTCAGCAGATTGCTTACTGGGAAGCCACTACCTCCGACCCATGGGTGTTGTCCACCGTATGCCACGGATACAACATCCAGTTCAGGTCCCGACCGCCGAGATTTCAGGGGGTGAGGATGACCAGGGTCCGCGACAACACCAGGGCCTTGGCTTTGCGCCAGGAGGTGCAAGCCCTCCTGGCCAAAGAGGCGATAGAACAACTCGAGCCGTCCTCACAAGACAGTGGGTTTTATTCCACTTATTTTATCATTCCAAAGAAAGGGGGCGGGCTTCGCCCCATTCTAGATCTGCGGCCCCTGAACCAACATCTCAGGGTGCTGACGTTTCGTATGCTGCGCACCTCAGACGTGCTGACAGGCGTCAGAAGGGGCGACTGGTTTACTTCAGTGGACCTCACGGACGCCTACTTTCACATTCCCATTACACCTCGGCATCGCCAGTTCCTGCGCTTCGCCTTCGAGGGGAGGGCGTACCAGTTCAAGGTCCTGCCCTTTGGGATGTCCCTGGCACCAAGGGTGTTTACGAGGTTTGTGGCAGCGGCGCTTGCCCCGTTGCAGAGCAGCGGGATGCGAATTCTCCCTTATTTGGACGACTGGCTCATCTGCTCAGCGTCCAGGGAGAGGGCGCTCGAGGATTCCTCTCGGCTGCTCAGGCACATTGCCGACCTGGGTATTGCGGTGAATCTCAGGAAGAGCTCACTGACACCGATGCAACGAATAGTCTTCCTCGGCGTCCAGCTGGACTCCCAACTCATGACTGCGCGTCCATCCAGCCAATGCATAGATGCCATCATACAGGAGGTGAGTTTGTTCAGACGGGGTACGTCACGAACACTTCACTCCTTCCAGGTATTGCTCGGTATGCTGACTGCAGCATCCCACATTGTCCCTCTCGGCCTGCTTTCGTTGCGGCCTCTTCAGAGATGGGTGAACGCGCTTGGCCTGCACCCGCAGTTCCATCGGCACAGACGGATTGTCGTCACGTCCGACTGCTTGGACTGCCTTCGCCCATGGAGGCGGCGCTCACGACTGGCTCGTGGGGTCCCCCTGGGCGTGATAGCCCATCGCAGGGAGGTGGTGACCACCGACGCTTCCCTGAGCGGATGGGGCGCTGTTTGGCAGTGCAGAGCTGCCCGGGGCTCGTGGCGCCCACGGCAGCAGCGGTTGCACATCAACGACCTGGAGCTACTGGCGGTGTTGTTGGCTCTCAGGCATTTCCTCCCCTATCTAGAGGGGAAGCATGTCCTGGTGAGGACGGACAACACGTCCGTGGTGTACCACGTCAACCACCAAGGGGGGACGAGGTCTCTGTCCTCCCTGACACTGACGCGGCGCTTTCATGGGCGCACCCGCGTCTACTGAGCCTGAGGGCAACCTACCTACCAGGCGTAGAGAACTCGGTCGCCGACTTTCTCTCCCGGGGCCAGCCTCATCCTGGGGAATGGAGGCTTCACCCGGATGTGGTGCAGAACATCTGGTCCAGGTACGGGATGGCGCAGGTGGACCTTTTCGCCTCCCTCGCCACGACACACTGCCTCTGGTGGTTCTCACTAGGGACACCGGCAGGGCCTCTGGGCCAGGATGCGCTGGCTCACAGCTGGCCCAGACTCCTCCTTTATGCGTTCCCGCCTCTCTCGCTCATACTGCCCACCTTGGAGAGGATCCGGCGGGAGGGCCACCGGGTTCTCCTTGTGGCACCCCGGTGGCCCGGCAGGGTTTGGTTCCCCATATTGTACAGCATGCTGGACGGGGAGCCCTGGTGTCTCCCCCAGCGGACGGACCTCCTCTCTCAACTAGAGGGTCGGCTGTGGCATCCGAACCCGGCACGCCTCCAGCTGTGGGTTTGGCCCCTCAGGGGCCGGAACCGCTTCTAGCGTTATGTGATCCGGCAGTCGCTCGGACCATTTCACACTCTCGGGCGCCCTCCACAAATGCGCTATACGAGAATCGGTGGAGGCTCTTTGTTACGTGGTGCAGGGTCCGGGGCTTGGAACCATCGGCCTGCCCCATACCGGCCGTCCTTGCCTTCCTACAGTCCCTCTTTGATAGAGGGCTTGCGCCCTCCACCATCCGGGTGTACACTGCGGCGATATCGGCAATGCATGCCAAGGTGGACGGCCTTACAGTGGGTTCTCATGCACTGGTGAAACGCTTCCTGAGGGGCACTCAGCGGCTGAGGCCTCTGCGGCGAAGCTTGGCACCTTCGTGGGATCTACCCCTTGTACTGGAGGCATTGAGAAAGGCGCCTTTCGAACCTCTCGGCGTGGCGGAGCTTAAGTGGCTGTCTCTTAAGACTGCCTTCCTCCTGGCAATGGCGTCGGCTAAGAGAGTGGGTGAGTTGCACGCCCTCTCAGTTAGCCATGAATGTCTGCAGTGGGGCTCTGGTGACACCGGGGTTACCCTGTGGCCCAACCCCGCGTTTCTTCCGAAGGTTTTGCCTTCGTCCTATGTTAACCAGCCTCTCAGGCTGGCCGCTTTTGGTTCCTCCGCCCAGGCGGGTGGTGAGGAGCGGACTGACGCACTGCTGTGCCCAGTCCGGGCACTCAGATCTTATGTCGCAGCGACTGCCGCATCCCGACGGTCTGACTGCTTGTTTGTCTGCCACTCGGGACATCGACAGGGACAGGCGTTGTCCAAACAACGGCTGTCCAAATGGATTGTGGACACGGTTTCCTTTGCCTACACGAGCAGTGGCCGTGTTGTACCTCGGGGTGTTCGAGGTCACTCTACCCGGAGTGTGGCAACATCATGGGCGGCTTTGAGAGGGGTCCCGCTCCCTGACATTTGTGCCGCTGCTTCTTGGGCGTCATCTTGTACCTTTGCCCGGTTTTATAGGGTCAATGTGGCGACGGGTGGCTCATTGGCCGCGGCGGCCCTTTCTGGCTCTGCGTAGCCATCTGACTGGGTGAGTGGGTCTTCCTCGCGACCTTGTTGGTATTAGTCATCCAGTGCTGAAGGCACCGCCTGGCGGTCAGGAGAAACGAAATAGAACGATGGTTACATATGTAACCGCGGTTCTATGAGTTTCGGATGACCGCCAGGCCTTGGCAGTCACTCGGAATACTCGAGAAGATTGCCAAGAGACCGGTTCCGGGAAGTGCGTGTCATAAGTAAACTTCCGTGATACACGCCTACCCGGTCACACGTGACTTTGTTGATATACAATTCTCGACCTGCATGGGAGCATGTGATGAACATTCAGTGCTGAAGGCACCGCCTGGCGGTCATCCGAAACTCATAGAACCGCGGTTACATACGTAACCATCGTTTTGAAGCAGATTTATGGGAGGAATTAGCCATATTGACATAGCCATAGTTGACCTTTTCAAGTTACTGTAGGCGGCCTTCTCTCCCCACGGTGAGAAGTGTGCTTAGCTGGGGCCAGACTCAGAGGGAGGCCGGGACAAACGCGGCCTAGGCCAGAGGATGATTTGGGATGACCTGGGTGTGCACGGGTAAAGAAGTAAGGTTTATAATGAATCACTAGCGAGTTAACTTAACAAATACCCATCCAGCTGACAGAAGGAGTGGTGGAAGAGAATGTGTCTGTAGGAGTTTAGATGTTAGACCTTTAACTGGCCTATTACAGACAATGTGTGTGATAGATTGAAAGACAGACAGATATGGTGAGAGGGAAACGGAATGAAACAAAAGGTTTGAGTGTTTTTCTCTCTCAGTCACCATAGTAGCTAACAGTGGGGGCACCAGGGCTGCTACACATCCTTCCATTCCCTGAAGCAGCTGGGCTGCCACTCACCTGCCAGACCTGCCTGGTCACACACACACACACACATAGACATAGACATAGACATAGACACACACACACACACACACACATAGATATAGAGACACACATGCACAAATATAGACACACACAGACACACACACACACACACCCAGACACACATGCACAAATATAGACACAGACACACACACTCTCTCTCACACACACACAGACACACACACACACACACACACACACACACACACACACACACACCTCCTCTGCCCTTTCCCGGCAGGTGCTCCTTGCTCCAACCATAAAAAGCTTCCCTCTCTGCACCAGGGCTACTGTTCATCGACTAACAACCTCAGACCTGGTGCCATGGCTCGACATTAGCTGTGATTTTGTCTTTTGTTCCTTTTGTTGTGTGGCACAGGCTATTTGATTTTTTTTTTTATAAAGCCAGGTTCAAAAAGATGAAGCAAGGGGTACAGGCAGTCACACACACACACACACATTCTCTGTCTCTCACTTATACACACATGCACTCTCACACATTTTCTCTGTCTCTCTCACACACACACACAGATACATTCACACACACTCTCTCTCTTTCTCTTTCTCAAGCACACATACACATACATACACACACACACACATTCTCTCTTCATCTCTCTCTCTCTCTCTCTCGCACACACGCATGAAGCACACAAGTACACACACCGTTTTATTCCCACTCGACCCTGCCATGTTTGTCTCCTGAAATCCCCAGTGCAGGTGAGCTCTGGTGATGGAACAGGACGTCAGCAAATACTGCAGCTGCTGCCATGGTGCCACACCACTCTCTCTCGAGGCGCTGTGGGCTGTCCATCTCTCGTCTATTTCGGCTATCTATCTATCTATTTTTCTATCTGGCTCCTCTCACTCCAACCCTCCATCTGTGTCTCAGCCTTCATCTTGTCACATTATCCCCTCGTCTGTCTGTCTGTCTGTCCGTCTGACCGTCCGTCCATTGGTGCGTCCTCCTGACCAGACGATCCCCTCTTGTCTGTGTTTGCAGGCGGTACAGGAGCTGCTGGAGTCCTTGGAGCTGGAGAAGAGCAACTACCACATGGGACTGAGTCGGGTGAGTAAAGGCCTGTTCACACCAAAACCTTCACACCACAACTACAATAATAACAATAACTATATGTTCGTAAAAATCGTTCTCACTTTAGTAAGTGGCGCTTTTCACATACTATAACAACAGCTACAGGCAGAATAATAACATTGGGATCAGCTACGAACTATAACAACAGCTACAGGCAGAATAATAACATTGGGATCACTTTCAGAGCGATTTTGTAAACTATAAAAACACTGTCAGCCTATCAGGATTCATTAGCATGTACAGGACACCATGTTCTTTTAGTTGTTTCCAATCGTGGTGAGAATAGTGTTATTAAAATGTCCTTTGTCAGTGTGGATGCTGATATAGTTATAGTTGTTATCATAGTTATGTGATCATTATATTTCTTTTCCTTAATCAAGGCCACTGTCAGCTAAGGAAGGGGGACTTTATCTCGTTCGTTAAACATTATCATCCAGTGCTGCTTCTGTTAGTGTACTGGCCCATTGTTACGCATACGTACCATGTACATCACTCATCAAAACTACATTTTATATATCCCTACAGAGCTCAGACATAAAAGACCTCAATCAATTTTATCGATTCAGATGCACATGTGTGGTCTCCCCCTGTATTACAGTGTTAATGCCAAGCAACGGAGTGTCCAGCCAGTGGAGGTTTGTGTGGTAGTAGACAGATGGCATGATTTCCATTTAGATAGCAGTGTGGCATTTCGTGGTGGCGACGCTCGGGCGCTTAGACAGACAGGCTTCGAGGATGAGCTTCACTGGACACAGCACCCCAATGAGCCAGGCAGCTATGAGGCCAAGCCAGGGCCAGCAGGCCAGCTCATCTTCTCTCCCTCGATGTGAAAGAGACTCTTGCTTCTTGTTTTTTTTTTTTTTTTTCACGGGGCCAGCAGTGTCTTCTCATCTCATCCTGCCGTACCCCTCCACCCCACCCCACCCCACCATACCCCTGCACGTCTTGGTGTTGGCGGGGTGGAACCGGGACTTTTTGGCAGCACCTCGTTGGGCAAACCGCTTGGAGCGAAAGAGACAATTAAGCGTTACCCATCCTACCCTGCCCTGCCCAGCCAGCGTCCAGAATCATCACCCAACCATCCACCTTCCTTTTACCGCACTGTTCCCTCCCCCAAATCCATGACCTCCAATCAGGACAAAGGACAGGACACTCCCTGGCTTCCCCCCTTTACCAGCTCCAAGTCTCTCCATTTCTCCTCAGCTGCACAATTAAAGCAGAGTCTGTGGCACTCTTTTGTTTCTCTCTGTCTCTCTCTTCGCACAGAGAAGCGATTGATTTTGGCAGCCGTCGGCTCCCTCTCTCTTTGTTCGGCGCGCTCCGCCTTGGCACAAGCCGATAAAACCACAACAAACACTAATCAGCCCCCGAGCCCCAGCACGGCGCTTTTTTCGGAAGAAGAACGGCAGCTCGGGGGGGGTGTGTTGAAAGAGTGTGGGGATGAGGGGGAGGATAAAGTGTCAAAAGAATGTCAGAATGATTAATAGCTGATTAGCCAAAGTTTGGAGAAGCAAAGATGTCAGGGCACAGGAGGACAGCGAGTTATTGGGCCAGAGTTGCGGAAGTCTGTTTTCAACTGTCGTTGATTGTCGGAGATTAAATTGTAATTTGAATGGTTGGTGAGGTTTCTTTTTTTGTAAATACATGGAGACAGATCACCTGAGGTCTTTTACACATTAAAGTGCGGTGGATCAAGCTCAACCCACCAGACGAAACGTTTGGAAAAGACCTTGATCAATCCTTGACCTCCGACCCCCTAGCTTTTGAAGCTCCATCTGTTCTGCACGTGCCCAAACAAGTTTCTCTCGCTGGCTGAGAAGCTGAGATGCCCTTCTCTGACCCCCACACCCCCCCATCCCATCCCTGAACCCCCCGCGGCGTGTTCTACCCCGGCCTCAGCCTGGAATGTTCCGGGGCCTCACGGTTGCCATGGCGAAGACGGAGCGGGAGCGAGAGAGCGACCTCCGACCCCCTTGGGCAAGGGGACCTTTTTCTCTGCGTGGATGGCCGGGCCTGACCTTCTGCTCGGGGATGGCGGAACAAAGCAGCCAATCTCGCCAGCGCCCACGTAACGCGTGTGATATGAACGCTGGAGGGCACGCCTGGTAATAAGAAAAGCCCCACTCGCGCTCTCTCCTCTGACACACACACACACACACACACACACACACACAGACACATGAGTGCACACTTGCACGCACCCTGCATCCACATTGCCGCGTGGTTTCATCATCATGAACATCTTGAGCGTGGGCGATGGATCTATCAGACTGGCAAAAAGTATTCTCTTTCTCTCTATTTTTCTTTATCTCTCTCTCTCTCTCTCGCTCTGTGTCTTTTCCCTTCTCCCTCTCTCGCGCTCAGCCTTACCAAGATGATGTAAGCTCTCTCCTTTCCGAGCCTGAGCATGAAAGCAGCACACTCGTTTTGCAGCAGTCCCCCATGTCGTGTACCATACAAATATATTTTCACAGACACTCGGTTTTTCTAATCCATCCTCAAGGGCCAAAGAAGTCTGCAAGAGTAGGCCGGGGGGAGGGGGGTGGGGGGGTGCTGTGGAAGTCGAAGGGGAAATGAGAAACTGCTCACCAACTTTAAAAAAAAAGAGGCCTGCAGGCACAAACGACTGCTGCTCCAGGAGATTGGTCAACCACCACCTCTCCCTAAAACACACACACACACACACACACACACATAATACCGCACACATCGATAGGAAGCGGGGTGTAATTTGCTAAGTGCTGTGGACGAAACGGTTGGGGAGATGTGAACAAGGCACACACATTTTTTTTTTCCCTTCCTGCTTTTTCCATTCGAAAATTTATTAATTTTTTATTCATTCATTCTCCTCTCCTTCCCACAGCGGAGGGGGGGGGGGGGGGGGGGGGGGGGGGGGTTGTTGCCAGCAGTGCATCCACCAGTAGCACCGGAGTTTCACCCCTAGTCGGATCAATACCGATTCAGTGCACGCTATGGATCAGGGGGTTTCATAACGCTCCGCAGTGTTTTTCCCGCGGTCTGATCCGATGGAGGAGTTTTTGGCGGGGGGGGCTGTTAACGGGGAACGCAGCGGCGGAGGCAGGGGCGAGCCTCGATTGCTCTGGAGGCTGCCTGCCTTAACAGCCAACCGCCCTTTGATGTTGTTGGGGGAGAAAGATCTCAGCACTGACTGCACTGCACTCTCATTGCAGGCCAGGGATTAAGAGCCCCCCTCTAATCACAAACCATCACCACCATCCTTGCATTAGTGCACATAGAGCCCTTTATATGCCCAGTGTTTACAGCCCCAGACTTACTTTTTATTAACTTGCAGCTTAGGGTGCCCTTTCTACAGTTTGGCGAAGAATCCAGTGTCAATATCACTAAAAAATTGCAGAAAATGTAGAACAGGCAGAAGGCTTTGGAATAGACAGCACATGACTCACCAGTCTAAAAACCTTTGTATTTGGATTGGAGAATAACAGGATACACATAAGTGATTTTTTTCACCGTCTTTTAGTAATGGTACTGTCATTTTCTTTGTCTCCAGAATCGGGAGACTGATAAGTGTGTGTGTGGTGTGTGTTGATGTGTGTGCACTTTACAAGTCCCTCTTGTCTTCGTAATTGCAGTGGCTCGTTTTTTTTGTTTCTTGAGCTCTGAAGAAACTATAGAAACATGATGGCAGAGTAAAAAAAAAATCTGTCAGTGGTAGAAAATAAATGGATTGGAAAATTTGTAATTTCGATAAGCATCAACGCTGTTCTGTTTTAGCACGGTCCAGGGCCCACAACATTTTAAAGGCCAGTGAGAAAACAGGCAAATGCAGATTTTTTTCCAGCTCTCAGCCATAGCCTTTTCTTCAAAATAAATGTGCTTTGTAGTAGCCTTAGGAGTGATGACTGAGTGAGGTGTTGATTTTTTTTATATAGCTTGAGTCGGTATCAAAAAAGGTCTGTTGTGTATTTTTACTCACTGACATGTATTTGCCATCTCTTTTCTTTTGTTCTCTCTTTCCCTCTCTCTCTCACTCTTTCTCTTTCTCTCTTTCCCTTGTTTTTTTCTCTCTGCCATCTCTTCTTTTATTCTCTCCTTTTCTCTCTCACTCCTTTTCTCTCTTCCACTTTTGTTTTTTTTTTCTCTGTTTCTCTCTCTGTGTTTCACTCTCCCTCTTTCTCTCTCTCTTTCCCTCATTTTCTTCTCTCTGCTTCTCTCTCTCTCTCCACCCCCCCCCCCTCTCTATTCATCCTCTCAGGTGTTCTTCAGGGCAGGGATCCTGGCTAAACTTGAGGAGCAGAGGGACATGCAGACCCGGCGCAACATCACCCTCTTCCAGGCGGCCTGCCGCGGCTACCTGGCCAGGCAGTCCTTCAAGAAGAGGAAGGTGAGCGGAGTCTATGCGCCGCACGTAGCCACCTGTCTCATGGCACCAGTCTCCATGCCTGTTTTGCAATTCCGGTTGAAATCCTTTGTCCATATTTTTTAGGTGGTGGAATTTCGCCTGCTCTTCGCTATTTTTTTTTTCGCCTGCCCTCTTTTAAATATTTTCTCTCCTAAGGGGGTAGTTTTTTGGGTTATTTCTTTTTTTGGGGGGGGAAAGTTTAGTGATTCTTTTTCCATCAGATGTAGTGGCTGTTAAGATGCATAATGCACACTTCGAAGTTCTCTCTCCATTTCAAGTGCTTTCTTCAAGTGTTCTTCTTTTTTGCTTGTTCATTCTGATAGTCCCAGAGTACAGTGTATCAGAATTTCATCATGGTGTGACCTCTCTCCCCTCTCTCTCTTTCTCTCTCTCTCTCACACACACACACACACACACACACACACACACACACAGACACACACGCACACTAATTCATTCTCCCTCTGTTTCAGCCTCTCGCACTATCCTTCTCTCCCTGTCCCTTCTCTCTATCGCTCCCTCTATCTCTGTCCCGAGCGGGCAGATAGCGTTCAATCTGCTGTTCTCGAGGGATCCGCTGCCTCCGCTGGGTCCCCTCCATCAGGGCCCTATCGATCGGCCTGCCAGCCGCTGCCCTGCTCTCTCCCCCTGTCCTCACGCTCTGTCCATTATTTTTTTTTTTCCATTACCCCTCACTCTCATTCTCTCAATCTCCGTTACACACTCTCTTTCTCTTTCTCTTTCTCTCTCTCTCTCTCTCTCTCTCTCATTCATCCTACTTTTCACTGGTTTGCCCCACTCTGTCACGGTCCACTCTGCGCTCACCTCTCCAGTGACCCCTCACCCCCCCCCACCCCCCCACCCCACTTCACTGCACTCCACTCCACTTCACTCTCCTGGTCCTTCTGTACTGGCACGCTGTTGTGTGGGCCTGGCCACTGGGCTGTTTGGAGCATTTCCATCACTGCTGGCAGGGACTCCTCCACCCTGGTCAGGGCAAGCCGGGCACGAGAGAAGAGGCAGCACAGGCAGCTGGAAGCTCCCTTACGAGCGTCAACGTCACCCCCACCAGCGTGGCGTGAAACGCATCTCCCCAGAGCTGAAGCACCCTGACTGGCTGGCTGGCTGGCTGGCTGACAGCCCCTCTGACGTGCTGTTGTCAGGGGACATCAGAGGCTCTGCTGCTACCAACACCACCACCACCGGCGGCCTCCGACTCTATGACTTATCCTTCCACTTAAGCCTTCGAATTGCCTCTTTTTGCGATTGCTGTCATTTTGAGCCTGCGCCTTGTCCCTTTGATTGGAGATCCCAGAGGTTCCTAATCATTAGGAGGATCGCGGTTGTGCTTGTAAGTACTGGAGAAGGGTGGCTGCTGATGGCTGATGTTCATGCAGTCTGGAGGCGTGGGTGGGTGGAGTTGGGTGGTGGTGGTGGTGGCGAGGGCGAGGCTCATGGAGGTGGTGGGTGGTGGGCTTTAAAGAGTGTCACTTCCCTTGGACACGGCTAATGAAATGCCGTTTGAGTGCCCGAGACGATGGCAGCCAGGGTGTTAATGGCACTTTTCAAAGAGACTCCCGATATGAAGCCTGGAGCTTATGTAAGGCCACATAGGCTGAGCGGTGCATCGGGAAGAGGTGGTTTTTATGTAGGGGCACGTTGGGTTTTTATAAGGCCAATTCATGTGCATTTCAGATGTCTTGCTTTTTGAATTTCACTGCTGCATCATTCACAGTTTTTATATAAAAAAACTGAATCTCAAAATACAGCCTCAAACTTCTACACTTTCTAAGATTATAGTGTAGAGAACCTGTTAGACGTTTATTTCTGTGTGTGTGTGTGTGTGTGTGTGTGTGTGTGTGTCTGTGTCTGTGTGTGTGTGTGTGTGTGTGTGTGTGTGTGTGTGTGTGTGTGTGTGTGTGTGTGTGTGTGTGCGCATGCGTGTGTGTGTGTGAAGCCATAGGCTACTGTGAATCCATCCTCATGCCCTAGAATGATTTACGGCTGAGTTTGCGGTGTGGTGTTAAACGCTGGCGGGGGCCAGAGTGCTGTAGAGCTGGCATGTTCTTGCCCCATTAGCAGCCTGGTGTCACCCAGACGTCATGGGAATGGCCCTCAAAGGTGACATCGCCTTGACACATTCAGAGAATTCATCTCACACAGCTCAGAGACGGGTAGTGTGTGTGTGTGTGTGTGTGTGTGTGTGTAGTGTGTGCAGAAAGAGACATTTAATATGCTGCTCTTTTACAGCCGCTGTCGGTGAGCTTGACAGAAGCCACTCTGCTGATTTCCCTTAAGCACTGACTACTGTCAGACTGCAGACACCGCACAAGGCAGATTTGCCAGCCCCCTCTCCTTCTCTTTAATTGATGAAGAGATGAGTGGGTGGATGTGGATGGGAGTGGGTAAAATGGGCAGTTCTTGCTCAATGACAAATTTGGGCCACTTTATCTAGCGAGGAGCGAGGAAGAGGTGAGAAAAGTCTGGCTTCAGAAAGTAAAAAAACCTGCCATGTATTCGTTCCATCCAGTCACTAATCCAACTGATTGCAATCAGCACTAGTCTTTAACCAGGAAAGATGAGTTAATCAGTGCAGTCACCTGTTTTAAGTTGCACAGGTAGATCCAACACTTGGTAGGACTTTTTTACCTATGCTAGTAGAGTGCTTTCAAAGCCTTTCCCCCTCACACAAATGTGATCCTTACCACAAGGGACCAACTAAGTAAAGATACCCTTGACCTCTTTGATACTGTCAAGCAGTTTATCCCACCCTCCACCACACACACATACACACACTCTCAGCTCACTGGCGATTATCAGAAGCCATGTTGTGCTGGAGGGAAGCTCCCTGGGAATAACCCACCCCTGCACCTGAACTTGTGGCTCATGTCCAATTAAATACCTTCCTGAAAGACAGAGACCTTCTACAGCAGGGAAGAGCAGGTGTGCTTGAGAACAGATCTGTCTCAGTTGTGTGTGTATGTGTGTGGGGGGTGTGGGGGTGGGTGTTTTACTTTGAACTTGGAAACTCTTTGAGGTTTTTATCACTCCTTATTCATGCTGTGCAGTCAGTAGAGTGCTTATTGTGCGTGCCATGGATGGAGTATAACTAGGGGTGGTGTGAGCTACTGAAAGTGAAGCCGGGGGGCCGAGGCTTATCCATTCATTTTTGAAGCCTGATATTTTGGGTATACCAAGATGGCTGCCATAGGCTTCATAGGCTCATGTCTGCCATCTTGGTACACCCAAAATATCAGGCTTCAACCAATGACTTGTCTATATTCATTGGCTTCAACTGGCTGGAACGCTGACACCCCCCAGTGGGGGCTGTTTTGGCAACCAGTGCACCTGACCTGTGACAGTAACCGCCTGGCGCATGTTGATGACATCACTTACCCAGGCCTCCCTCTGATGCACCATCAAAGCCAGGCATTTCACTGGCTCTGGGTCTGTTGAAAATGGCACCATCCACTCTGAAACGAGGCCTTCTTCCTCCCCTTGCTTCCCTTTCCTTCCTGCAAGCTGTTCTCTCGGCTGTTTGCAGCATTCGTCGGAGGCCAAGAGCGTTGCCAATGAGGTCCATTTCATATGGCACGGTGCGCCGTTGCTGAGCTGCCCAGGGTCTCTGCGGCACGTTTGGGCTCCTTGCGGCGTGACCGATCTGAGTTGGAGTGGGGGGGAGAAAGACGGCTGGAACGGAGAGAATAAAAAAAAAGTGTGCACAACCCCCACCGCTCAATGTGGCGAACTGCGTCCCCTTGTCCTAATTGGGTTTCCGGATAATCTGCTGTTATTGGCGATGGCCGCCTCGTCGGAGCAGCATGTAAATCTTATAACGTGCTTTAACAGGCTGCCAAGTGGTATTGATGTTTGATTTAATTGCCCACAAGAGCATGGCTCTCTCACTCTCCCTCTCCTTCTCCCTCTCCTCCTTTCTCTCTCCCTGCACTTTCTCTCCCTCCTTCTCTCTCCTTCTCTCTCTCTGTCTCTCTCTCTCTCCTTTTCTCTTTCTCTCCCCTTCCCTCCAACCCTCTGCCTCTCAATCACCTTCTTGCTTTCCCTCCATCTCTTTCCAGCTTGCTTAAGAGACCTGACCTCACTGGGTCTGATCCAGATTCACGCTTCTCCAGCCATGATCATGCTTGATGAGAATTTTTTATTTGTTGTCAATCCCTCCTTTTTCTCTCTGTTTACTCATTCCTTTTTGTCTCATTCCTTGTTTTTTTCCTCCTTTCTTTCGATTTGTTTGTGCCTTTTACTCGTATAGCTTTGTTTTGCCTTGGCTTGTGATTGTGAAGCAGTGAAGGTGTCGGTTCCTGCCTCACTGCCCATTGTTTTTTAGCTGGGAACATCTAGTGCCAACTCCCCTCGGTTATAAGAACTCACACTCCGGGCTAAAAATGTGAACGTGGTAAATGATTGGCTGTCTGTTTTGTTAATGAGTGAAAGTTTTGAGGGGGGGGGGGGGGGGGTTAGAGCGTGGGCCTGACCGAAGCCAACAACCCCCACCCCCCAGCATCCACCACCCCCCACCCCTCAGGTCTGTGGAGAAGGCTATTGGCCATTGTCAGAGGTCCCACCCCTGGATGTTGAAAGGGCTCTATTGACGCGGCAGGCTTTTGAGGAGGGTCCCCGACCGGGGCCTCCCAGTTCTGCCCAGCACAGGGGCACTATTGTCCAGCCGGGGCTCTGCCCCTTGCTCCCTGCCTGCCTGCCTGGCTGAGGTGTTGTGCTGGGCCTGGGGAAGTAGAGGCGGGGGGGGGGGGCAGCTTTGAAGGGGTTTTGGGGAGGGCGTCAGTTCAGAGTTCTGAAAGGCTTTCTTCTCCACAGTCTACTTCCGCGCTATGCTGTAACTTGGCCTGTCCACTGGTAGTCTTTTAGTCTCTAAGTCTCTCTCTCTGCCTCTCTTTCTCTCTCTCTCTCTCTTCCTCTCTCTGTATCTCTCTTCTTCTCTCTCTCTCTCTCTCTTTCTTTCGCACCATCATTACTCACTCACTCACACACACCAAAAACACGTGCATGCAGGCATGCAGAGCCATTCGTTGAGCTGTTGACTGTGTTGTCTCTCTGTGTAATCTCCCACAGATCCAGGACCTGGCCATCCGCTGCATCCAGAAGAACATCACGAAGAACCGCGGGGTGAAGGGCTGGCCCTGGTGGAAGCTCTTCACCACCGTGCGCCCGCTCATCCAGGTCCAGCTCAGCGAGGAGCAGATCCGCGGGAAAGACGTGAGTGCCAAACCCCCACTTCCGGCACAACGCCCACCTCTGCCAGCCCCCTGGTTCAGACGGCACTAAGCTGTCAGGGCTGTGCCTGTTTGTCTATCTGTCTGTCTGTCTGTCTGTCTATCTGTCTGACTGACTGACTGTCTGTCTGTCTGTTTGTCTGTCTGTCTGGCTGTTTGGCTGTCTGACTGTCTGTCTATCTGTCTGACTGACTGACTGACTGTCTCTGACTTTCTGTCTGTCTATCTGACTGTCTGACTGACTGTCTGACTGACTGACTGACTGACTG